>CANSNZ010001137.1:77500-492946 GCA_947646795.1 Beta lomatogona
ATCTGACACTTGTTTGACGGAGGAGAGGACGTTGATGTCAATGCTGGAGCAAAATTGATCTCCGATGCCAGCGAGGACGATTGCGCTGACGTTAGAGTTCTGGTCAAGTGGCCTCCCACTGATCTCTCTCCTTCATCTCTTACAATTAAGAATAAATTACAAAAAAAAAGTTACCGGATCCCAGTATGTGAAAAGTGAAACAGGACCATTCTAAGAAGATATGGTGAAAATAGGGATTGTTTTAAGAAGACATCCCAAAGGTGAGAATATTCTTATCAATTTATCCTTTTTATTTTTATATTTAGGGGAAAATTTAATTTCATAGGATCCCAGTTAGATTTTAATAAGCCTTTAAAAGCGAAATTAATTATTACTTATGTTTTTTTGAAAATCTTTTACTAGTGACATTTTTTAGTTTATGACTTAAACTTTTATTTGACTTTTAGCTGACTTTGACATTAATCTTGATTTAAATCCACATAGAGTGTTCTCTTCATTTAAACCTGATCAACTCTAAACCCGTCCCCATTATATTTACACTTGATTAGATTTAATTATCCTTAAAACTTTAGTTTTTTTAACATGAAGAGAACATGTACACTTTTATTGTGAATTTTAGACCTGCAATTCCCTCATCCCACTCTACTCTTAAAGCTCTTATTCCTACATATTAAATGTTGTGGAGATGTTAGTAGGTTGTAATTGGTACATACTTCCTCCCTTCTTAAATAAGTGAACGCCTCTTTCAAAAAAGCTCCCACATAAAAGAGAGAAGTGTTTTACTTATTTTAGAATGGATGAAGTATTATTTTTCTTATCAACTCCGCTGATGTACCTTTTTTTTCACTTTACCAAGTCCAATGTCCTTGCTTGCTATTTTTTGCTCTGATTTTGCTCTCGAGCTCCTCTGTGCATGTGAAGAGGACAGATAGGCTAAAGAGAGGTTAGCGCTAGCAAGTGTTAGAGAGCTTGCTCGAATGATTCTTTTTAGGATGGGTAATGGTCTAATGGAAGAGCAAACCAGCACTACCAATCTTAATGCTTGTTTTTCATTCAAAAAAAATATTAGTATATATACGTCAAGTATATGGGATCTCACTCATCAAACATTCCCAAGTTTAGTATACTTTTTCCAAGCGAATCAAAATAATCACCATGGAGAACGATAAACTCCTCGAGAAAAATTGGTATAATTGCTAAACAGTAAACACCACCAGCAGTTACTTATTCACAAATCACAATGGTCCACCTTTGATAAATGCAATTCCCTTTGTGGCCCTATCCAAATCTTAAACATTAAAGTGACCTGTATTACTATTATTTGCCTAATTAATAATCATTTACTCCTTCTGTTCCGTAAAGATGTTCCTATTTTCTTTTTCAAGTTTGTTAATGCATGTTTTCTATAGTTATCTTTAATTACATACTAGGGAAAAAAAATTAAAACTTGATTTTCGTAGTGTATTTATTGAGACGAATCAAATAAGACTCCACAGGATAATCTTTTCTCTTATACATTGGAAAGTTTTTAGAAGATTCTCCGAGATATTTAAATAGTACCAAGATTCCAAATGTGAATATCTTTTTGAGACGAATAGAGTCCAATATATCAATAGTTCTATATTAAAATAATATCGGTGAATCACTATAAAATTAGTAGTTGAAAACTAGAATATAAAACGAGCACCTTCGATGTTATTTTAAATTTTCAATTCAAGTATCATTGCATATTTATAGTTTTGATTTCCAATTTCAGTTTCAAATGTTAAAATTACAATTTTTTTTTACAAAACCATGAATAGTATATGAAACCCAAAATAGCATACAGTTCCACATATTCCTCCTAGCTAACTTTATTTTTGTAAAGCTATCACTGAAAATTGAAATCAAAATTATTGGATTTCTTGTTGTTGAGCATTCGCAATGGAAATGGAATTTTAAGAAAATACATTGCACTTTTTATGTCAAACTTTGGTTTTCAACTACTAATTTGATTTTAGTTATAGATGAAAATAATAGTTAGGCAAAATAAAAGAAACATACACATTTTAATGGGTTAAGCTTTGAGTAAGGACATAAATTAGGAAATTTTATTACACAAGGATGAAGGATTATGTGTAAAATTGGCATAGTTTAGCGCCTCACGAAAATAAAACATGAGAGCAATAAGTCAAGATGAAGCAATTGGGCAATAAGAAACCATATTAGATTAGGAAAAATGATGGGAACATGTCCAACTATGGGCTTTCCGTTATTTTCACCTACTTTTGATTATTTCTCAAAAGTCCCAACTTTTAGGTATCGTTTGCAAAAACAATCCAAGTTGACTAGTTACCGATTTGATTAGTTAATTTTTTTTTTTTCAATTTCTTTTACCAGTTTTAATTCATCTTCTTCCTCCAACTCCCTTCTACCACCAGGCCCAACCCCTTCGGCGCTACCCCCCTCAAAATTTTATAATTTCTTTAACCAGTTCTAATTTCTCTTCTTCCTCCTCTTTCTCTCTCCTGCCTCCTTCTTCCATGGCACCTGATCTATTATGACAGATGTAAGAAAGAACAAATATTGAATGCAAAACAAAGAGAAAATCACACACAGATTTTAACGTGGTTCACAAACGGATTGTTGGCTACGTCCACGGGCAGAGAGAGAATAATATTATTGATGAGAAGGATAAGCAGAATTACAGAGGTGATTAATGACTTGATCGGCTAATAAATAAACTAGGTTTAAAACCTATTTATAAGCAAATTTGGAAAACGCGTTTCAGCGTCAAACTGCGCACCGGTCGACTGGGTTGGGCGGAATCCACCCGACCGGGCGGTAACTCGCCAACCCAAATTCGTCTCGCGCCCCAGTCGTAGTTCGCTACAACTCCCGATCGGGTGAACACGCCCGATGCCATCTGGCGGCCTGCTCCTTGAGCTTCTGCTGAGACGCTGACCCCGCCTGGTCGGGCGAGCCTGTCCGATCTGGTCGGGCGAGCCGAAGAAGACTATTTCTTACCAGATTCAAGGCACAAATTCCTTACAAACTCCACCTTGACTTGAATCCTCTCACAATGAACCAGATAACCAGATTAACAGATAATCAGATAATCAAATGACCAAATGACTAAATGACTAAATGCATTGATCACAATACTTAGATTCTCCCTGCAACCAGATTTGCCCCGAAAGACAACCAGAACCAAATTTGTCCATGAAGGATGCTAGATTAGCCCCTCAGGACCCCAGACCAGATTAGCCCCTAAGGGCCCCAGACTTGCCCCCAATGGGCAACTAACAACCTCGATCAACTTGTAAGTCCAAGCAACCTTGAAACTTACCCTATGGAACCAGATTCGAACAGATGGCTTCCTTATACTCTTTCCTACCACAAGTAACACCTTCCTTGGACGACCCAAATATATTTACCTCTTCGACATACAATGCAAAACCCACCGTGTCTTCACAACCGTCCCTTTGGGGAGAGTTCCCAAAACTTACATGCTGACCAAGAGCCAAATTTGACTGACCCGATTTTGACGACGAAGAACACGGAATTCCAGATTCAAATTGTGAGTGTTGACAGACTTTTCCCTGACGTGAACCACCACTCCAACCTAGAGTGCCTCTGTGCTCCACCTGTTTCTCAAAACTATCACAAACAGCCAATGTGACAACCCAAGACTCAGATAACATAGACCCTTGCAACACATACAATGTCTCCCGTTTAACCCCTTTCAGAATCATCTTCGAACCCCTGTAGACATACAACCCTCCACACCCACCTTTGAAACTGAACCCTTTCTTGTCTAACAGACTAAGTGAATTCAGATTCTTTGTGACCTGTGGAACATGCCTAACATCATTCAAAGTACAGACTTTGCCATCACATGTCATAATTCTGATGGACCTTATACCAACTGTCTTGCAGACCTCACTGTTGGCCATAGTAATACTTCCATAAACCTGTTTATAGTTCATAAACCATTCCCTGCGCGGAGACATATGACAAGACGCTCTAGAATCTAAAACCCACACATCACTGCAATAGAAACTAAAGCGATATCATCATCCGAACTAGAATTTTCTGCTGCAACAACAGCAGAACCAGACCCAAATTCATCAGACCCAGATTTATTTTTCCTTTTAGGACATTCCTTTTTCCAATGCCCCGTTTCCTTACAGTAATTACAAACATTACTAGATTTAGGACCTCTAGAAAACGGTTTCCTGGATTTTCTCCCCGAATTCCCCAGTCCATTACCACTGGCTACTAATCCAGCAGCCTGATCGACTGTAACTGTACCAGACACCTTATGACGAATCTCTCTAGTATGAAGTGCAGATCTTACTTCTTCTAATGACAGACTATCTTTCCCACAAAATTCTCATACGATAAAGGCAACGATACTAACAGAATTAAAGCAGCATCCTCATTATCTACTTTAACATCAATATTACGAAGATCTAGTAAGATAGTATTCAACTTTTCGAAATGGTCCCTAAGAGATGTACATTCCTGCATACGCAGGCTAAACAGACGTTGCTTAAAAGCAACTTGTTGGTTAGAGATTTTGTCATATACAAACTCTCCAACTTCAACCACAGACCGGCGGCGGTTTCCTACTCCGCAACCTCAGTAATTATGTCGTTAGAAAGACACAACATAATCGTTGAATGTGCCTTCTCCTCCAGAACAGCCATCTCAGCGGTTTCTGAATCCGATGATTTCTTTGCCAACGGTGCCCACAACCATTGTTGCTTCAGTAAAGCCCGCATCTTGATCTGCCACAGACTAAAACTGTTTCTACCAATGAATTTATCAATTTTCACATTCATCCCATACATCTTTCTCACCCGGATCGAACATAAAGCTCTTGATACCAATTTGTTATGAAAGAACAAATATTGAATACAAAACAAAGAGAAAATCACACACACATATTAGCGTGGTTCACCAACGGATTGTTGGCTACATCCACAGACAGAGAGAGAATAATATTATCGATAAGAAGGATAACCAGAATTACAGAGGTGATTAATGACTTAATCGTCTAATAAATAAACTAGGTTTAAATGCTAATTATAAGCAAATCCGGAAAACGCGTTTCCGCGTCAAACTGCGCACCCCATATCGGGTCGGGTGGTAACTCACTAACCCAAATTCGTCTCGCGCCCGATCGGGCGACCATCGCCCGAGTCGTAGTTCGCTACGACTCCCGATCGGGCGGCCTGCTCCTTGAGCTCCTGCTCATACGCTGACCCCGCCCGGTCGGGCGAGCCGACGAAGACCTTTTCTTACCAGATTCAAGGCACAACCTCCTTACATGCATGATCCTTCTTCTACCTCTTCAATCCCGCTGATCGACCCATTGTTAGCATCTTTCTTGTTTTCCTCACCAACGTTGCCTCGTTCTTATGCACCTGTTTTTGTGTGCTTGGTGTTTTTCGGGTTCGTGAAGATCTTTTCCTTGATGAGCAAGATTCTGCTGGTGAAACCACAGGTTTTCTTTAGTTTCTTTGTGTTGCGCTGCTGCTACACGACGCGCTGCCATCCCTGCTGCTCCCTCCGACGTTTGATAAGTATTAGGGCTAATTTCTTGATTGTATGTTATGCGGTTAAAAAAGATATGTAATTGTATCTTTGTTTTTTAATCTTCAAGATTTGGTTGTTAGCGTATGATCAATCTGATCTTTGATGTTCTTTAATTTATGTTCTCTTCTAATTACATATCTACATTACATATTATTTTTTGGTTTTTTGAATGTTAATAACAATAGTAGTTGCTAATATGTCGAGTGAATGATTGCAATACTTTTTTTTTTGGAAGAAATGTGATAGATCAGAGAGAGAATGTGGTGGTGAAAGTGGTGGTTCTAGTTGAGATGGGGTGGTTTTACACTTTTACCTGTTGTAGCAGAATTACTTACTAGGACCATTTTTGTAAAACATTTTCCAAAGTTGGGACCCCTGAGGAATAACCGAAAGTTGGGATTGAAAATGGTGGAATGCCCACAATTGGGATGATTCCTATCAATTTTTCCATTAGTTTATATAATTGACCACACAGCCGCTTCCACTACAAAGCTTGATTTGATCACAAGTGGGAACATCCCTTTACTCGAGTAAACAACTCTTATGTGTTTAGGGTACCACAGTCTCTCAAGACTCTTGGCCCTTAATTACATCCCGCATAATCTTATAAAGAGAGGAATATTCCTCCTGTACTATCATATCATATTTAATTAAAGTCCTACTACAATTTGTGTGTGTGTGTTTTTTTCTTGTTTTCGCCACCTTTTAGATTTCGACGTATATTCTTGTGCATTTTATATCACTTACTTTTTCTTATTTCATCTATTGGTTATATTCGTATAGTATTGTTTAATTCTAGAATTTGTTACTTAGCATGTATCTTAATTAGTCGTCACAAGTGGTATCAAAGTTAAGGTTGATTGTGCAACTAAGGTATTGAAATGGAGATTGACAAGCTTAAGATAGGGATTCGATTTCTAGAAGATGCAAATTTAGTATTATTATTTGTACTAGAAAGACCACTACAAACTTTTTCAAGATAGAAAACTGAAGTAACGGTAGAAGAAAGATGGAAAATCTTAGATTGAAGGGCACTAGTCGTGTTTGGATTGACATTAACAAAGTGTTAGTTTTTCAATATCAAGGTTGTAAAAAAACAGCGTAGTAAATGAAGATTCTTTCATATGTAGGAGTAGCTCTTTATAATAAATAACTAGTGAATGTCCCGGACGATGCCCCGGGTTGTTTCTTTTTGTAATTTTTTGTCTAGTGAGGAAAAATTTGACATCATAATTTGAATAATATACCCTTAAAAGTTTGGAAATAAAAGGAATAGCTTAACTTTATACAAGGAATTGGAGTAAGAGTTTATGTCTACAATAGTATATATTGTTATTACCATAAATGTATTAGGTATCTTTTTTTTTTGAAAGAGAAAATTCATTAATTCAAGGCCAAACGGCATCTACAATAGGTATTAAAGAAAAACAAGATACAATTAAACAAGGCTAAATCAAAATCGTCTTCGAATGAACTACAATGAACCAGATCGAGCAATACAGCGCAGCCCCCTTGTATTTACTGAGTCAAGCAGCTATTGATGAGGAAGTCGATCATTCTGATGTAGTTTGGGAATAACATTCTTGACCGAGTCATGTTGACCGCATCCGAGATTTTAATACCTTCATGTTGAGTCTCGACCTTCAACCAATGAGAACAATTTCTCATATCTAAAAACAAAAAAACCATACTCACAACTCCCATGGGGAAGAAGGAGATTTCCAAAACATAAACTAAAAACCCCATAACAAGGTTTGAAAAGATCTCATAAAGAGATACTAATTAATTAAACAAAACAAGAAAATGAATTAAAAACTGAAAATAAAAGGGGAAAAGGGGCTTACATATTTTATTTCGAAATAATAAGCTATGATGTTATGTTGGATTGATGGTTATTCTCTTACTTTCATTTCAAAGATCACGTGTTCGATTCCTTGTAACTACACAACGTTATTTTTTTTTTTAAATTGAGGGGTTTGACATGAAAATGAGCATTTGCATTAGACCCTTAGAGGAGAGTGCCATGTGGCACATAGACTTACTTAGTAACGCCTTTTAATATATTAGTATAGATGTATATATTGACATACCATTTGTTTGAGCTTTAAAACGAATTATGTTAGTTTAGTTGCTTAATTTATTAAAGAATTCATTCCATATGATTATTAGCTAGTTGGATTATGTGCATTCTTCAATTATTTATTACCAATTATAAGAGCCATTGAATAACATTCTACTTTGAAACTATAAGAATGGAGTATATATGTATAGAGACAACAATATACAGTAATAAATTATTCTATAAGAACAATTAAGAATTTATATAGATAAACAACTCAACACCGATATTCACAGAGTTAACGTAGTAAAAAACAAACAAATATTTTCTCTTTTCTTTTTCAATTGCAACAATTACCATTTTTGGGTAGTTTCACATCTATTGCAACAATTTCACTTTAGGTAAAAAAAAAGGCAAAATTAATTGATAGTATTGCCTTTTTTATCTTATTAAAACCATCAGTAATTACTCAATTAATTTGTCTCATAAAGTTGCTTTTACTTTGTTAGGAATTTAATTCTTTCCTACACTTGTTAATTAGAGAGGTACTTTTATGCTAAACTATTCACCTTTTTCACTCCTTAAAAACCATACCTAAACCCATTGTTGCAATAGAAAAAGCACGGAGGAATTAAGAACCAAGCCAAAGTAAATTGTAAAACTACATAATGTGGACTTTCATTTGAGTCCTAGAAAAAGAATATAAAGTTACTCATAATTTTATGATGATGTAAACAAATTTTTGAAAGAATAATCCAATTCTTCTACCTTTTTATCTTGTTTTTTTCCCCTTTGCATGACCTCATTGCCTTATAAATCAAGATAAATCACACTTTGTCCTAGTCGAGAGATCTTTCTACAGAAAATAACATGTGACCAATATGATGTTGCTTTCCCTACCTTATGTTAAACAAAGACAAACAGTAGGCAAACACTGCCCCTACAAATTGTAGAAGTATTCTCCATCATACGTAGAGTTTTGTAGTTTCTAATTTCCAGCTGCTTTACCTCCCATTACAGTCATATTGTCAAATACCACTTATAACCAAAACCAACCACCATGCTCAGAGCCGTGACACTTCTTGTGCTACTGGTTACCATTACCATCACAACAATGGTGCGTTGTGAACCACAAGTACCATGCTACTTCATTTTCGGAGACTCTTTGTGCGACGCCGGTAACAACAACGACCTTGTCACCAAAGCCAAAGCCAATTATCCACCATATGGCATTGATTTCCCGGGAGGAGTAGCCACTGGAAGGTTCTCCAATGGTCGAAATTTTGCAGATAGAATCAGTAAGTACATCTTAATAGTTTACATGTTCATGCATTTTATGTATGTTAATATTGCGTGTTGATTGTTGGAAATAATCTCTTCATTCTTTTGTAACTTGTCAAATTAGTAATATACTCGAAATATACTCGGTGGATACAGGATAAATAAAGGATTTTTCATAATCATAGTAGTACATAAAGTATATATACTTCTAAAGTTTACTTTTTCTTATTACAATGTATAAGTAGTGTCTCCCATATTAGTGGGGGTATAATGGAATGATGCATTCCAACTCGCTTTTCCCACTTAATATTGCATTTTAGTTAATATTGCGTGTTTTTTTTGTTTGTAACAGCTAACTCAAAATATTTTTCAAACATTAAATGGACAACAGAAAGTATTCCGTTTATTTAGCTGAATAAGATAATTTACACAAGGATTATAAGCCCCTTAAGGTGAATAAATCATTCAAGATGGACCCCATGTGATTGGAAACTAAACACAACATGTGGCGCACCATCATGCCTAAACAGCTAGCTAATATAAAGATTAAAACTTAGTATTTATCACTTAGGTTTATGTAATAACTTTAAATCTAATAACAACGTTTAACTTATTTAAGGTTTGTTTTATCTTTCCCTCTTTTCGGTCACATGTGTAAATGACTTTTTCCTGTTTATCTTTTTTTGTTTTTGTTTGTTGTGCCAAGAACTTTAGTGGAATACAGTCAAACAAAGGGAGTAATTGTAAATATAAGACAGGAAATCAAGAACCACCTGTAGAAAATAATTCTACTTTTCGAAGAATAGAAAAATATATATATACCACTTCATGAACCATCCAAACTCGTGTGAATATATATATATATATATATATATATATATATATATATATATATATATATATATATTCACACGAGTTTGGATGGTTCATGAAGTGGGTGAAGGGTAGGAAAATAGAAAAATACACTCTTGATAGGGAATATACTAGCTAGTATATATTCATGAATCATGATCACTTCTGTCCAAAGAATTTTATTTTTGTTGATTCATTAATATAATTTTATCAAGTTAATTTTGACTTCTTATCGGTAAATGCTAACATAAAAATCATAGCCTTAATCTTAAATACACAGATTTTGTTCGTTTTACTATTTAAAACAATTGAAAAACGAATGTTGGTTGCAGCTGAACTTTTGGGATTCGACGAGTACATTCCACCATACAGCATTGCAAAAGGAAAAGAAATACTTAAGGGTGTAAATTATGCTTCTGGGGCAGCTGGAATTCGCTCTGAAACTGGACAACATTTAGTAAGTCATTTTATGAAGCATCGTATTTTTGTTTTATTCTATATCTTTATCATTCTCATCGCGTACAAAATACTCATCTTTCTTATGTAAGCATGAAGTTTGGGCGATTATTAAATTTTTTTTTTTTTTCTCAACTCTTATCCTCATGTGAGTGAACCCCACAGGAAGTGATATACTCTATTGTAAGAACAACTGAAAGAGTATATAAGTATTACTATTGTTTATTTGTTTTCCACCTGCCAAAAACAAACTAGGTTGTGCACAATTTCTGCTTCTGCTTGCTTTTAGTTGAAGAATCGACTTTTAGATGATTTGAATATAATCTAATAATCTATGACCAAAATTACATAGTACTGCATATACACATACGTCAGTCTATGTCTATGTTTGCCTAACTGAGTTTGAAAGAATTTCCATAGTGAGTAGGGCTGAGCATGGGTTCCGATTCCGGACTGATATCGATATCAAGGAGTCGTTTGGTTCAAGATATGGAATGGAAAGGGAATGGAAAGGGAGTCGGTAATTGATTCCGTTTCTTGGAGCCCAAAAATCACGAACCAAACGTGAATGTGTAGTCGAATATCCCATATCTTTTATTATCGCTTTATTGATATATAATTATCTGATTCAAAAAATTCGGCACTAGAAATGTTATGGTCTTGGAACTTTTTAAGTACCTGCATATATAATACTAGCTCGTTAGCTAGTTCCAATGATAAAATTTAGGAGTTGGAAATCAGGCACTCATGTCATATCTATATGACTATATCCATGCCCTATATCTGAACTTGCGGATTTAGGGTGTGCATTAGATTTAGTGTGTGCATTAGATTTAACACCAAGTACCCTCGAATAATTTTCCACCAAATACCCTCTAACTTTTCAAATTTAATCATCATATACCCCTCACTTTCTTAAAAATTCATCATATAGCCTTGCTGACTAACGACCTGTTAGCTGTAATACTCAATAATCTTTAATTATGTTACTAAATCTTAATTAAATCCTAATTGAGTGATTTGCAATAATAAACCACCTTAAAACACTCCCTATGGCTAAAAAAAAGCAGAAAAAAGTTACAAAGAAAGAGAGAATATCATAACAAGTTTCCATTAATTAAGGGTATGGATATAGGGTCCGGATATTAGATCGAACCCTTAATCAATGGAAACTTGTAAATCCGTACCCTTAGATTTAGGAGTTAAATTTTTTGGCAACTTTGTGCTCTCTCAACATTATCAACTATTGTTAATAATCTATCAGTAGTAGGTAATTTACCCAATGGGTAGACGTAGTGATGTCTATTCAGTACTACTTGTCCTCTTGAATATGCATGATGTAATTAGTAATTGTTCTAAACCATAGATTCCGAGGGAAGCGTGTCAACGGTAGAAATTAATAACTTATCTTTTAAAGATGGCTTATAAAATTACGGAGTTTTCAACAAATAACCCCGAGTAACTTTTTTCACCAAATACCCTCTAACCGTACACAATTCCCCATATACCACTCAATTTCATTACAATTCACCATATTCTCTCGATGACTAACTATTGTTAGCTTTTTTTGTCATCAATCCCTAAATTTGTCACTAAATCCTAATTAACCCGATTATAACTCATTAACCTTAATTGACAACCAATGAAACACCTTATATGACCCATTTTTTCTCTCTCCTTCTCCATAACTTTATTCTGCTTTTTTTTTGCTATAGGAGATGTTTTAATGGTGGTTTATCATGGTAAATGACCTAATTAGGGGTTAATCAGGATTTAAGAACATAATTTAAGATTAATGACTATGAAATCTGACGACCGTTAGCCACTAAGACCACATAGTGAATTTTTAAGAAAGTGAGGAGTATATGATCAAATTTAAAAGGTTGGAGGGTATTTTGGTGAAAATTACTCGAGAGTATTTGGAGTAAAACTTGTAAATATTAATATTATTCACATTGAATTCAATGGTAATTTTTTTTGCCGTTAATTAGAATGCTTCTTAAGCAATTCATGTATTAATGCTTATTAGATGATTTACATACCTTCTTAGCTCATTTTTTCTTTAATTTCATTTACACTCCATCTCCAACAATTAGTTGTCAACTTGTAGCAAACCCATTTTTTTAAATACAATTCTGTATTTTTTTTAAAATATCTAGATCCGCTTTAGTCTCTCATTATAGCCGGTAAATCATAATTAAGTTGCATACAAAAATGGTGTCAAATTTCAGCGTGGTAAAAAATTACAATTTTTAATGGCAAATTTTGCAATTTGATACCCTTGTTGAGTTATAGTCTTATAGAAGTACTAAATTCGAAATGATTTTTATGAATGTTTTAGTAATGAGATACTATCATTGAACCATATATAATGAATAATGTGAATATTAAGAATAAGAAAAGATTCTTACAACAGAAGATGATTGAACCACACCCTTTTTTTTTTCGGGGAAATAAAAATAATTGAATCTGACCTAAGCTTCAGCATGGTAGTCTATATACATTTCCGTGTTAGGAGGCCATCTCTTTCCCTATTTTTGTTTGTGACATACATGATACATGTGTAACTTTTACACAAAGCAAAATATATTCACTGTTTTTTTTCAACAATTTTCATTTATAGGTGCTTTATTTAGATGTAACATTTCCTTTTTTGATAAAGGTTTTAGAGTAATTTGACCATTTTATCTTTACTTTACTTACCCCACATGTAAAAAGTATGAGTAATCGAGTCAAATCTTATTCTCTATCTTCTTTTCTTAATATTTCTGCAAAAAGGTATTTATTGCAACTAAAATAACTGAGGTAGTATATACTTATGCAAGAAGTGCATTATTGTGTACCGCATCGTAATGAAGTAAATCTTATAACTTCATTTTTTTTTTGGAAAAATTATTTTAAATAAGTCAACCTTTGCGTGGTCTTCCCATTTTAAGTCTATCTTTTGATTATCCCTGATTGAGTTAGGCTTGTATATTTGTTTTCTTCTATTGAGTTTTAACCTGTTTGTGACTTGTTTAGGTAGGTTAATTATGATACGTGTTACAATGTCCCACCCCCACCCTCGCCTGTTTTAGAAGAAGGGGCTTGTAACACGTAGCATAAGTAACCTAATAAACAAGTCACAAACAGGTTAAAACTCAATAGAAGAAAACAGACATACAAGTCTAACTCAATCAGGGATAATCAAAAGGTAGATTTAAAATGGGAAGATCGCGCAAAGGTTGACTTATTTAAAACAATTTTTTCTTTTTTTTTTTTTTTGTTGGTGCGATTTATAACATTTACACGACACATGCAACGATACAAAGAAATAGATTTCATAACATTGTCGTTGCAAGTCATTGTCAATGAAAGATTTGTGTCCATTCTTTTTTCTAATAATATACTGTGTTATTTCCTCCTAAATTACGTGCACTGTTGTATAGAGATGACTTGTAGAATTCAGTTTTATAAGCTTTCGACATATTGCGACGCTTAAAAAATAGTGTTATTTACTTTCATATCTCATGCTATGATTTTTCTTTGCAATAAAGTAATTCTTTTCTGTTATAACAATACATATGAATATGTGATATATATTTATAAGCATGACACTATATAAAATAATGAGATATGCCTCAAATTTATTTTACCCTCATATGTAAAAATATATACTTCTATATTTTGTTCTCAAAGAAAAAACTATCATATTTCAAATGAAGGGACGTAGATACACTTGTTATTTGTTACTATTTCTTCAAAACTTTATGTTTGTAATTTTTTTTATTATAAAAATTTGATATTTTGAAAATATGCATTTCAATGAATCAACAACATCTTAATTAGTACTCTTTCTGTTTATATACTAGTCGAAAAATTTAAGTCAAAACTAGTACTATTTCCATTCCAATTTGTTCTGGATCGAATATGTGGAAAAACCAAGGTAAATGCACTTTTTACACTCTATGTCTTACTTTTGAAAGTTCACTCTTACATTTTTCCCTCTTCCTTAGTTTTTTTTATATAATTTTCTTATGTTTTCTTGTTCAAATAAGTTAATATTCTGTGGGAGAACAACCTGAAACATCCCAGTGGGGAATATATAGTATAAGTGCAACTGATACATTAAAAAATTAAAACAGGAGGATATATAATTTGTCCAATTCCAAATTTTTATGTCGTCTTTGGTTCAGGGTGGAAGAATCAGCTTGGATCAACAAATACAGAACCACGCAGTGACAGTAGCAAAATTTGCTTGGTATGGCCCAAGGAAAGTGCGAAACCTAGGAAAGTGCTTATACACTGTCAACATGGGAAGCAACGATTACATCAACAATTATTTTATGCCACAACACTACACTTCAAGCTCGATCTACTCGCCTGCTGAATACGCCGAAGCACTCATTCGTCAATATGCTTCCCAACTCAAGGTCTGAATAACTATTACTCCCTCGGCTTTTTATTACTTGCTAAATTTTTCTTAAAATGTTGTTTTTTTTTACTTGCTACATTGTTTCAACTTTTCTTATTAGGAGATTGGCTTACCAAAAAGTAATACTCCACCCGTCCCATAATATAGTGCTTACTTCTCATTTTTCACGGGAATTAAGGAAAATGAAATGAAGTAGTAGGATTTCCAAAAAAAAATATATTTAATGAAGTGCTTTTTTGATACTTTTGTATTGAAACTAGTTATTTATATTCTTTTTCCCTTAAACAAAATTAAAAGGCAATAAATGTTCCTTGGAATGGTGTAAAATAATAAATGGGGTCACATATTTTGAGAGAAAAGTGGGGGTATTTTGGAAAGTTTGTGTAGAAATTAAGGATAATTTAGTCCAAATAAATTGACAAAAAAGAAAATAGGCACAATATTTTGGGACACCAAAAAAGGAATGTGAGCACTATATTATGGGACGGAGGGAGTAGTATTTACAAGATAATTTGATATTAGCACACTCCAATGATTTACAATTTTGTTTTTTGTTGAGTGGATGTTTTACTTCTCCTTTTTTTTAGTGCCCAAACTAAGAATATCTTAGCAATAAATTGTCCCTTTAAAAAATATCGAACATTGTCATATGAGACATATCCCAAAAAAAAAAAAAAAAAACACATAATGAACAAAAAACTGTCATATGACATCTTAGTTATTAGATTTGTGTCAATGTGTGTATTCTCAAAAGAGTGTCTAATGTTAATTTCTTGTTTTAGTTTGTCTTTTGATAATGAAACTGATAACATTTGAAAACTTTGACACACAGAGATTGCATTTTCTTGGAGCAAGAAAGATAGCTGTGTTTGGACTTGGTCTAATTGGGTGCAGTCTAGGTGAAATTTACACCTTTGGTACAAATGGCTCCCTATGCGTAGACAAGATTAATGCTGCTGTTCAACCTTTCAACCAAAGGCTCGTTAAGCTGGTGGATGATCTAAATAACAAGCTTCCTGGAGCACAATTTACTTATATTGCTAGCTCATCAAATACTGACACAGGTACCAAATGCTTATTTTTACAAACCCCGTGCATAAATGCAGAATACTCAAGTATGAAGTATATTTCTTCCATGTTATTGTGAACAAGTCAAATAATCCTAAAATAAGATTTCTAAAACAACAGTATATGTTAACTAGTGACATTTCTTGAGAAAATACACTAGGTGGAATTTGTGATGTTTTACAGGTACAATATATACTGTTAGTAAAATTGAGGGACAAATCTTCTCATGTTTATAAAAAAAAATATCATTTGTATACGCTAGCGGTTTATAGATGATGTATGAAGGTAGGGTCGTAGGAGTAGGACTAAAAATAAACACTTCTGTATGGGTACTCCCCAAGTTTGGTGTCGGACACATCTCTTGTGGCCGACATGAGCAACCTAGGACGCGACGTCACCGAGAGAATCCAAGTCATCCCTAACATCGAGGTCGAGATGGTGTTCGCTGCCCAGGCAGGGACACAAATAAAGGAATCTTCCCTTCAGTCAGACTCATCATAGTCATACACGTGTCAAAGGATTACGCATCCTGTCAAATGAGTAGTACTAGTATAAATAGCCAAATGGTACTATTTTGCAGGTACATTCTCTCACACTCTAAGCATTACTTTCTCTCTCTATCTCTCTCTAAAATCCTTATCGGACACTTACTGACTTGAGCGTCGGAGGGGGTTTCCTCGCATCCCCCCCGAGGGTAGTTTACGTTTGTCTTCCTTGCAGACTTCCAATCCCGGACGCCCACTCAAATACTGACGGACATCTCTGTGTCCGCCACCGTTTCAACACTGAAACAACTTGGCGCTAGAAGGAGGGGCCTCCTATCTTTGAATATCAGTCATGGAAAAGACAAACAATACAAGTCGTGGTCCACCGGGATTTGAGATCGGTCAGGTATCTTCCCAACCTGCAATCACCGGACCTATCGGTGCACCACAGTTCCACTTCAATGTGTCTGAGAGCAACAACGATCATCGCACTCCTGAGAATAATATAACTCAGGTAAACACTGGTGGCGTCCCATTTAATTTGGCTCAGTTGAGTCAATTCTCTCCTGATCAACTGCAAACCGTAGCATCCTTCATCCAAATGTTACAAGGCACTCCTCAGCCAAATAACACTTCTGCTCCTAATGCTAAAGGCGTTCAGCACCGTAAACGATCACTGGCTATGACCGATAGAAACGTTGACGGTACGCCAATAAGAAGGATGCGTACGTTAACGCAAGAGGAACGCCAGATGGAAAGACAAATTGATGACACAGAATATGAGTAAGTCGAAATAATTCAGAAGAGGAGAATCAAAGCCGCTCCTACCGAGAGTACAGCACCACTGGTGTTAGTAACTATTCGGTTGACGGACATTTATTAATCAAGCTCAAACTCTCTCCATTCGTGCCGGAATTTCTGAATCACCCAATGTCGAGAATCAAAATGCCATCATGCAAATTTGACGGCAGCTCAGATCCCGACGATCATGTCGCAGCCTACGAGGGGCACATGTACCTGTACACGCAGGTAGACGCTATCTGGTGCAAGGTTTTCCCGTCCACCCTTACTGACATAGCTCAGACTTGGTTCAAGAGTCTCAAACCTAGTAATGTGTCCAGCTTCTCTCAACTTTCGTCTATGTTCAGTACTCACTTTGTAAGCAATAGGCGCCGTGAGCGCACTAATGGGGAATTATTGTCAATCAGACAGGGGGAAACAGAATCTCTCGGGGATTACATTGGGCGTTTCAATGTTGAGGTCGTATCTATTCCTAGGCTGCAGCATGATGTAGCGGTCCTAGCTTTGATAACGGGATTAAGAGAAGGAACTGCGTTAAGGAGTTATCTTGGCCGAAAAACTTTCACGTCATTGGGGCCAGTGTTGGGAAAAGCAAACGATTTCATAAGAGGAGAAGAATTTGACAAGGCAGCCAGCAGTCAATGTCGTGAGTCCGATAAGAAAAAAGAGGACAAATCAAGGAAGGACAAGGGTTGTGAAAACGATCGGGGGCCGAGATGAAAGGAAGGAATCTAATATGGTCAAGAAAGGAAGTAACCGAGAGCGAGGTGACCGAGAAAGGGGAGAACGCAAAGATAAATTTGATGCGTACACTCAACTCACAAAATCCCGGGCACAAATATTCACTATGAACAAGGATAGTGATAAATGGCAGCGGCCAAGAAAGATGTTTCACAAAAACCGTGACAAGACAAAATGGTGTGATTTCCATGGGGATCACGGCCACGTAACTGAGGATTGCAGGCACTTGAAAGATAATCTGGAGGATCTTATTCGCAGAGGATATTTCACTCAATACAAAGTCCAGACCAGTGAAGGTGATTTGGTGAAGTCTAGAGATCAGAATGTTCAATCTCAAATAGGAGAAATACATGTGATCAGTGGGTGCCCAATTCATGGCGGTAGTGTCAGTGGAGCAAAGGCTAGTTTAAAGAAATTCCGACATCAGGTAAACTTCAATGAGAGTTGCCGTTGGAGGAAGCCACCAGCTATGCCGGCCATGTCGTTCTCGGTTGAAGATGCCAAACATGTGGTATACCCCCATGACGACCCACTGGTGGTCACTTTGAAAGTTGCAAATTGTATGATTCACATAATTTTGGTAGATGGAGAAAGCTCTGCCAATATCTTATTTTTATTAACTTTTGAGAAGTTGATGATTGGGCGAGAACATTTGCAGCCAGTACGCTATCCAGTGATAGGGTCACTGGAGCGTCGGCAATACCCGAGGGAATTATAAAACTGTCAGTCAGAGTTGGTGAAAACGATGAGGCCAGGGATGTTATGGCCGAGTACCTGGTGGTAGACTTTCCCGGAGCATATAATGCAATCATTGGGAAACCGTTAATTCATGATATTCAAGGAGTGGTATCGACATATCATTTGACTATGCAATATGTATCCAACTTGGGTACGACAGCAAAGATAAGAGGAAATCAGGAGACAGCAAAGTCTTGTTATTTAACGGCACTGAAGCAGCCGACAAGGAGAATGCCGGTGGACGAGTTGAATCCGCCCACTCGGAAACAAAGGCGAGCCCAGAAGAAAGCTCTGGCAAATGAAGCAGAATCCGAGAAAGGGGATGAAGAAATGATGGAGATTTCAATGGAAGAACTGGAGTCTAGGACCGATGATACGCTAAGGCCCAAACCAGACGGAGAAACGAAGCAAGATCTTTGGCGAGATGACCCAAGAAGGGACAGATCGTCGTCGGAATAGACATGGACCCAAAGGTCAGGGTCAACCTGGTGACTCTCCTAAGAGAAAACGCTAATGTTTTCGCGTTCTCGGCGGATGAGATGCCGGGAATAGACCCGTCCGTGATGGTACATCGTCTAAATGTCGACAGCACTGTCCGCCCTATCAAGCAAAAGAAGCGAAATTTCTCCGCTGAAAAGAACAAGGCCATAAAAGAGGAAGTTGATAAGCTATTGGCGGCTGATTTCATTGAGCCATGTGATTACCCAGATTGGCTGGCCAATGTAGTCATGGTAAAGAAAGCTAACAGCTAGTGGAGGATGTGCGTGGATTTCACTGACCTCAACAGAGCTTGCCCGAAGGATTGCTATCCGCTACCGAGAATAGATCAACTAGTAGATTCTACTAGCGGTTATGCATTACTAAGCTTTATGGATGCATTCTCGGGCTATCATCAGATAAGCTATAGGAAAAAGCTGCATTCATCACGGATTGTGGAGTATATAATTATAAGGCAATGCCGTTTGGACTCCGCAATGCGGGGGCGATGTATCAAAAGTTGGTCGATAAAATATTCGCGGATCAGAGGGGAAGGAATATCGAAGCATATGTTGACGACTCCATTGTCAAGAGTAAAACTGACCATGAGCATTTGGA
Organism: Beta lomatogona; assembly: GCA_947646795.1. Classification (NCBI taxonomy): domain Eukaryota; kingdom Viridiplantae; phylum Streptophyta; class Magnoliopsida; order Caryophyllales; family Amaranthaceae; genus Beta; species Beta lomatogona. The sequence goes on from CANSNZ010001137.1 coordinate 97,074, forward strand.
TGACCTGGAAGAGACCTTCAGGACATTGAGAGAGTATAAGATGAAGCTCAACCCAAAGAAATGTGTCTTTGGGGTGAGAGCTGGAAAGTTTTTAGGCTTTATGGTAAGTAAGAGGGGCATTGATGCAAACCCGGACAAAGTCCAAGCCATTGTCGACCTGCCCGAACCAAAAAGCGTCAAAGACATTCAGAGGCTGACGGGAAGAATGGCGACCCTCACTCGATTCATTTCAAAATCAGCAGACAAGGCTTTGCCTTTCTTTTCACTACTAAGGGGAAATAAGAAGTTCGAGTGGGGGGAGGAGCAAAGCAAAGCGTTCCTGGCAGTAAAAGAACATTTGAAGAGTCTACCCACCATCGCAAGACCCGAGACTGGAGACGTATTACAGCTGTATATCTGGGCCTCGCCTAAAATAGTCGCGGCCGTGTTGTTGGTGGAAAAGGAGAAGAGATAACAGCTAATATATTTTATCAGCCACATCCTTAACGGTCCGGAGAGCCGTTACCAGCTGGTAGAGAAAATGGCTTTGGCTGTGATAATTGCCGCCAGGAAACTCAGACCATACTTTGATTGTCTAACCATCCAAGTTTTAACCAATCAACCGCTAGAAAAAGCGTTGTAAAAATTGGACAGTTCAGGGCGCCTTTTGAAATGGGCAGTTGAGTTGTCCGAGTACGACATCCAGTACAAATCGAGAACCACGAATAAAGCCCAAGCATTGGCGGACTTTATCGTAGAGGCATCTTACGAAGAAGAGCAAGTTGAGAAAGAAACATGGATGTTGGAAGTGGATGGTTCATCAGTCGTGAGTGGATCAGGGGCTGGCATTGTGATGACCAGTCTGGAAGGAAATGTTTTTGAATACGCCATCAAGTTCTCCTTTCCAGCATCAAACAACGAGGCAGAGTATGAGGCCGCAATTGCTGGATTAAGAATGTGTATAGCCGCTGGGGCTAAGAGTGTATCATTGAAAGCAGATTCACAACTCGTCAACGGTCAGCTGAAAGGAGAGTTTGAGGTCCGAGAAGCAAACATGCAGAAATATGTTGAGAAGGCCAAAGAACTGATAGCATAGTTGATTCACTTTGAAGTTCAAGCCATCCCTAGGGCCGACAATACCAAGGCGGATGCACTCTCCAAATTGGCAAGCTCTGATTCTTTAAACATAGAAAGATCTGTTATGGTGGAAATTTTGAAAGAAAAAAGCATCACCGAGAAAATTGTGACTGTGAATACCATCAATCAACAAGGTGAATGGTTCAGTGAATTAGTGGCATATAAGCTTACAGGCTCACTCCATTCAGATGCTATGGCAGCTAGGAAAGTGAAGCGGCAAGCTAGTTGGTACATCGTCTATCAGAATGAGCTGTATAAGAAATCCTTTAGCTTGCCGCTACTAAAATGTGCAACAACATGGGAGTCCGGCAAGATATTAGAAGAAATCCATGAAGGAATTTGTGGGAACCACATTGGAGGAAAAACACTGGCATTGAAAGCTTTGAGGGCTGGGTATTACTTGCCGAGTATGTTGGCGGACGCACAGAGCTATGTCAAGAAATGTGATAAGTGCCAAAAGTTCGCCCCCATCATCAATAGGCCTGCGAATGACCTTCAACACATACTCAGTCCAATACCATTTGCACAATGGGGTCTGAATATCCTTGGACCATTTACAACGGCTACCAGAGGTCGGAAATTTCTGATTGTTGGTATCGACTATTTCACAAAATGGATCGAGGCAGAGCCGACGACAAAGATAAAATCCAACCAAGTCAAGACGTTCATTTGGCAAAATATAATGACAAGGTTTGGCATACCAGCTGCAATAGTCTTTGATCACGGAGCGCAATTTGATTGTCGACCAGTCAAGAGCTTCTTGTCCGAGTTCAGGGTTAAGTTCGCATTTTCAGCTGTGTGTCACCCACAAAGTCACGGGCAAGCTGAGGCTGCAAACAAACAGATTCTAGGGGCTCTCAAGAAGAAGTTGGACGAGTTCAAGGGAGCTTGGGCCGACATGGTTCCAGCAGTATTATGGGCCAATAGAACAACTGAAAAGGAAGCAACTGGAGAAAGTCCATTCAGATTAGCTTTTGGGACGAAAGCAGTCTTACGAGTAGAAGTTGGTTTACCGTCCTATCGGATCAAGCACAAAGATCTAGAGAGATCAGGCTTTGAGAGAAAATCTAGATTTCCTACTAGAAGTAAGGTTGGTAGCGGAACTTAAAGCCGCAGCATACAAGGATCGTATCAGCAAGGCTTACAACAAGAGAGTTCTGGAGAGGCCGCTAGCGCTGGGCGATCTGGTATTGCGAAGGACGACCGCCACTGGAAAGGCTCATACAGAGGGAAAGTTAACAACCAACTGGGAGGGGCCATATCAGATAGCAAAAGAAATTGGTCCCGGGTCCTTTGCTTTGAAAACAATGGACGGCATCGAACTTAAGAATTGCTGGAATGCTGGCGTTTTAAAGAAGTATTATGTTTAGACATCTTGTGTAATGAGCCCAGAGCCACTCTTTTTCATACTTGAATAATATAAACGATCGTTAGCATTCCGATTAATTATCTCTTATTCTTAACAACCATATAACAGGTCAAGTACAAAAACGGCCATATAACAGGTCAAGTACAAAAACGGCCATATAACAGGTCAAGTACAAAAACGACCATATAACAGGTCAAGTACAAAAACGACCACATAACCGGTCAAATGTAGAAATAGCCATATAACAGGCAAAGATCGCAAACAGCCACGCAATAGGCCATAATAAGCTTAATAACAGGCATGAGGTGTATAACAAGCTTTTATAACGGGCAAGTGTTGGAGATATGGTATAACACGGGTAAATTGTCCGAGTTAAGAGCAAATCTGAAAGAGACAAAGATTTACGCAAATAAGCTTCAATACTAATTACTGGCATGGCTGCCAACTACAAACAAAAAGTGGGCAGCCATCAAAAAGGCATCAGAAACTGATAACAGTAATCGTAATTAAAAGCATATTCAATTTACATGCCGAAATGGGCCGAATTCAGAGTTAGGTAACAATATTCGTATTACAAGATATCTAATTGTTAGAGCCGACAGAAGAGCATGGAGATGACCGCCAAAAACATCAGGGCAGAGGCACCTCTTCATCTTGGGTGACTGGGAGGACGTTTGCAATTACGTGCTCCTCGCAAATGAAAGGTTCACCCTCAAGAGGACGGGTATGAACACCTTCAGCGAAAGCGGTCTCCATTTCTTCCCAGTTGAAGGTAGGATGGGAATGGCAGACACACCTCTTAGCAGCCACCCTGCCGCCATCATATCTTTCCTCTAGCAGGCCGACAAACTCCTCAGACCTCTTGAAAGCCGCCACAGCTAGATGGCCGGCATCAGACTTAGCAGATTCAACAGCAGTGGCCATCTTATTCTTAGCAGATTCCAGGGCCGCTTCAAGTTCCGTTGATCTCTTCTCGGCCTGCTCCAATTTGCCCGCCTTGACACGCAAGTCCGTCAGCTCCACATCAACCACTGCCCTTGACGCCTTCTCGGCATCAAGTTCCTGCTGTATAGTGTCAGCATGAACTCGAGAAGCATCAAGCTGGGCCTGAAGCTCGTCCAGGGATTGCTTTTGGCTATCGGACAGAGATTGATAATGGCGGAATTGCTCAATGAGCTCGATAGCGGAATTGTTAGTCTGCATCAAAAAGATGAGATTAAAAAAAAAAATTATTAGAGGATTTACCACTGCCATATCATGGGCAAGTTGAGCTGCTGGCGCCACCAACTTGTCTGCCGGACAGTCAATGGGTAGCTGGAGGCCCTTCAGGAGACGGTAACCCAGAGTACCGCCGTTAGCTGGGATGTCAGCATAAAGAGTCTCGTCCTCCCTCACGTCCCAATTGGGTTGGTAGATCTTTCCGGGAACAGAGGGCGGACGAGAGAAGACAACCTTCACAACATTGCTCAGGATCACCTCCTTGTGCTCTATCCACTCATGGATCCGAGAAAAGATTCTCGGCCCAAGGTTTGTCAAGAAGCTGGGGGAACTGAGGATGTCATAGATTTTCTGACGCATGGAAGAGCCAGACCCCAATGCCGTCCCAATGCTGTCGACAACAGCATTAAGAGGAGAAACCCTTAAAGCAACAAATTCCCGAACATGACTATTGTCCGGAACATTAATGACAGACTCCAGTTGGTGAGTTTCGGAGGCAGCAGCAGCGTCCAAAGCTTGCCTCTTACTGGGACTCTCAGTATCAGAGAGCTCATGAGGCCGCCTTTGGCCCACAGTCACGCCACCTCCGCCACGGCGGACGGGGACGTGAACGACAGGACGAGGAGATTCCTGGTCCCCACGACCGGCATTTCGACCAGAAGCACGCCCGGATGTGCGGCCGGCAAGACGAACACTGACCCTACCAGCATTGCGGCCACCACGACCGCGGTCAGCGCCTCGGAGACCTCCAGTGAGGCCGTGAATGGTGTCATAGTCGAAAACGGGGTCCTCAGGAGCCTTAGACATGGGCTTTAAATTTTCGTCCAACCCCAACTCTTCAATATCTAGGCTGACAGGACCTGCAAGACAAACCGACAAAGATAAGTATAATGACTAATCAGCAAAAAAGATAAATATAATGACCAATGTCGGACCATGAGTCGAAATGCACACCTTCTGGGTGGGTCCGGCAGAGAAATAAGACCGACAAAGGTTCATTCCCGAGTATATACTTGGCATTGGGAAGCCATGTGTGAGGAATCCTTTCCTCCACTCTTTCACCATCGACAGTCACGAAGGCAAGCTCGGTGTCAAAGTAGTCAAAGGCTTTTTTCTCGGCCACAGATAAACCGTAAGAGGCTATGTCTTCCATTCGAGTAACCGGTTGGGTGAAGTGATGCCGGAGAGGGAAATTGTCTGGGACCTTTACCCAGTAGAAGGCTGGCTGCCATCCCTTCAGTCAGGTCAATTGGGATGTACAGTGAGTTTGTTCTTGGCCGACATTAAAGACCACCATCCCTTCTCAGTTGACCCATTCCTTCGTAGCCAATGGAACCGGCGGAAAAGGTTTAATGTCTCAGGAAACCCCAAATAGCGGCATACCCAAATATAAGCTATGATATTCCTAATAGCTAGGGGTATTAATTGGGCTAGACAGACGTTAAAGGCCTTTAGTATCTTCACTTAAGTCAATTCTAAAGGGAATCGCAACCCAAATTCAAAGTGATGGGCATAAACAGCAATGTGCCCTGACGGGCACTCAGTTACTTTAGCCCCCTCATCCGGGACCACTAACTTGTACTCAGCCGGGAAGCCGTACAATTCTTTCCCAACCCGGCAATAATCCTTAGTTATGGCATGCTCTCGCCACGACGAACAAATTCGTACCGACTTTGGGCCGCTGCTGTAGTCTATTGGCAACCAAATCCCGGAGTGTAACACGTCATCCCGGTCAGGAATTGGCTCGGGCCGTGAACCGGGAGCCATGCTGGAGCTTTCCCCCACAACAATTTCAGACCGACAAGGAATTTGTCACGTCCAGAAGTCGAGTGACCAACATCAGTCTCGTCCATAGTGGCAATAGAATCGTTGTCGGAACCTAAATCAACAACAGGTGGATGAGAAGGGCCAACATCATGAGCGAGGCGGTCGTAAAAATCACCCGACACTACAACCCCAGCATCTGCTAAATTATCTAACCAAGCATGTTCCCTCAAAGGCGGAACATCAAGTCCGGGGACAGCATGAGGGGGAGGATTTCTAACGGTCCGGCGTGCTAAAATTTGATGTCTTAGTTCTCGAAGTGTTTGTCTATCACCGCTCATCCTCGCGGACATATATTGGGAAGTTAAATTTTCTTGCTCAGGAGTAGAGTGGTCGTTAAGAAACTTAGATCTGAACTCCCTATCTCTATCAACAGTAAGTGGTAGGTCAGCTAATAAACGAGATCTCTCTTCTCTAGGGCTGGAAGTAGACGAACTATGTCCGTCATGAGGGGAGGAAGGAGACGAAGGTTCGCTTTCAGACATGAATTTATCACTCAAAGTGTTTTGACTATCTGAACGGTCCGACATAGTTCCAAAGAAAGAAAGAAACAGAAAGAGCAGTTGAAGGGAAGTTGGAAAAAGGTACCTGAGAAAAGTCGACGGAAAATGACCGGAAAATCAAGCTGATTCCCAAAAAAGCGCAGCAAAATGTCCCAAAAACACGAATAGAAAAATTCTCGGGGTCAACAACGCCGGAGAAAGTAAGTTTACCAAGAAATCGAAAACTTTGAAGAAAACCCTCGAATAAACCTAGGTGAAAAGAGGCAAAAATGCTAAAATTCTTCAGGTATAGAGGGCAAACAGTAACCTATAATACTTTTGAGGAAATTTGGTTGCAAAATGGCAAGATCTTGGCAAGAAAAAGGAGGTTTTAAGCTCTTGGAGAAATCGCACAAACCAGAGAAATGTGGAAGGTTGAAGACGAAGTGTAAAGAAAGAGAAAAAGAAAACTGACGTTACCTTATAAATGCAAGATTGAACGGCCAGGATGAACTGACCCATCAACTCCCCTCATTGATGCATGCCAAGTATCGCTTGCTGGGCCAACCCTAATAAAGAATAAAGAAAATGAGTGGGATTTCATTAAAAGGTCATGGGTTCTATGTATTTATTAGAGTGTTGTATATTAGTTTAGCTAGTATACGTAACTTAGGCCCAATACTAAATTAGGTTGTACTTAAACCTCACTGTTAAGGTAATACACTCAAGGAATTCAATCCTATCATGGTATCAGAGCCAGGCCCACCGCTAGGATCCTGGTCCGTTATTATACTCTGGGCCAATTGAAAAAAGGGACCTCACATGTGAGGGGGTGTGTTGAAGCTGTTATGTATACACTTTTCGTAATCCTAAGTTCTCCCCAGGGCAACACGTGGCAGTATAAAAAAACCCTCTAGCATGCACAAGTTCACTCGCGTCCTCGATATAACATCAATGCCGGTCACGACCCTCAATGATGCTGGGGGGCCTAGTTGTATGGGTACTCCCGCAAGTTTGGTGTCGGACACATCTCTTGTGGACGACATGAGCAACCTAGGACGCGACGTCACCGAGAGAATCCAAGTCATCCCTAACATCGAGGTCGAGATGGTGTTCGCTGCCCAGGCAGGGACACAAATAAAGGAATCTTCCCTCCAGTCAGACTCATCATAGTCATACACGTGTCAAAGGATTACGCATCCTGTCAGATGAATAGTACTAGTATAAATAGCCAAATGGTACTATTTTGCAGGTACATTCTCTCACACTCTAAGCATTACTTTCTCTCTCTATCTCTCTCTAAAATCCTTATCGGACACTTACTGACTTGAGCGTCGGAGGGGGTTTCCTCGCATCCCCCCCGAGGGTAGTTTACGTTTGTCTTCCTTGCAGACTTCCAGTCCCGGACGCCCACTCAAATACTGACGGACATCTCTGTGTCCGCCACCGTTTCAACACCGAAACAACTTGGCGCTAGAAGGAGGGGCCTCCTATCTTTGAAAAGCAGTCATGGAAAAGACAAACAATACAAGTCGTGGTCCACCGGGATTTGAGATCGGTCAGGTATCTTCCCAACCTGCAATCACCGGACCTATCGGTGCACCACAGTTCCACTTCAATGTGTCCGAGAGCAACAACGATCAGCGCACTCCTGAGAATAATATAACTCAGGTAAACACTGGTGGCGTCCCATTTAATTTTGCTCAGTTGAGTCAATTCTCTCCTGATCAACTGCAAACCGTAGCATCCTTCATCCAAATGTTACAAGGCACTCCTCAGCCAAATAACACTTCTGCTCCTAATGCTAAAGGCGTTCAGCACCGTAAACGATCACTGGCTATGACCGATAGAAACGTTGACGGTACGCCAATAAGAAGGATGCGTACGTTAACGCAAGAGGAACGCCAGATGGAAAGACAAATTGATGACACAGAATATGAGTAAGTCGCTTTGGAAACTGAAGATCTAAATAATTCAGAAGAGGAGAATCAAAGCCGCTCCTACCGAGAGTACAGCACCACTGGTGTTAGTAACTATTCGGTTGACGGACATTTATTAATCAAGCTCAAACTCTCTCCATTCGTGCCGGAATTTCTGAATCACCCAATGTCGAGAATCAAAATGCCATCATGCAAATTTGACGGCAGCTCAGATCCCGACGATCATGTCGCAGCCTACGAGGGGCACATGTACCTGTACACGCAGGTAGACGCTATCTGGTGCAAGGTTTTCCCGTCCACCCTTACTGACATAGCTCAGACTTGGTTCAAGAGTCTCAAACCTAGTAATGTGTCCAGCTTCTCTCAACTTTCGTCTATGTTCAGTACTCACTTTGTAAGCAATAGGCGCCGTGAGCGCACTAATGGGGAATTATTGTCAATCAGACAGGGGGAAACAGAATCTCTCGGGGATTACATTGGGCGTTTCAATGTTGAGGTCGTATCTATTCCTAGGCTGCAGCATGATGTAGCGGTCCTAGCTTTGATGACGGGATTAAGAGAAGGAACTGCGTTCAGGAGTTATCTTGGCCGAAAAACTTTCACGTCATTGGGGCCAGTGTTGGGAAAAGCAAACGATTTCATAAGAGGAGAAGAATTTGACAAGGCAGCCAGCAGTCAATGTCGTGAGTCCGATAAGAAAAAAGAGGACAAATCAAGGAAGGACAAGGGTTGTGAAAACGATCGGGGGCCGAGATGAAAGGAAGGAATCTAATATGGTCAAGAAAGGAAGTGACCGAGAGCGAGGTGACCGAGAAAGGGGAGAACGCAAAGATAAATTTGATGCGTACACTCAACTCACAAAATCCCGGGCACAAATATTCACTATGAACAAGGATAGTGATAAATGGCAGCGGCCAAGAAAGATGTTTCACAAAAACCGTGACAAGACAAAATGGTGTGATTTCCATGGGGATCACGGCCACGTAACTGAGGATTGCAGGCACTTGAAAGATAATCTGGAGGATCTTATTCGCAGAGGATATTTCACTCAATACAAAGTCCAGACCAGTGAAGGTGATTTGGTGAAGTCTAGAGATCAGAATGTTCAATCTCAAATAGGAGAAATACATGTGATCAGTGGGTGCCCAATTCATGGCGGTAGTGTCAGTGGAGCAAAGGCTAGTTTAAAGAAATTCCGACATCAGGTAAACTTCAATGAGAGTTGCCGTTGGAGGAAGCCACCAGCTATGCCGGCCATGTCGTTCTCGGTTGAAGATGCCAAACATGTGGTATACCCCCATGACGACCCACTGGTGGTCACTTTGAAAGTTGCAAATTGTTTGATTCACAGAATTTTGGTAGATGGAGAAAGCTCTGCCAATATCTTATTTTTATTAACTTTTGAGAAGTTGATGATGGGGCGAGAACGTTTGCAGCCAGTACGCTATCCAGTGATAGGGTCACTGGAGCGTCGGCAATACCCGAGGGAATTATAAAACTGTCAGTCAGAGTTGGTGAAAACGATGAGGCCAGGGATGTTATGGCCGAGTACCTGGTGGTAGACTTTCCCGGAGCATATAATGCAATCATTGGGAAACCGTTAATTCATGATATTCAAGGAGTGGTATCGACATATCATTTGACTATGCAATATGTATCCAACTTGGGTACGACAGCAAAGATAAGAGGAAATCAGGAGACAGCAAAGTCTTGTTATTTAACGGCACTGAAGCAGCCGACAAGGAGAATGCCGGTGGACGAGTTGAATCCGCCCACTCGGAAACAAAGGCGAGCCCAGAAGAAAGCTCTGGCAAATGAAGCAGAATCCGAGAAAGGGGATGAAGAAATGATGGAAATTTCAATGGAAGAACTGGAGTCTAGGACCGATGATACGCTAAGGCCCAAACCAGACGGAGAAAAGAAGCAAGAGATGCTGGCAGATGACCCAGCAAGGACAGTCGCTGTCGGAATAGACATGGACCCAAAGGTCAGGGTCAACCTGGTGACTCTCCTAAGAGAAAACGCTGATTCCCAAAAAAGCGCAGCAAAATGTCCCAAAAACACGAACAGAAAAATTCTCGGGGTCAACAACGCCGGAGAAAGTAAGTTTACCAAGAAATCGAAAACTTTGAAGAAAACCCTCGAATAAACCTAGGTGAAAAGAGGCAAAAATGCTAAAATTCTTCAGGTATAGAGGGCAAACAGTAACCTATAATACTTTTGAGGAAATTTGGTTGCAAAAAGGCAAGATCTTGGCAAGAAAAAGGAGGTTTTAAGCTCTTGGAGAAATCGCACAAACCAAAGAAATGTGGAAGGTTGAAGACGAAGTGTAAAGAAAGAGAAAAAGAAAACTGACGTTACCTTATAAATGCAAGATTGAACGGCCAGGATGAACTGACCCATCAACTCCCCTCATTGATGCATGCCAAGTGTCGCTTGCTGGGCCAACCCTAATAAAGAATAAAGAAAATGAGTGGGATTTCATTAAAAGATCATGATTGCACTTTTCGTAATCCTAAGTTCTCCCCAGGGCAACACGTGGCAGTATAAAAAAACCCTCTAGCATGCACAAGTTCACTCGCGTCCTCGATATAACATCAATGCCGGTCACGACCCTCAATGATGCTGGGGGGGCCTAGTTGTATGGGTACTCCCCAAGTTTGGTGTCGGACACATCTCTTGAGGCCGACATGAGCAACCTAGGACGCGACGTCACCGAGAGAATCCAAGTCATCCCTAACATCGAGGTCGAGATGGTGTTCGCTGCCAAGGCAGGGACACAAATAAAGGAATCTCCCCTCCAGTCAGACTCATCATAGTCATACACGTGTCAAAGGATTACACATCCTGTCAGATGAATAGTACTACTATATATAGCCAAATGGTACTATTCTGCAGGTATATTCTCTCACACTCTAAGCATTAATTTCTCTCTCTATCTCTCTCTTTCTCTAAAATTCTTATTGGACATTTACTGACTTGAGCGTCGGAGGGGTTTCCTCGCATCCCCCCCGATGGTAGTTTACATTTGTCTTCCTTGCAGACTTCCAGTCCCGGACGCCCACTCAAATGTTGACGGACATCTCTGTGTCTGCCACCGTTTCAACACCAAAACAACTTCATTTTTACTTTGTCTTGCTCCTACAGAAACTCGGAACATTTTGGCTACTCCCTAGGAATTATAGTGCTAAATTACTTGCTTACAAATACTACTTTCATCGTGGGAGACAATGCTTAGTAATGTAATTCCTTTCATCGTGCTACTAATTCCTTACATAAATGCAGAATGCTACTACTTTCATCGTGGGAGACAATGCCTTCTTACTTTTTATGTAAAATGTGAGGGAGAAAATATAAGAAGTAATTGAGTTAAAAACAGCTAATAAATTATTAATTTTTTTTTAGTAAGGTAAAGAACCCTGATAAATTGGAATCATATACATGTCAACCCGAGTCCTCCAGATTTGAGAAAAGGGGTGAGGGTCAATAGATTCACACCCCAAAGTGCTACTAGTGTTGTTGATGCAACCACTTCAAGGTGTCCGATATATTTATGATATATAAAGCGCGGCCAGCATAACATTGTTATTGAAGAAATTGGAGCCTGTAATAAAACACGATATCCTAATACGGCTTCTTACATGTGTAGCGTTTTCAAGTGCTTGGGGCTTAAAAATTGGAAGGACTACATCTTTGTTAAAATTATATAATAGCTTTTCAATTTATAAGTTATTTTCGTGAGTTTCAGGTTCTGCGGTAGCTAATGCTACTTGTTGTGAAGTAAGGGATGATTATCAATGTATACAATCCAATAAAGTTTGTGAAGGGCGAAACAATTACATATTCTGGGATGGTTTTCATACTAGCGAGGTGGTGAACGTAATCATTGGAGAAACTGCATATAGTGCTCCTGATTCAAACAATGTACATCCCGTTGATATCAAAACTCTAGTGTCTAGTGATAAATGCATGATAAAGCAACTGCAATCGCGTTCTGCCGATCTAAGGTGATTTCTTTGCTCATGGCTCATTTGTACGTAGAGCTCTATATAAGCAAAAAACGAGCTAGGAATGCGCAAAAAAATAGCTCTAGTGTATGGTATTGGTTTTGACATTGTTCTTGTAATCGTTGTTAATTACGTCTTAAAATAAGTATTTAGATATATTGTGCTCTGTATCCTAAAAACATGTTCCCAGGCACGGTGGCAATAATTAGAAGTTTGAGTTCGAAGTGTTTAATTAGTGGATATGATAGTTCACTAGCTACTTGTATAATTCGTTGTATGTTGAAACTCAGTGTCTTGAGACTTGAATAAAGTGTTCTTTGACTTATTTCTACACCTTACTCTCAAACCCTGTTCTTTTGAACTCATTTTTGACTGAACTGAACTGAACTTATTTTTGCTAAATAATAACAATAAATAATAAATAATAAATAATAAATAATAAATAATAATAATAATAATAATAATAAATAATAAATAATAAATAAAATAAAAAAATTAAAAAAAAATTAAAAAATAAAAAAATAAAAAAATAAAATAATAATAAAAATAATAATAAATAATAATAAAAATAATTAATAATAATTAATAATAAAAAATAAAAAATAATAATAAAAAATAAATGATAATAATAATAAAAAATAAATAATAATAATAATAATAAATAATAAATAATAATAATAAAAATAATAATATTAATAATCATAAATAATAATAATAACAAATAATAAATAATTAATAATAAATATTAAATAATAAATATATAATAAATAATAATTAATAATCAATAATAATTAATAAGAATTATAATTATAATAAATAATAATAAATAATAAATAATAAATAATAATTATAATAATAATAAATAATAATAATAATTACTAAATAATAAATAATAAAAATATTAAAAAAAAATAATATAAAATTAAAAAGTTAAAAAAAATTAAAAATTAAAAACTAAAAAATAAAAAATTAAAAAAAAATTAAAAAAAAATTAAAAAAAAATTACCAATTCATCGTTATTATATTTATAATATTAATAATAATAACAATATTAATAGTAATATTGAAAACAAAAATAATAATTACAACATTAATAGTAATACTGAACTTATTTTTGCTGAACCGAACTTATTTTTACTGAACTGAACTTATTTTTACTTATTTTTGCTGAACTGAACTTATTTTTACTTATTTTTGCTGAACTGAACTTATTTTTGCTGAACTGAACTTATTTTTACTTGTTTTTGCTGAAAATAAGTCCAAAAGAACAGGGCCTCAACGGATAATTTTAAAAAGGAAAATTCAATTATCCGTTGCCCTTGATCCTTTTTAGCTTGATTTTCGTTGTTTGATTAGTTTAGAACTTTAATTCAATATTCCTGATCTTGTTTAGTTCTCCATGCATTTGAAGCTAGATTAAAACAACCATCTCTCTGTGGATTCGACCCTACTTACCCTACTACATTGTTAAAAGGTTTTGCAGGAATTATTTTTGACAGGTGTACTACAACCTATCAAATTTTGGCGCCATTACAAGCCATTGGCCTCATTTGATATTTGTCCTAAGCCTAGCTTGGGGGAGCAAGTATTAGTTTTGGTTTGGTTTGTATTGAATTGAAGTGCTCTATTTGTGGCTTAGAAGGATGGAAAAGTATGTTTAGTGAGCTTTGAAATTGAATTGAAAGTTCAAAAAAAAAGAAAAAACAAAGTGAAAAATGAAATGAAAAAAGTGAAAAAAAGTTGTGAAATAAAGGGTTATGATTGAATTTCTTGAGTGAAAAGGGTTGTTGATTATATTTGGAGATTGTTGGTTGTTGCACCAAGTTGTTGTGACCTTTCTTGGTCATGTTTTAAGTTATATGATGCCCCCCCTTCTTCGTTTTTCCACCACAATTCCCAAATTATTTTCCATACCTTTAACCTCAACCCCATTACAACCCTTAAAAGTCCTCTTGATCATTGTGTATTTTATTGTTGAGTATTAAGTGAGTCAAAAAGTCAGAGTTAAAGAGTATTTGCTTCATCTGAGTCGACTTGATTAGGTTGAGTGTCATCATTTATGCCTTAAACGCATGATAGATTTGAGTGCACATAACTATAGTGAGGTTTGTCAGGTTTTGCTAAATCCAGCTTGGGAGAGATGGTTTGTGGTATGATTGGAGAGTCGATTGCGATACATGACATGCTATGTAGCTTTGTTCGATGTTGTTCCGATGCTTGGTTTGTGTAGGGATTATATCTCTTGTGCTTTCAGTTGAGTGTTTAGCCCTGTTCTAGTCCTATATTGTAGGTTGTCTTTCTTTTCTCGCGTCTATGTCTTATTGCTTGAGGACAAGCAATGGTTTAGATTGAGGGAGTTTGATATGTCAATTTTATATATAGTTTTTAGATGCATTTTGATTGCATTTAGAACTCCTTTTAGAGCATTTAGGTGCATAATGGCATGAATTACGTAAGTTGTGCTCTACTACTTCCCGTTTTGCGTGTTTCGATGATTTTCAGGTTATTTTTATGCAAATTGATTATGATTATCTAAGATCAAGCCTATTAATCATTGAGGTTGAAGATAGCTTGCATAAGGATCACAATGCATCCGTTTGGGACAATTTGGAGTTAGAATGAAGCAAAGAGTTAATGAAAGAAGTGCCAAAACTGACACCTGTTCACTATTTTGATCAGAAATTTTGATATAAAACTGATAATCAAGAAATTCCAGTTGGGTTGGAAACTAGACTTGAAGGGATTTCCAACTATAGGTAGCACGCCCCAAATGGACTTCTGGTTCGAGAGATACAGCCTTCGCAAGTTGACGCAAAATCGCAGTTTTCCCACCCGGTCGACCGGGCGATAAGAAATCTTCATCAGAGCACAAGACTTGTTCGCCGGTCAACCTGAAAGAGGCGCCAAAACTGTTTACGCGCATGATCGGGCAGCTTTGCCTGGTTGACCGGGCGGAATCTGCCCTTTGCTCGTAAATTCAGAACACCGTCGCCCGACCGGGCGATTTTTTGAGAATGTTTATTTTTGCCTTTTTTAGCCGGTTTTGTAAAAACTATAAATAGGTCTTCTCTCTCTCTCCCCCTCTCCTTTTCACATTATTTTAGTCTGAGGTTTTAGTTTAGTTTCTTCATCTTTTTCTCGCTTTAGTTTAAACCCTAGTTTTTCACGTTCTTCATTAATTCATTCGTTTTGTTATTTCATTATCTCTCTTTCACTGATTTCTTTAATTATGCTTTCATTTGTAGATTTATGTTTTATTTCTTATTTCATGATTGAGTAGTCTTATTTTCTAGGGTTAGGGAATCCATGTTTATATGATATGATTATTGATTGATATTTATTCATGGTTTGAGTAGTCTTGATATTTCTAATTGATTAGTGTTTATATTATTAATCTTGCAATCTGATCAATTGTCTGATTAAATATTGCTAATATCGAGTCATAGATCGAGATATAAAACTATTTAGAGGCTTACCTATAATTAGCAAATCTGATTATGTTGAGCGACTGTACTAGCATATGTTGATTTGAGAGCGTTAAGGCCCGACCGTAGGATTAACATGTGCTCTAGATATCTAATTAATTGAACCATTGATGATATTTTGATAGATTATAGTTATTTACGTGGTGAACCATTGCCCTAGATCCTTTTTAGCTTGATTTTCGTAGTTTGATTAGTTTAGAACTTTAATTGAATATCTTGTTTAGTTTCTCCATGCATTAGAAGCTAGATTAAAACATTCATCTCTCTGTAGATTCGACCCTACTTACCCTACTACATTGTTAGAAGGTTTTGCAGGAATTATTTTTGACAGGTGTACGACAACCTATTAATAGGTTATCTTAATATAAGCTTAATAAGGTCACTATGTATATTTAAATAAAGTTTTAGTTCACTTGATATAAATCTTTTTTTTACCTTGTCACCAAATAGAAAAATGCAAACTAGGAGGCCACCATGTAGAATTTCCCATAATTAATGAACAATATTTACAAACAAAACTAATACTAAAAAAATAACACTATATTAAACCAAGAAATTAGAACACTAAATAAATAAATAAATAAAATCAAACAATAAATTACAAATCCAAATATTCAGAAATTACAAATAAATTACAAAAGGAAAAAATGGGCCTAACTGAATAAATCAAAATGAAAATCAATAAATAAATCAAATTCCAAGAACGGAACTAATCAAAACAAAACTCAACAAGGTTAATTAAAAAAGGGAAAAGATTACAGAAATTACAAATAAATTAATGAAATGCTACAACCAAAGGCACTGAGCGATGAGAGAAGATGATCCAAAGGTAAAGATGAGCAAGCAAAGCTAATGGAGGAGGTGAGCGAAGCCAATAGAGGAAAAGAGCAAAGCCACGGAGGAGGTGAGCGAAGCCACGGAGGAGGAGAGCTAGTGAAGGATCTGAAGGAACTTAGGAGGAGAATGAAGGTGGTGGTGTTTTGGGTTATTTTTGGGGAGGATAGTTTGAGGGAGAAGGTGGTGGTGGTTGATGGTTGTAGGTGAGGAAGACTGATGAAATAGGATGAGAGGAAAGAGGAAGAGAAAGGAGAGAGAGACCAGACGATCGAGGATAAAGGGTGAGAATGTTAGGGTTAGGGTTTTGTGGGGAGTGGGGTGAAAGCGAGGAAAGACCATTAACTGGTTCAATTAGCCTAAAAACTCGATCAGTTATTGTTAACTGATCCGGTTTTTTGGCACAAAAAAATTGACTTAACGAATTCGGTTTTGGTAAAACCAGATCCGTTATTTTGTGTCACTTATCCTTTTTTCTACTAGTATTTAATTGGATTGACACATTACCTATCTACACCCTTTCAAATTTCTTTTGTAATTTACTCACCAATTCCTATGGATACACCACCCATTTACTCACCAATTCCTCTTCAAATTCAAGCACCACATATGAAAACTCCAACTCCAACTCCACAAAATCCAACCATCACCACTGGTGAATCTGACCATATTCCTTCCAAAGAAATTCAAGATTCTTCTAAATTTTCTCAAAAAAAGAAAACCCATGCGGAGAGGAACCCTAAGAGAAGGATAATTGTGAAAAGTAGTGCATGCAAAGAAGAAGATGTACAAATTGAGGGGAAATATGTGTATGCTTTGAAGGAACTTGAGAAAAGAGCAAGCAATCTAGTTCTGGGATCTCCCTCAAATCTAATTTGTTGCAAATCTATTAAGTTTTCTGAATTTCTTGAAATCTTGGAGCATTAACAATGGGTTAAGCTATTTAGTGATTTTGCTAAGCATCTAATTTATCCTGATGCTATGCATGAATTATGTTCTAGTTTTTTTTTTCTTTTGTAAAAGGAGCTTAGTTTTGTCAAAAAAACTCTTATGACTTTTGGGGCAAGGTATTTGGTGAACTTGTGTAAAGTTCCAAATGAGGGTTTTGATTTGCATTTTAAGCGAAGATTCAAAGTTTATATTGGAGAAGCCACCAATACTGATATCCTTAAGTTCATTGATAGAGATGAATCATCATCCACCACTCACCAAGATAATCTTTCACATCTTCAATAATTAATTTTTAATGTTGTGAGAAAAACCATTATCCCAAGAACCCGAACACATAATAAAGCAAATTTAAAAAATGCTACTCTCATTTACTGCCTAGCCAACAAAATATCCAATAACTTTTTGCTTTAATGATTAAATATACCTAGCCTATTGAATTCCTAATCTGAAAATTGGTATGAATCATTATTGAATGTTGTGTTCCTAAGCTTTTTTATTGATTTGTCAAAATATGAACCCATGCCTCTTAATCTTGAACCAATGTGAAATGAAGATATGTTGTTGAATATGGATTTGAAAGTTGGGAATGGGAAGACTGGCTATGTTCCTAGAGAGGTTGTTGACGAAGAGGGTGAAGAAGAGTTACAGGAAGAAGGAGAAGGAGAAGAAGAAGAAGAAGAAGAAGAAGAAGAAGAAGAAGAAGAAGAAGAAGAAGAAGGAAGTTCTTAAGAAAAAGCATTTTGTTTCCAAGGGGAAGAGAAGGAGTATGAGAATAGCCACTAGAGTGGTTAAGGCTCCTGATCCACTTGCTTTTCTGGACATTACAGGAGTAGAAGAAGAAGAAGGATGAGAAGGAAGTTGAGGGGGAAATAATCACCTCTCCAAGGAACAAACCATCTATTCCTAAGAGAAAGGTTACCCCTGTTCTTAAGAAGGCTGCATCAGTTCCCAAGAAAGTTGATGTTGTTCCTAAGGGAAAAGGAACACCATCTGCTAAATTAGGTGTTCCTTCGACATTTGGAAGCTCTTCAGGATTTTTTAGGTTTGGAACTCCCGGTGCTCATGTTGATTTCTAATCATTGGAAGATTTGGACTTGGTGGTCACGTATGTGAAAGAATCAGTGGATTCTTTACCACATCTAGATTAGTATTGATAGTAGACTTAAAAGCTTTCAATCTACGATTGGGGCTTTAATGAAGATTGCTTCTGATCCACAAATGGGGTTCCAAGCTCTTCGATCACCATCATGTGACTACTTCTTAAGAGGCTTTGATAAAAAGAATTGATGAAGTTGTCGTTGAAGAAGTCATTGATCCTGAATATACCAATGAGCCAACTGCCTAAACCTCCCCTTTGTTCCTAAAACAAAATCAATCCGGTTTCCGTTCTTTTATGTTTGGAACAATGCTTTTTTTTTGGCTTTGTTTGTGTGTGTGTTTTTTTTTGTTTAATAATATAACAGAGTTTGGGTAATGTAGGCGTGATTTTAATTTTTGCCTACCGTGGTGTGAGCGTGTATTTGACTACCCCATTGTTAAGGTTTTATTGAAAATATGTTTTTGAAGTCGCCAACAACTTTTTAGAGGAAAACTTAAAAACCTAATTGCATATTAAAAACTGTAGGGACTTCTTAGGGACTTATCCAATGTAGATTTCCCCGTCGTGACTCTATAGATGGTCAAAATGAACCATAGATTGAGTTCGGGGGTGAGGGTACAAATATGGTCATAATTAACCATGTTTTCCCATTGCTGGCCTCTACTAAATATCGATTCACAATAAATTTTATGCCAAAGAATAATCATATAATATTTTTAAGTACCCTAAAATATTTAGTCTAAGTTGGTTCAGAAAACACATAAAATACTATCTTTTAATGACAAGTTATTAAGCAATAATATTACTGGGTTCCTAGCAGGTTGTGCAAATTATCTGAATTAGTTAGAATAATTATTTAGGTCTTATTTAGCAATAATAACGTGTGAGTGATAAAAATCATGCACAAGACAAATAAAACAATATGAATATTATATACAGAAATAATAAGAAAAGGGATTAGAATATAAAATAATCACGATTATCAATTAAATATCGACATCATGACAAGAAACTATTAGTAACTTCCAGGCAATAAATATAATTGAATTATTCAAGGGTCCTCAGGAATTATACCTATGCGGCTTAGGTCAAAGAGCTTAACGACCTTCAGTGGAGCAATTGTGGAACCAAGAACGCAGTATGATCAGGAACTAGAAAAGAATTGATGTATTTGAAAGTGTTTGAGTGTTTAGAGGTTCGAAGCACAGTTCTGAAGTATTTGGAAGTTTTTGTACTCGTGAAAATAATAAATTGAAAAGTCGTCCTGGATTCGGGAAATCACAGGTATTTATAGGCAACAGGAATCTGCGCTTTCCTCAGAATTTGGTAACTTCAACTCCATTAACAACCACTTTTAATCTTTTTTGGATTACACCCATTATCTCAAGTTTTGGGTCGAACTAATCCATTGACACAAATCGTTACTCATTTCTTTCTCTCATTCAAAATAGTGCGCGAGACTTTCATCTCGTACAGCTCCTAAGTGATAAAAGAAAAAAGATGAGTTCTTCTTTCTTTTTTGATTACCTTCCTCGCGTATGTATAAGACCAAATCCGTACGATCTATAAAAAAGATTAATAATCCTTAACTTTTCGAGGAATCCTTCATCAGTGATTGCGAATGACTGATTTTTTCAATCTTTTCGATCGTGCATGATGACGTGTGAGGTGCAGATCCACGTGTCAAGAGCACATTGGCGCGCCCGACGTGACCTGACCAATTAGTGTTATACACGTGTATATGCGTATTCAAGCAAGATAGAAAAGGGATTTGCGTGTCATACAGGGACTGCGTTAGGCGTAGGACTTTGTGTGAGTCACAATTCTACGTGTCAGGCGCAAATTGGCGCGCCTGACATAGGTAGGCCAATGTGACGGACACACGTGGCGCGCCAGGCACACCGCATGCGTCCAGCTTGTTTGCCAGCTTTTTTCATTAAACACGTTTTTTAAAGATTTTTTTATCCTTAAAATCCGTAGATTGAATTTTACGAAATAAAAATCTGATTTGTGTTTATTAAATTATTTCTTAAAAATAATATAAAAAAATTAAAATAATAAACAAATATTTGGGCTTTTAATTGAACAAAATATTATATGGTCTTAAAATGCAATTAATTATCATGAATAATTAATTCGCCTTTTAGAATAATATTTCAAAACACAATTTAAATTAATCTTGGGTTGGCTCTTACTATTGCTCTTCCATTGGGTTGCGCCAACTAATACTGCAATGTTTCATCATTGGACCCTCAAATAAGGAGACAAGATTATGTGTCTACAGGTAATAGTGTTTAGGGGTGTTCATAACCGGGTACCCGACTTTTCGGGTACCCAAATATGTGTGTACCCGCATTTGCGGGTACTTGAAAATGCGGCCAATGAAGTGACCTGGGAAAACCGAGTAGGGTACCCGGCTCGTTTTTCCTTTTTTTTTTTAAAGAAAGTTCAACTTGGTTACATGTCATATTCACATTCAACTCAGACAAACAAGAAGCAAATTTTGTAAACTATAACAGTAAACACATAAACAGAAACTTGTAAATTCAAACTTAGCTTACTTAAATCAAATAAATTAGTCTTTTATGTACAATTGGAAATATATAGATGATTAGCAACTAGTTTAACAACTATATATAAGTAAACAGAAAACGAAATTACGAACCCTAAATTGAGAAATGAAGGAGAAAATGAATTAAAGTGTAAACCCTACAGAGAAAATGAGTTCTTGAATAATCAACTAAAAAAAACAAAGTTGAAAACCTTAAATTGAGAAATACAACTCAAATCACAATTTGCAAACCCTAAATTGAAAATTGAAATTCGAAAGAGAAAAGAAGAAGGGTTAACTTATAGCCGGACGCCGGTGGTGTGGTGGTGGTGCGCTCGAAGGCTGGTGAGTGGTAATGCACGACTGCGCATAGAGGCGCTCGACATGGTGACGTGTTGGTGGTCGTCGGTCGGTGGAGTGCCAGTGAGGAGAGACTAGAGAGAGACCAGAGAGTAGAGACATTGTCATGTTAGAGATTTGGGTTTTTCATTTTTTTTGTTGAAGTGTGAGTGCTGTTTTGCTGGAGACTGGACAGGTGTGTTGTGGGCCAAAAGTTAGAAACTCAGAATGGCCAAAAGCAGTCAAGTAGTCGAAGGAAGCTGGTCCAAAATCCAAAATTAATCTTCAGCTGGGTGATGGGTACCGAGTACCGGGTACCCACATGAATTTAATTTACGGCCCATTACCCGACCCGGGTTTTCTGGTTTTTACCGGGTTAGGTACCCGGCCCGATAAAAATTAAAAAATTTGATTTTGACCCGGCCTTTTTGGAGCGAGTCAGTGGGTTTTCGGGGCGAGTAGTTCGGGATGGGTTTTTCTGAACACCCTTAATAGTGTTTCTTTTTGTTGCTTTTGGAATTTATGCATTTCTCATCTCCGAATCTTTCTTATTTCTAATTGTTTGTTATTGTTCCTTAGTATAAACTGTGTGATGAACTTAATTCACTTAGATACTAACTCGAACTAACTATATCTTTCTTAAGTATATATAATACTGGGTTTGGACCAATTGTTCCCCTATGCTACCTTTTTGATAATGCCAACAGGGGGAAAGAATGCAAACTTTGACTAAATCATTATAAATTTCTAAGTTTTTGTCATACTTTATAAGTATTCCTTCTTAGTTTTGGTTGGCTGAAAAACATAGCTTCATGTTCTAATGGTTCAATTTTTTTCAGTGGATCTTTTAATAATTTCACTTGATATACTTTCTTCCTAAAATGTTTCTTTGGGGGTTGTCATCATCAACAAGGGGAAATATCGTTGCCCTATAAGGTTTTCATGATGACAAGCAAACTTAAGTTTCTAATGTCTTTATTTAGAATGTGTAGATTCAAAGGAACGTTCCTGAGAACTTGTGTGGGAACAAGATGGAATGAGTTCCTGAATTGGAACAAGATGAAGACACATGTTCCATTAAAAGAGATGTTTTTGAAAGTGCAAGTTCAAGCTTAGATTACAAGAAGATCTGGTACGAGTTACAAGTTACAAAAAGACCAAGAACATGTTTGGGAACTAAGAACACACCTATGAATATTGGATAAAAATTCACTAAGTATTTTGCTTATAAAATAAAACGTTTTTTTATTAAGTGAATGAGTTTTAATAAAATAAAAAAGAAAAGCTTTTGCCGAGAAAAATAAAAACATCTTTCCTAAGATCCTAACTTTCCTTTAGGATCAAGTTAGAATAACAGATTCCCTAAAAATACTCTTTCTTTAACAATACTTCGCTGCCTTAGATGTCGAGCTCACCGTGACCCATGAAGCGTGTGGTTCCTAAATTCTATTAACCAAATGTTAGTGGAGTTAGTGGCGTTAATGGATGAGTTTGTGAAGTACTTGGACAATATAAATAGAAGAAGTTCATTCGGTTTTATGGACGACTACCACAAGCTGAAATCTTCTAAGTAATTTCCTAGAGTTCGTCAAGTGTTCAAAGTTCCTCAATTGTGTAATTTCTCCTAAATATTAGAGTGACAATTAGGGTTAAGGGATTAAAGTTAATTCCTAAGGCTTAGAGTTAAGTCTTCTTTTTAAGAGAGTGTCGAGAGGAAATGTGATCAAAGGAAATGATAGTTTAGAAACTCAAGTTCGAGAGGAAGTTGGAGTAGAGTTAGGTTGTAACAAAGGCATTACAATAAAAGATGAGTGAGATTTTTTCTTCTTGAGGAGTATCAAGAAGGTTCCTCGGTTAAGTTTCCAAGTGTTCCTATTGCTTTCTTAATTAATTAGCTTTTAATTGTGTAAAAAAGATTTCTTAGGAACTACAATTTCCCTTTTAGTAGTGTTCCTCTAGGAATAACACAAAATAAGTGTTGTGTTAGAAAAATCACCATAGTTTGGTGGTGTGGGCCAAGACTTGGGGGGTTGCAATGACAATTATATTAGGCTCTTTGTAGTATTTTGATATTTTGGTTTGACCGAATATCTAGGGGGACCAGGCCCCTACCCTCCCCTTGAAGATCCTTCGTTGGGTTGGAGGGGGTGACAGGGCAAGGGAATGGGTTATGGGGTAGGGAAGGTGGTGACAGCAGGGGAGAGGGTGGCAAAGGTTGTGATTTCGAACATTTTACCTGATGTAGCATGTTATTAACTTGCTGGGACCACTTTTGTAAAACATACCCAAACTTGGGAACTATGAGGATTAATCAAATATTTGAAATTGGAGGAACACCCTGGACAATTCTTGTCAGTATTTTCCAAAACAAATTGTTTGCACAAATATACAAGAGAAAAAAATTAACCGGAACATTCCGACTTTGGGCGCTCAGCCGTTTTTAGTCCCAACTTTTGCTTATTCCTCCATGGTCTAGGCTATTGCTCATTCTTTACAAACTAGCAGGTAAATGACCCACTACAATGATAAAAGGTTTTTAGTGTGACGTTAATGCACAAAAAATCGCTTTTCAAACAATATTTATAACTCCTAACGTAGTAAAGGCAAGTCAAGGGTCGATCCACAGGGAAATTGGGATTAATCAAAGTCTATTAAGTCTAAATTACCTAATTGAAGGGTTTTTGGGGGGTGAATGATTTTTGTAACAACTAAAACTAACTATTATCAAACAACTAGCAAATAATATGAGATGAAAATATGAATAAGGAAGACACTAGAGTTAAGGTTACTAGTATGGATCAAAGTGGACAACGTTTATTAATGCAATTGTGAATCAAATGTGACGATTAGGCAAGGTTTAGTTTTCCTCTAAAATACCCGAGTCCTCTCTCGAATGGTACTCGAGAATGATCGCTTAATCAATCAACTAAATCCTCTCTCGAATGGTCTTTAGTCAATTGATTAAGAGATCCAATGAATTTGGAAAACCCCTAATATAAGATCCCCTTAATTTCTACCCAATATCTTGACCTAGAAATTAAGTTGATTCATGGGGATGATAAAAGAGTTCATAATTCAATTAAGAACATTTGAAATCAAAATACTAAAGCACAAATGTGATCAATATCTATCCTAAGGCCTCAAAACACCAAGATCAATGCATAAACGTCTTTAAATCATCACAATCACATTAACAATATATTTAAACCCTAATCCATACTTTTACCCTAACCCTAGATAGAAAACTACTCACTAATCATGGATTCTAAGCAATAAAACATGAAATATATAACTAATCTAGGGCTAAACATGATTAAGAGATAATTAATCTAATGGAAATAACAATTATGAAACTAGAATAAAGGAGATCTAATAATATGGAAGAACAAGTAATATCAACGAAAAAAGAGAATAAAAACTGAAACTTTGAAACCAATTGAATTAAATGTACCTTCAATGTTGTAGAAATCACAAACTATGATCTTCAATCTCCAACCTTAAACAAAAACTAAGGTGTTTATATCTCTAATATGAACCCTAATAATACTCTTTAAAACATAGAATAAAGCATAAGTCGAAAAAATTAACTATCTTTCATTTTTAACAATCACGAGTATTACAAAATTCTGACGGAAATAAGTGGTGCGGGCGCACCACTGAAATGGTGCGGGCGCACCAAAGCTACTGACTTAGGTGGCCAGACTTCGCAGGAATGGTGCTGGCACACTATGAAAACGGTGCGAGCGCACCAGCCTGGTGCGGGCGCACCCCAGACCTGGTGGGGGCGCACCTAGCTGACTGACAGCAAGAGTGCTGAATCTGTGGGGCGGTGCGGGCGCACCAATGCTTGGTGCAGGTGCACCGATGTGTGCGGGCGCACCATGGAGCTCAGCTCATGCTCCCTTTCTTCCATTTTCGCGCGTGCAAACTCCTCGAAACTCCCGCCTATTATCGTATCTCCCAACTCTTGACCTTATAAAAGATCATACCTGCAATCAAAGCACGGGAAAACACAGTGAAAGCAAATGTACTAGAAATCCAGTCAAAATTGACCGAAAATCTAGCGAAATATCACAATGATCAACAATGATCAAGTGAAGGAAATAGAGAGAGAAATGAGGAAGAAAGAGGGAAGAAAAGGGTATAAAGAGGATCAAACCAAATCAAAAAGAGCTTAGCATTTTGCTTGTCCTCAAGTAAACCAAGAATGAGAAAGAAGAAAGAGAGGAGGTCAAAAAGAGGAAAAAGAAAAAACATGCAACAAACTAATCGAAATGCTCTAAAAGCAAAGCTACAAACATGACATGCAAGCTAAATGAGTTCACAACAAGATTTAGGAGACCAACCAAACACAAGAGGGAAGATGATTAGGAAGCACAAGAGTGACTTAAGGGATCTAATCCACCGATCAACCGAGTCCCCTTGAAAATAGGCTTTCTAAGAGTGATTTCTCACTCTTCTCCACTTCCAAGTCCCGAGTTTGACTCCCCCCTAGGGATGCGCAACCATAATAGCTCGCCTCTACTACATTTTGATGACCCTCATCATGACTTGCACAAAATCTCACCCGCCACTACTAATTGACCAAGTCCAATCTAGAAGTCAAAAGGGACTTTATTGAGGTTGTAACGGGGCTAGGTTAAAGGGTGTGGATAACAATTTAGGAATGTGGTGCAAAAAGGGTAAAGTGGAGTACACAATAGGGCGTAAAAACTCCCCTATGCTAGTCCAAACACCAACTCAAATCGAAATCTCACACATATTTGATTATCACTTTAATTTTTAATTTTTGGAACATTGATTTTCACTGTTTGAACACATTTTTTTCTCAACAATTTGCTCTTTCTTTATTTTCAATAGAAATCCAAATGAAGCACTAAGAGCATTCTTTTTTTTTTCTTTTTTTCTTTCCTTTCTCACAATTTTCCTCAACTTTTGCAATTATACACGCACATAATGTTACTTTCAACCAAAGACTTAGTATCAAAACAACTCAAATCAACACAAACTAGGCATGTACTCCACTTTGGGGAAATTTTGGCCATGACTTATTATGAGGGTTAAGCAAAAATAGGATAGAAAGGCTCAAATGGGTTGAGAAGCGGACAATTATGCAGGTATAAAAGCTTTTTGGCTTTTGATCTCCTATTTCTAGCAAAAAGAAACGCCCTAAATCATTCTTCTATAGGCTCGGTCTTATGCAATCTTGGGGAGCTCAAATGCAAGTCACAAGTTAGGCGATCAATGGTGAGGGTTGTAAATGAGTCTTACGAGATTCTTGGCCCTCCTTCGGGGTTCACCGCACAAGGGACAAGGCAATCCAATCAACCAACTCGCCTAGTTTCAAAGAGACTCTACCAAAAGTCACCGATCTCAAAGATCACCTAACGTCACAACAAGGCTTCCAAAATCATTAAGTCAAATGCAAAGAAGGTCTTCCAATCAAGTTATGAACACTCTTAGCCACAAATCATACATGCAACTAAGCCTCCCTAAATGCAGAAAAAAGGAAAAACAAACTGTTTTTGTGTGTGTGTGTGTGTGTGTGTGTGTTTTTTTTTTTTATGCAATGCAATGCAAAAATACCAAAAACAAACTACCAAAACTAAGCTAAAAACAAACTTCTAAAAACAAGTTAATAATAAACTACCAAAAACAAGCTATACAAGGGTGATTTGGATGAAACAGGGGTGGGGGAAAAAGACCAAGTAGAATAACCAATCACCAAGTCGATCCCACAACCAAAAGGAGTATAGGACCCTACCTAAATAACCACCTAGGACCCCAAACTCCCAAAAACATAGGCATGCATGCAAGGGCCCCCATGCTTAAGCGAAACTCCGCGTTCGGAGTTGCAAAAGGTGGGAGGGGGAGGGGGGGTCAAAAAGAGCACCAAAGAGTTCCCATCATTGCCTCCATCGGGAGGGGGGTTAGAAGGGAAAAATGCGCCTGGACACCCGTCTGGATAGTAAGACGGGTAGTGGGGGAAGGGGCGAAAAGGTACCTCCTCAAATGGCCCGTCACGAGGGTCAAAGGCAAGAGGGTAGTAGGGGTGGTTAGGGAAGGGAGCCTCATGTCCGGAGTGGACATTGGCGAGATGAGTTCGCCAAGCCACTCGAGACTAATGGTCAAGGTCGGTGCGGATACCATTAAGGGTAGCAGTGACCGCACGGTGGTTGGCCGCTTGAGTGGCCTGCATTTGGGCTATGACCGCCATGACGGAGGCCATATCAAAGGACTGGGAGGAAGAGGTCTCGGCCGCATCACTGACGGGAATGCGGTGCTCGGGCCTCGGAACCCTCGATACCCTCTCCACAGTGGTGGACTGAAGGTAGGCCATATCAGCGCAATAATCTGGGTCAATAGGGGAAGGGGGAACCCGCCATCGGTTACATTCAGGCGGGGGGTTCCAAATGAACTCAATGTCCATATAACAATAGGGTCTCCCTCCCACTCAAATGCAACTGGTCTTCATAAAACCACGCAGAAATTTCATCTGTTGAAGGGTCGTACCATCCAATAAGTTGGACTGACCAACAGTTGGCACGCTTTCTTCTAAGTGGGCCAGGTCATCGTCCAACGAGAGGTAAGACGCTAGCCGGGTGATCATTCCACCACAAATGATCTCCTCAGCTAGCATAGTACCCCCCTAATCTCTTGCAATCGATTAAGGAAGATAGCTGCAAAGTTGATTAGGGCTTCATGGTAGGCCCCATTAGTGGCCAACCACAAAACCAATAGCTCTTCCTTCCTCAATTGCCGACTTCTTTCTTAGGAAAGAAGGTATAAACCAACATCCTATGGAAGTAGCGGAGAGCAGGATGGATTATCTCAGAAGCCTTGGACGAATTCGTCCGAAACTGAGTGGTGCCATTAATGATCTTGGCCCACCACCTTTGTTCATTGTATCCCTCCCAAATTATTGAAGAGGGGGCATCACATGGGGCAGTAGAGTCCGTCCCAAATGCGTCACAGACCTCGTCAAAAGACAGTGTTCTGACTTGATTAAATAGACGAGCTTGGATAGTTAGAGCACCGGATTCTTGCTTCCTACTTATGTTCAAAGAACTCAAGAACTCAAGAGTTAGTTGGTCATAAGTAGGTTCCCGAACTTGAAGGAAGTTCGACAACCCTAGATTTCCTGCCATCTCCCTTACTATCGTGTCGATATTAAGGTGCTTGCAGGTACCAGAGTCATAGAACTTCGTGGGTTGCAGAGTTCGGTTCGAAAGCTGAGTAAAAATCTGACGGTGTGCAGCATTTGAGAATTTGAGAGGGTAAATAGGAGGGGGATTAGAGCTAGAAGAGGGTCCCTACGAGGAGGACCCTGTTTTAGCTCTCTTAGCCCGGGAGGAAGATCCTTCACCACTTTTTTTTTCCCATGGTGTGGTTTTAAAAACAATGTGAGAAATATTTTCTTTCAAACGGGGGAAAAACAAAGGGCGTGGCCGTATCAATGGAACTCTTCAAAACCTTTGGTCAAACAAATCACCACACTAATAACACACAAAAGACCTAAAAAGAAAAAAACTACCAGCACATAAATCCCACAATCAGTAGCAACTTTGTTGCTAACAAGCAAGAACTTGATTCTAATCCGAAAACTCAATCAAACTCACAAAGTTCTCCAACTCACCCAATCACAATCCAACAACATATTTATCAATACTTGCACAACAAATCACTTCAAATAGTTCAATTCAGTTCACAAAAATCTCATAGACTATGAAACTTCCACAAAGAACAATCCATTAAACTAGTTCATCACAACATCAATCACAAATTTGGGAAAAATTCATGAAAAAACCAAAGCTAGAAGAAAAACAAGCATGCAATAAAAAAGAAAACAAACTTGTAGTCCAAATAACAAGATTATCAATGAAAAACAAGAGGTTGTAAGGAGATTATCAACTTGGAGATGAAAATCCCCAATTTTAAAACCCTAGAATTCCAAATCTTGCAAAAACCTCCAAATTGATGTACTTGATTGTTGGAGAGAGGAAGAAGATGAATTTTCCGGTGGGAGGACGGCCAAAGGTCGCCAAAAAACAGCGGAGGTAGCCGGATTTAGAGAGGTTGGAGTGAGAGAAAGTGAATGAGGGAGAATGGGAGTTCGAAAATATGAGAGAGAAGAAGTGAGTAAGCCGAAAGAAAAAAAATTCGCTTGTTTCAACTGCTGTCGGTGTTTGGTGCGGGCGCACCAAACTCTCTGCCAAGTGCTGAAGAATGCGGACAAAAAGGTGCGGGCGTACTTCTTAGGGGTGCGGGCTCACCGTTCAAAATTTTAGAAAATATTTTTGAACTGTGCGGGCGCACCAAACCGTCTCACTTTTCCCTAGGCTGCAGACAGAATGGTGCGGGTGCACCTGAAGGAGGTGCTGGCGCACCATTTCTTCTGCCAAAATATTACAATTTCGAGCTGTTTGGTGCGGGCGCACCTCAAGGAGGTGCGGGCACACCAAGCAGACTGCCCAACGACTTAGTTGTGTTAAATTTCGACTTCTCAAATGTATTAAATCCTATTAAGCTCAATTGAATGCTCATGGTTAGCCGGTAAAACAAAAATCTAGAGTAAAAATAAAAATAGAAGAAGGAAAAGAAGAAGAGAAACGGGTTGCCTCCCATGTAGCGCTTGTTTTAAGTCATTAGCTTGACTAAAAGGATATGTTCTTCAAGAGGTGCGCTCGGGCGAGCGAAGAATCAAGCAACCAACGGAACCGATGGCTTGATTATCAAGGTATATCTTCAATCTTTGACCGTTCACCAAAAAGGAACCATTCTCGCCCAAAATCTCATAGGCTCCCTAGGGTGTAGTCTTCAACACTTGGAAGGGTCCCGACCACTTGGACTTTAATTTTTCGGGGAAGAGCTTTAGCCTTGAGTTAAACAACAAGACTTTGTCTCCAACCCGGAAGCCTGTTTGTTGAATACGGTGATCGTGCCATTTCTTCGTTTGCTCCTTGTACAATCTCGAGCTCTCATATGCATCAAACCGGAGTTCCTCTAGCTCAATTAGCTTTTCTTTCCAAGCATCTCCCGCCAAGTGAAAATTCATTATGAGCTCTTTGATTGCCCACCAAGCTTTGTGCTCGAGTTCAACCAGCAAATGGCAAGCTTTGCCATATACAAGGCGATAGGGAGTGGTTCCTATAGGCGTCTTGAAAGCCGTGTGAAGAGCCTAAAGAGCATCATCTAGCGTCAAATACCAATCCTTCCTTGTTTTATATACCACTCTCTCAAGGAAATTCTTCACTTCTCGGTTGGAAACTTCAACTTGGCCTTGAGTTTGGGGATGATAGGGAAGTCCGACTTTGTGATTCACCCCGTACTTCTTCAAGAGGCCTCCAGTTGCTTCTTGGCGAAGTGTGAACTGCCATCACTTATCAATACTCGGGGTACCCCAAACCTTAGAAAGATGATCTTCTTAAGGAGTTTAGTTACAACCTTGTGGTCATTGGTGGGGGGAGGCAATAGCTTCAACCCACTTAGTTACATAGTCTACCGCAACAAGGATGTACATGTTGCCCAAAGAAGGGACAAAAGGGCCCATAAAGTCAACTCCCCATACATCAATGGGCTCAACCTCCAGAATGTTTTTTTGAGGCATCTCATGTCTCTTCGTGATGCCGCCACTCCTTTGACATCTATCATAGCTCAAAATAAACTCATGAGCATCTTTTTGCAATGATGGCCAAAACATACCACATTGGAGCACCTTAGCAACAGTTTTGCTTGCTCCACCATGCCCTCCACATGCCAAGGTATGGCAATGATTCAACACCGAATTGATCTCATGATTGGGCACACATCGTCTAAAAACACCATTGGCGCACTTCTTAAACAAGAGGGGGTCATCCCAATAGAACCTCGAAGCTTCCTTGAAAAATCGCTTCATTTATTGAGAATTGAAACCATGAGGTTCAATCCCACAAGCCAAGTAGTTCGCATAGTCCGCGAACCATGGAATCTCATTATTCAGAATGGCGAATAGTGCTTCTTCTCTCAAATCTTCTTCAATAGGGGTCTCGTCGGGATCCAAGACCTTCTCCTCAAGAGGGAGACGAGAAAGATGATCAGCTACCACATTCTCCGTCCCCTTTTTCTCCTTCATCTCAAAATCATACTCTTGAAGAAGCAGCACCACCTAATGAGCCGAAGCTTTGCATCTTTCTTACTCATCATATAACGGACCGCAGAATGATCCATATACACAATAGCCTTATTGCAGGTCAAGTAAGATCAGAATTTGTCAAATGCAAAAACTACGGCCAACATTTCCTTCTCTTTAGTTGCATAATTCCGTTGAGCATAATCCAAGGTCCTACTTGCATAGGCTATGACATGTAGCCTTCCTTCCTTGCGTTGCCCAAGAACAACGCCCACTGCAAAGTCACTAGCATCGCACATCAGTTCAAAAGGCAAGCTCCAATCTGGAGCTTGCATAATGGGGGCAGAAGTGAGGGCCTTTTTCAAAGTTTCAAAAGCCTTAATACAAGACTCGTCAAAATCAAAATCTACATCCTTTTGAAGTAGATTCGTCAATGGTTTGGCTATCGGAGAAAATTCCTTGATGAAACACCGGTAAAAACCCGCATGTCCAAGGAAAGCATGAACTCCCGTCACCAAGTTCGGTGGCGGAAGTTTCTCAATAACCGAAACTTTTGCCGGATCCACTTCAATGCCCTTCTTTGACACTTTATGCCCAAGGACAATGCCAACCTCGACCATAAAGTGACACTTCTCCCAATTCAGGACGAGGTTCGTCTCTTGACATCTTTTCAATACACACTCAAGATTAACCAGACATGTGTCAAAAGACGAACCACACACACTAAAAGCGTCCATGAACACCTCAATAGAATCTTCTAGCATGTTAGAGAACATTACTGTCATACACCTTTGGAAAGTAGATGGGGAATTACACAAACCAAAGGGCATCCTTCGATATGCGAATGTCCCATACGGACAAGTAAAGGTGGTTTTCTCTTGGTCATTCGGATGAATAGGGATTTGAAAGAATCTGGAATAACCATCGAGAAAACAAAAATGTGAATGACGAGCAAGCCTCTCCAACATTTGGTCAATGAATAGGAAAGGAAAATGGTCCTTACGGGTGGATTTGTTTAACTTCCTATAATCAATACAAACCCTCCACCCGGTAACAGTTCTAGTAGAGATAGTTTCTCCTTTCTCATTCTCAACAATAGTCATGCCTCCTTTTTTTGGAACCACGTCACGCAATATCATAATCTCTTTTTTTACAACCTCTTTGAGATTAGGATTGAACCTTCTCTGATTCTCTATGGATGAGGCATTACTGTCGATGAGATGGATACGATGCATAGCAAGAGAAGGGCTTATCCCCTTAAGGTCATCTATCGAGTACCCAATGACATCTTTATATTTTTGTAGTATCTCAATCAATTTTGAAATAGAGATGTCATCAAGACTCGAATTGACAATAACTGGATAAGTGCATGCATCATAAAGAAAAAACATATTTAAGAGAAGAGGGAAGGGGTTTGAACTCTACCTTGGGAGGAGGCTTAGAACACTCCTCTTTGTCAGTGGATGTAGGGAGAACCTCAAATGTTTCATCTTGTGTCTCCTCAATAGTAGTGTCAAGAAGCATGGAGAATTCTTTCACCTCTTCCATGTCCAAGCTCGGGACTTCGGTAAGAGAAGCATACAACTCATCCCCGGTGTGAACCACACTCGCGACATCCTCTATCTCATTCTCCACTAGGCTGACCCGGCAAATTCTCTCTATCATGGGCCTCTTCAAAGTCTAAGACAACTCAAATACAACCCGCTCATTGGCTACCTCAACCGTGATTGTATCATTTTTGCAATTGATCACGGCACCCAATGTCTTTTGAGCTTCTCTTCCAAGAATAAGAGGAGTCTCCTGATCTTCCTCCATATCCATCACCACAAAATCACAAGGCACAAATACATGCCCAACTTGGATTGGTACATCCTCCAACTCACCATGGGGGACTCTTACAGTGCGGCCTGCCAATTAAATAATTTTCCGTGTCGGATGAAGAGGAAAATTTAGGTGTCTAGCAATGGACAGTGGCATCAAACTCACACTTGCTCCTAAGTCGACCAATGCACCCTTAGGCTCTACATCACCTATCTTCACCGGCAAGGTGAAACTCCCGGGGTCCCTTTGCTTCTTAGGCGTAGTATGTTGCACAAGAGCACTCACTTGGTAGGGCAAAGTGATAAGCTCATCTTCAAACTTCTGTTTGTTGGAGAGGATCTCCTTCAAAAATTTAGCATAGGCCGACATTTGAGACATAGCCTCAAGGAATGGAATGTTTATTAGAAGACTCTTCATCACATTGAGGAATTTAGTGAACTTGTCACTCAATCTTCTCTCCACTAATCGTTGGGGATAGGGAACCAGAGGCACATAAGTCTTAGTTGGTGGAGAAGATGGCATTGGAACTTTATCACTAACTTGGACTTGTGGCTCATCTCTTTCCACATTCTCTCCTTTATCACCATCTTCAACCTCAACTTCTTTCTCAACAACCTCAACTTCTTCTTCCTTCTCTACCTCCTCAGTAGGCATATTGGGACCCTCATAACTTGTTCCCGACCTCAAATGGATGGCTTTGGCTTGGTGGAGGTTGGGGTTAGGAATGGGTTGGCCCAAAAGTTGATTAGTGGGAGTAAAAGGGTTTTTCTCGGCTACTTGGGCAATTTGGGTTTCAAGCATTTTGTTATGGGCTTGTATTGGAGTTGTTGGAGAATTTGGAGAGAGGTGGGATCGGGAGATGGAGTGGATTCGGGATTTTGTTTGGGGAACGGAGGGTTAGAGGGAGGTTTTTGGGTATTGGCTCTTTGATGTGGAGCTTGGTAGATATGAGACCCTTGTGAGGATGAACCACCTTGATTATAGTTTAGGTTATACCCTTGCACATACCCTTGGTGTTGAGCTTGGTTGTACCCTTGTTGAGGTTGATTCCATCCTTGTTGAGGTTGGTTGAAGCCTTGATGGTAGTTTTGTTGGGGTTGTTCCAACCTCCTTGTTGATTGCTTCTATACCCTTGGTTTCCTTGGTAACCATCTCCTATAGAGTTTATTGCCGCTACATGCTCCGAATTTGTACTTCCACAATAAGATGTATCATGATTAGTACCTCCACAAATATCAGAAGAATAATAATTTACCTGTGATGGATTAGATGATGCGAGGTTGATCTTGGAGAGCTTATTGTCAAGTTGATCCATCTTAGCTTGAATTTGATCCATGGGGTCTAATTCACACTTACCACTCTTCTTAGGTTGAGCACCCTCTTCGTCGTCCACCCCATGAATAGTTCTTAATTACTTCTTCAATGGTGGACTCAAGTTGATCTTGCGGGATCTTAGAAAGTTGACCTCTCGCTCCAGCATCAAGGTTGGCACGTGATATAGGGTCAAGGCCATCATAGAAGAATCGCATGAGTATATTCTTGGTGAACTCATGGTGAGGGCATGAACGGATCATCTCCTTGAACCGCTCCCAAGCTTCCGCAAGTATCTCATCGTTCTCTCGCTCAAATGAGGAGATCTTCCTCCTCATGTCTGCCGTCTTCCACTCTAGGAAGTATTTCTTCAGAAATGCCATTGTGACTTCCTCCCATGTAGTGAGGGAATTAGCAGGTAAGCTCTTGAGCCATGATTTTACTTTTCCGGTAAGAGAAGACCGGAACAAATGCATCTTGATGTAGTCTGGAGAGACGTCATTTATGGTTATCATGGCACAAATCTCTAGAAACCTGTCAAGATGGTCCAGAGGATCTTCATCCGACCCCCCACAAAATTGTTCTGCCTTCACCATCTGAGTGTACTGAGGATGAATGCTGAAATTTGTAGTAGTGGTGGGGAGTCGAATACCACCTTGAAGAACATAGGAACCCGAATTTCCGAAATCCCTAAAGAGTTGTTGATTTGCTTCACCGATGTCTGACTTAACTTCACTTGTTGTACTTGAGGCTGGTGAAGATGGTTCGGAACCCAAAGACAAATCTTCCAAATTTTTCCGAAGCTTTCGCAAGGTACGGTCAATTTCTAGATCTAGAGGAAAGGTGGGTGAACCGTGAGCTCTTCTTCTCATGTAACACAACAAAGCTAAGTAGAGGATTAGCAAATAAAAACCACAGTCAAAAATAAAATAAAAGAAAAATCAACTAAGCAAAGCCAAACTAAAATAAACTTCAATTAATAGCACATTTTCCCCGGCAACGGCGCCATTTTGATAAGAGGTTTTTAGTGTGTCGTTAAGGCACCAAAAATCGCTTTTCAAACAATATTTATAACTCCTAACCAGTAATTACTAAGAACGTTGTAAAGGCAAGTCAAGGGTCGACCACAGGGAAATTGGGATTAATCAAAGTCTACTAAGTCTAAATTACCTAATTGAAGGGTTTTTGGGGGTTTTGAATGATTTTTGTAACAACTAAAACTAACTATTATCAAACAACTAGCAAATAATATGAGATGAAATTATGAATAAGGAAGACACTAAAGTTAAGGTTACTAGTATGGATCAAAGTGGACAACGTTTATTAATGCAATTGTAAATCAAATGTGACGATTAGGCAAGGTTTAGTTTTCCTCTAAAATACCCGAGTATAGGATCCCCTTAATTTCTACCCAATATCTTGGCCTAGAAATTAAGTTGATTCATAGGAATGATAAAAGAGTTCATAATTCAACTAAGAACATTTGAAATCAAAATACCAAAGCACAAATGTGATCAATATCTATCCTAAGGCCTCAAAACACCAAGATCAATGCATAAACGTCTTTAAATCATCACAATCACTTTAACAATATATTTAAACCCTAATCCATACTTTCACCCTAACCCTAGATAGAAAACTACTCACTAATCATGGATTCTAAGCAATAAAACATGAAATATATAACTAATCTAGGGCTAAACATGATTAAGAGATAATTAATCTAATGGAAATAACAATTATGAAACTAGAATAAAGGAGATCTAATAATATGGAAGAACAAGTAATATCAACGAAAAGAGAGAATAAAAACTGAAACTTTGGAACCAATTGAATTAAATGTACCTTCAATGTTGTAGAAATCACAAACTATGATCTTCAATCTCAAATCCTAAACAAAAACTAAGGTGTTTATCTCTAATATAAACCCTAATAATACTCTCTGCAACATAGAATAAAGCATCAGTCGAAAACTTCAACTATCTTTCGTTTTTAACAATCACGAGTATTACAAAATTCTGAAGGAAATAGGTGGTGCGGGCGCACCAAAGCTACTGACTCAGGTGGCCAAACTTCGCAGGAATGGTG
This sequence comes from Beta lomatogona, assembly GCA_947646795.1. NCBI lineage: Eukaryota > Viridiplantae > Streptophyta > Magnoliopsida > Caryophyllales > Amaranthaceae > Beta > Beta lomatogona. The sequence goes on from CANSNZ010001137.1 coordinate 133,617, forward strand.
CGGGCGCACCATGAAAACGGTGCGGGCGCACCAGCTTGGTGCAGGCTCACCCCATACCTGGTGCTGGCACACCTAGCTGACTGACAGCAAGAGTGTTGAATCTGTGGGGCGGTGCGGGCGCACGAATGCTGATGTGTGCGAGCGCTGCTAAGCGAGTGCGGGCACACCATGGAGCTCAGCTCATGCTTCCTTTCTTCCATTTTCTCGCGTGCAAACTCCTCGAAACTCATGCCTATTACCGTATCTCCCAACTCTTGACCTTATAAAAGATCATACCTGCAATCAAAGCACGGGAAAACACGGTGAAAGCAAATGTACTACAAATCCAGTCAAAATTGACCAAAAATCTAGCGAAATGTCACAATGATTAACAATGATCATGTGAAGGAAATAGAGAGAGAAATGAGGAAGAAAGAGGGAAGAAAAGGGTATAAAGAGGATCAAACCAAACCAAAAAGAGCTCATAAAGTGTGTTAGAAACGCACTTATCATACAACAAGTAAAACCACCCCACCATCGACCCAATCATTTTTAGCCACCCCAAAATCACCCTGTTGCTCCTTCCTCTGCACCCCACCGAAACCCCCTACTCGTCCCTTGCCACCATCAGAACCCCCTACTCGTCCCTTGTCACCATCAGAACCCTCTACTCTGCCACCCTCTCCTCCTCCCTCTTCCCCTGCTACCCTCCATTGCCACCCTCTCCCCTCACCAAAGTCCACCTTACTCAAACCCTAATTTTCGATTGTCATTGCCACCTCCTTCTCTCCTACTTTTCTCTCTCCTCTGAGGAACTCCACGACCGCCATTTCCAATTCTCCAAGATAAACGACCCCCCATTTGTTCTATTCTCCCCTCCATGTCTTAAAAAAAATCTGAATTCTTCCTCCCAAACATTAGGGGTTCCCGAATTCGCAAAATCCATCGAATTTCTTCGTTAAAATTCAACAACCTTCACTCATAATTAACAATGGCGGATGTAGCCGAAGGTGAGAAATCCGAATTTGTGGTGCTATTGAAGGTAAGAACAGGGCTAAAGTGCAAGTTTATGTTCCAGCTAAACGAGGGGGTTTCGGGGGGTGGCAGGAGAAGGGATGAGAGAGAAAAAGGAGGAAGAATCGGTTAAAGAAATTAAAGAAAATTAAAGTCAATTGGAATCATTTTTGTAAAAGAATGAGTAATAGTTGGGACCATTGAGGAATAACAAAAAAAATTGGGATTAAAAATGACGACAAGCCCATAGTTGAGAATGTTCGTGTAAATTTTTCCTACACAAACATGGATCGGCATACATTCTTCAATGAATCTAGATATTATACACGTTAACTTGTCAAAATCTGAATTAAACTAATTATTTGTACATTACTCATAATTGATCCTGAAACTACCTTTTTGAGATGCGCAAAAACATACCTCCAACAATATTAATTGAAAAGGTGAGGTTCTTGTCGCTAGGGGTAGACTATATAGAAGATCATGATGCTACCCTATCTCAATGGTCTCTACTGATTCACATCATCCTTTGATATCTTTGTATACATATAAAGTTATCTTTGTTATCTCCTCTTATCTTTGTTTATTCTCCTCTTAGATAGTATATTCTGTTAATATTCTTCCTAACTTAGCTTCTACAGACATCTTCACTACTATAGAATTCACGATTTGCGTCTGATTATTTGCGTCGCACAAGAAAGCAACTGACGCAAAAGACCTATGTGCGTCAGATCCTACAGAAACTCCGACGCACATAGCCTAGCAAAATTATGTAAACATGTTTTGCGTCGCACGTACACCGGAAAACGACGCAACTGGGGCCACTATGTGCGTCGGATTAGGATTTCGTATGACGCAAATAAGTCATCTGCGTCGGACCGCAGACCCCTCCGACGCAGATGACGTATAATATATTTTGCATGCATGTCAACTGCGTCGGACCACAGCACCATCCGACGCAGATGACCCAGCATTTGCCTATATGCCCAGCCAAGTTAATAGTAGTCATCTACGTCGGACCATAGACCCATCCGACGCAGATGACTCTCATGCTGCCCAGCCAAGTAAACTTAGTCATCTGCGTTGGACCTTAGTCCCATCCGACGCAGATGACTCTTATTAATAGTTTTTAATTTTTCGTATCCCGCCTATCAGTTGGGCCAAATTCACAAACACTCACTCACTCTTCTCTCTCTCTCTCTTGCACTCCTCTTGCCGTCGCGCCGTCGAATTCACACACTCACGTATCCCCCGTCGCGCCGCCACTGCTCCGGCATCTCCTCTTGCCGGCGACAGACACCTCTTTCTCTCACTCACTCTCTCTCTCTCTTGCACTCCTCTTTATCTCACTCACTCACTCTCTCTCTTGCACGCCTCTTTCTCCGCTGCTGAACGTCGCCGCGCTACCCCGCTGCTCGCCGTCGCTCGTTGTCGCGCCGCGCCGCGCTACCCCGCCGCTGCTGGGCGTCTCCCCGTCTCCGACAATGTAAGTCTTTTATTTATTTTTTTCAATTTTCTGTCTTTTTTTTTTTTTTTTTACCAATTTCTGTATTTTTTTTTTTGGGATTTTTTCCTTATTTTTGCTAGATTTTAATCAAGGAGTTTGTGATTGCATTAGTAGAGTGATTGTAGTTCGTAGTTTAAGATTGAATTTTAAGATTTAATTTAGGATGTTTGTAGTTTAATTTGTAGTTAGTAGTTTAAGATTTTAAGATTATATTTAGGATGTTTGTAGTTTGTAATGCTCATGAATTTATATAGTTTGTAGTGCTCTAAAATACTTCCTTTCTACTATATAATTATATTCACAAGTCATTCTTGTTTTTTACCATTGATCTTAATAATTCTACTTTAATCTTAATGTTGTTTCTTAATTTCTAATTTGTTAATGTCTTAATATTAGATAGTTGATGTTTATGAGTTATGACTTAATCACTATTTAATTTGTGGGTTGGTTAATGCCCTAATGCAGTTGCCACATTCCATCTTCTAATTGTCGGCTGGTGCTCCAAGCTCACCTCGTTGTGCTTGTCATCGCTGCTCCTTGAGAGCAGAGGTATATATACTATAGCTTTTGCTTTATGTTTATTTGTTTTATTTGTCCCGATAATGTTGAATTATGTGATTAGGAAAGTATATGTGAATTGTTTGGTTATGTGATTGGGAAAACATATGTGGAATTATGACCAAACTTATATGGACATACCTTAATGCGGTGGGGAGGGAAATCTAAGGAATGAATTGGTTTTTGCTGTTTAATTACAATGTGTGCATCATTGGCTTAGATACCCGTTCGAGGCTTACTCATTAGGAGTAAGTCTTGAATAGTCCCCGGTTTGGGACTGTCTTTGGGTTTCTTATCTCACTTAGGATGTGAATGAATGTTTGGTTTTCGATTCTAAGAAAGATCTAGCTCATTTCCCTAAGTGTTCTCTGGGTACATATGTTGATAGTTTACCTACTATCTTCATCGTGTACTTGGAGAACCTGTAGGGAAGTCTTGCGGATTTTTCTTAGAATTAAAAACCAAATGTTCATTCACTAGTGAGATGAGAAACTCAAGGATGGGTTAGGTTGGAGTGATAAGGACCCAAATGTTCATGACTGCATTTGATGAGACACTTTGAATGATGTGATCGATTGTGTTCTTGTTTGGTGTCTCTATAGTGTATAAATATGGATCGAAACTGGATGTATGGTAATCGGATTTCGGCGACATTTCTACAAGGGTTGATGAATTTATCAGAGTTGCGTTAGAACATCAATTGCAGAATGGGTCAAATTTAGTCTTGTGTCCTTGTTGTGATTGCAATAACTCTAGGGGGTATCGTGATGTGGATCAAATTAAGGATCATTTGATTCGGCGTGGGTTTAAGAGCAACTATACGAGGTGGACATGGCATGGAGAGTTTTATGATCCAGGTATGAGCTCCACTAGCTTGTGTGATGATTTGCATGTTGATCACATTGATGATGAGGTTGAGGTTGAGGTTGATATCGAAAAAGGAGAGAATGATAATGAGAATGATAGGGTAGTTGATGAGAATGATAGGGTAGATGAGATGTTGCACAATTTGGAGGATGAAGGAACCGATCGTCCCCATATGTATGATAGTATTCTAAGTGCAGCGGACAAACTTATGTATCCGGGGTGTAAGAATTTCAGTAAACTTTCTGGCATCCTCACATTGTTCAATATGAAATCGAAGTATAGTTGGACAGATAAAAGTCTAAGTAAGTTGTTCAGTTTTTTACAAGAATTGCTACTTGAAGGGAATGAAATTCCCAACTCTACCTATGAGGCAAAGAAATTGTTGTGTCCATTAGGTATGGAGTATGAGAAGATACATGCATGTCCAAATGATTGTGTGCTGTATCGAAATGAGTACAAGGATTTGGGTGAGTGTCCAAGGTGTGGAGAGTCTCGGTACAAGATAAAAGAGGATGATGAGGGAGTGAGAAAGAAAGAAACTCCGGTGAAGGTTCATTGGTATCTTCCAATCATTCCGAGATTTAGGCGTTTATTTTCGGATGAAAATAATGCTAAATTATTAAGGTGGCATGCGGACAAGAGGAAGAAAGATGGGATGCTTAGACATCCGGCCGATTCTCCGCAATGGAGAAATATCGACCGAAAGTTCGCAGGTTTTGGTAAAGAACCTCGAAATCTTAGGCTTGGACTTTGTACAGATGGGATGAACCCTTTTGGCACACTAGGTACCCAACATAGCACTTGGCCGGTTCTACTGACCATTTATAATCTGCCCCCCTGGTTATGTATGAAGCGTAAATTTATTCTACTATCGCTTCTTATTTCGGGTCCTAAGCAACCCGGAAACGACATAGATGTGTATCTTGACCTCCCACTCCTTCAAGATCTGAAATTGTTATGGGATGAAGGTGTTTCGATGTTCGATGCGTATACGAAAACTAACTTCACATTACGTGCCATGATATTTTGCACGATTAATGATTTCCCGGCTTACGGGAATTTGTCTGGGTATACGGTTAAAGGAGCAAAGGCATGCCCTATTTGTGATGAGTATATGATTGATGAGCGGTTACATCATTGTGGGAAGAATGTATACCTCCATTATCGTACATGGCTTCCTTTATATCATCCATTTCGTAAGAAGAAAAAGTTGTTCAACGGAAAAGTGGAGATGAGAGAAGCCCCTGTACCCTTGCGTGGCAAACAGGTTTCTAATCGGGTAAAAGATATTGAAACAGTGTTTGGCAAGCCGTTCAAAAGTGTCTCAAAGAACTTATACAAGAAAAGATCTAAGTTCTGGGACCTCCCATATTGGAAATTCTTAGAAGTCAGACATTGTCTTGATCTAATGCACATTGAGAAAAATGTTTGTGATGCCATTGTCGGAACATTGTTGAATATGCCCGGGAAGACAAAGGATGGAGTTAAAGCTCGGAAAGACATGGCTGAAATGGGAAGACAGGAATTAGCACCTCAGGAGCGGGGACAACGCTATTATCTGCCACCAGCTTGCTACACTTTGTCTAAGAAGGAGAAAACGAGTTTTTGTGAGTCTCTGCATAGGTTAAAGGTCCCTGCTGGATACTCGTCAAATTTTCGAAACCTTGTCTCACTGAAGGACTTGAAACTCGTTTTATATATTGAAGAAAGAGTTTGGAATACAAGAGGATGAGAGGAAGAAACGAGATGTGTTGACTACTTGTGATAAGCGGTGGAGAGATTTCAAGTCAAGATTAGTGAGTCGATGGATCACAAAAACGAGGCTGGGGCCTAACAATGATATGCAACCGTACGTGCTCTATCCTTTCATCACGAAAGAGATTTGGGACGAATTTGTGAAAAAGTGTAGCTCTAAGGAGTTTAAGGTATATAATATGTACGTTACAATTACATAATATGTTATAATCAAATTTATTTTTTGTGAATATTAACTAGTTACTTGTTTTCATATTAGGCTAAAAGTGAAAGAGCAAGAAAGTCTCAGGCTGCCAACATTCATCCTCATTTTTTGGGTCAAAAGTCATATGCGGAGATGATTCCCGTTTGGAAAGACCAAGGGTATATCCCTAAATCCTCTACAGCATCATCTGTTGACTCATCTACATCATCAATTATTTCCTCCTTGCCGGATCGGACTTTGCCATGGCTTCTTGCTAGATCGAACAAAGATAAGGAAGGAAATCTTTTCTTCCCTAATGAAGAAACACAAAAGATAAAAGAGTCTATTATAAGAATTCTTCAAATTTTATGATAAATTCTTGTCTAATTACTCGTATTCTAGAATTCTACTAATCATATGATTTTTTTGAATTTGATGCAGGATGATTGGAAAAGGAAAGAAAAGGAAGGAGAGTTTGTTCCAGGTCGGATGGATGATGTTCTATCCCGTGCTCTACAGAGGAAAAACCATCCTGGGCGTGTGTTAACAGCTGGGCATAGCATTGGGATTACATCGGTTTGGGGAGATCCTGATCGGAGTAGTACTGCTCGAAAGGGTAGGAGCATGGATGATGAGGAGATGCAGGAGTTGGAGGCTAGAGTGAGCCAAAGAGTTAGAGAACAGACGATGCAAGAGATGAACTCGAAGATTGATGCTATAGTTCAAGAAAGGTTGATGGCTTTTGCGGCGCAATTAGGTCTTCAAGCACCAAATCAAACAAATCCTCACACTCCAGTTGATCCTAGTAGCTGTCACTCGAGGGGCAATGATCCATTTGTGAACTTACAGGTATATAGTTATTTTATATCTTCTACGATTATGATATTATGTTTGTAAAACACTTAATTAATGACATTATGTTCTCATTGGATGTCAAGAGTCCGGTTCCATGTCGTTTGGCAATAGCGGATAACTCGGGACCGATCATTGTAGCTGAGGGTACCGTACATCCGCAAACGGAGTCATCACTACATTCTACGGCCGTGAAAGTGAGTGTTCATATTTTTTTTCAGACTACGCAGAAGCTCTAGTTCCACTACCTACTCCATACATCATGAAACTCAGTCAAGCCGAGGGTTCATTCATAGAATGGCCGAAAGAGTTGGTATTTTTAGTCTCAGATAATCAGGTAACTTATGTTTAATATTTTGATTTATATACTAAGAAATGTAAATATATATACTAAAAAATTTTGATTTATATATGCTAAGTAATCTTGATTTTGTATACTAAGTAATCTTGATTTATATATGAAATAATCTATATACATATATAATATGAATTAAAAAGAAGTCAAATTGAATTAGGAACATATACCTAAAGACGGTGCGAAGAAGAAGAAGAAGAAGAAGAAGAAGAAGAAAATAGTTGGTAGTGATCCTTGCACCGATGAGTCTGCACATAGGTACGTAGATCCTTTTATTGACTTGACACTGGATGATATGGATGATAATATCAAGGAGATGCACCGAATATTTTACGACACACCCTTAGATGAGCCTTTTCAGTTGCAAGTTCAGAAGGGTACCGTCTTCAACTTTGATAGAGATTATATGATCATTCTCTCACGACAAGATGTTTTTGAACTTCTCACGGGAGCATGGATTAATGTATCCATTTTGCAAGTATTTATGATGTGAGATTTCTCAAACTCTAAACTAATTAACATTGCTATTTATTTTTATTGTTTCTCCTAACTATAAGTGTTTGGATCTTAGGTACTTGGCAGAGCAGTCTGAGGAGCATGGAGATAATAATATTGGTTTCATGTGTCCAAGTATGATTTCAGCGATCATGATACGCAATCACTTAGACGCCGTGATCAACTACATGGCAAGTTCAATGAAAGCGAATCAATATATGCGTTACATCCTATGTCCGTATTTTGAAAAGTATGTTAGTTAAACTAATCTTTACTTTGTTTTATATTTATGAACTTGTGGTTATATATATAAAACATCACATTGTGCTTCATGCCTTAGGGATCATTGGATTCTTCTTGTCATTTGTCTACTTAAGAGAACGGTATATGTATTTGATTCGATGAAGAAAGATAGATCCTTAGCTATCAAGATACCGTTGAATACGTAAGTTCATAGTTGTTATACATGTTAATAAGTTTACATGCATTTTATAATATTTTAAATAATTTATAGTAATTAATTGTTACAAAATCTCTATATTAGTGCATATACAAAATACACGCGGCTTGAAGGATCAAATAAAGGAACTAAATTGTCTTGGACATATATGCGGGTAAAACTCTTATGGTTTTGTATTTGATACTTTATAATTCTATTTAGGATTTTTTTTCTGATTCTAATATATATCTTAAATTTGGTGTAGTGTGCTCAACAATCGGGAGAAGTGGAATGCGGCTATTTCGTGATGAGATACATGTTTCTAATCATCCGCTTATACTATGAATCAGAGAATTTGTACGAGGTATATGAATGTTGTAAATTCATTATTTATATACTTATAGAATTTTAAAGTATATTAACTAGTTTAATATATTTCTAGGCTTTTTCGTCAAGTCTTGAGCCATACTCCATATATGAGATCAACGACCTCAAAGAACTTTTTGCGGAATACTTTGTACGGGTCGTTAACGAAGCAGACTAAGTTTGATGGTTAGTGTATGTATTTGTAGGTTAGCATAATATTTTGTTACTTGAACCTTGTTGGTTGATTGATTGCAACATTGGTTGCTTGAACCATGTTGGTTCATTGATTGCAACATTGGTTGCTTGATTGAGATGTACTGAAACAGGATTTGGTTATATATATGCAAAAATTTCCCAACGATTTCTTGGGTTGTCCAAATTACAAAGGAGACTCTGCCGAATTTTCTGCTCATAATTATTAACATAATGTTTGCTTAATTTTAAAAATTAAAAAAGAAATAGCTGAAAACAAAAACAAAAAAAGTTGAAAAAAAAAACAAAAAGAGCTGAAAAAAAAAACAAAAAAAATACCTCATATGCGTCGCATGCAGTGCCATATGCGACGCAGATGATGCACCATTTGCGTCGCATATGGCATGCATGCGACGCAGATTGGTGTGTGCGCAGCAGCCCACAGCAGCCTCATCTGCGTCGCATGCGTGCCATATACGACGCAAATGGTGCATCATTTGCGTCGCATATGGCACTGCATGCGACGCAGATTAGGCTGCGTGGGCTGCTGTAGGTGCATGGGTGGATGGGCTTCTGCGTCGCATGCTTGTTGTGTCCGACACAAAGTTTCGATTAATTGCGTCGTGTCTTATCCGACGCAGATGGCTGTCTTTCATCTCGACGAGGCCTGTGCCGTCGGACCAAAGTCCGACGCAAATGAGGGTCCCAGGTCCGACGCAAATTATCATTTCTCTACTAGTGCAAGAATCCCAAGCGTCAGAGGTTCGTTGGGATTGCTCATGCGGCAAGATGCGACTATTGTCTTTGGTTGTTCGTTGTCCGGATCGTGAACGACATTCGCTTCTCCTCCCACTTTCATCAGTCACCAGAGTTTTGACTCCACCAGTACAATCATCGACCAGCGACGCTCTCCTTAATCGGCGACTTTTTATCAATTTTATTTATTTTTGTTTTTTAGGGCATGTAAGAGCTAATAAAGCTCCTTTAGGGTTTGCTTTGTTTTGTGTTTGTTTGTATTAGCAATAGGTTGTACTTCGTTATTTAATTAATGCACGTTTTCCCGATGTCAAAAAAAAAAAAAAGGACAAAGGATGGTTCACTTATGATGAAGGCCGTCATGAGATAAGATGAAACCAACTGTATCAACAACATAATTAACAGCAACGAGAAAGTGATTAAATGCTTTAGTTATTCTAGCAAATTATAATGTTTGTGTTTGGGCCCAACAATAACTGGGCCCCGTGCAATAGCGGTTCTTAACAAAAAATCTAATATTCTAATTAGGGGTGTTAATGAGCCAGGGTGGCTCGCAAACTGTTCGAGCTCGGCTCGGTCAAAGCTCGGTCAAAGCTCGGCTCGAGAAGGCTCGACTCGAGTTCGGGATCGGCTCGAGGCCTTAACGAGTCGAGACTGAGCTACCATAAGCTCGGTTCGAAAGCTCGCGAACAGGCTCGACAATTTTTAAATTACTAAAATTATTTTATTAATGTTTAATATAGGTTAAAAATTTAAAATAATAAAAACTATGAGGATAAAATTGTAGTCTTGACTCTAAGACTACACTAGGAATCCAAAGTTTACATATTTGAATAACTATAAAAATACTTAAAAAAATTAAAGAACCTTCAAAAAAATAGAATCCAAAAAGTTTTGTTATTTGAGACAACAATAAGTTATTGTGGGGTTCATACTTCATACAAAAATTATCAGCGTGTAAGACAACAATATGTATTGGTTCCACAACAAAATGTAAGTCATCAGCGTGTAATGCTTGCTGTACAACATCCCACATCATTGAAAAATGATCAGCGTGTAATGCTTGCTGTACAACATCCCACATCGTTGAAAAATGATCTGCGTGCATATGTAATGTTGTATAAAGAGACCTTTGAGAGTGCGAGCAATTCAGCTATCCCACATCACTAAAATATGATGAGGGTGTGCTTTAATTCTCTATAAAAGAGATATCATGAGTAAGGTTTTCCTTATAGCTGGCCTATAATTTTTTTGGGCTATGCAATTATCAAGGGTTTGGATATTGGGCCATTTAACAATTAAATGTTTGGGCTCCTAAAATTTTGACCTTGGGCTTGCTTTAGTTGAATATGATTAACGAGCTTTTCGAGCCTAACGAACTCGAGCCGAGCTGTATGTTTTGGGCTCGAGCTCGAGCCGAGCTCATTATTTCAAGCTCGACGAGCTTCGAGCTCGAGCCGAGCCCTATTATATATATTTTCGAGCCGAGCCGAGCCTAGTTGAGTTCGGTCTCGGTTCGGCTCGTTAACACCCCTAATTCAAATACTTCCTCCGTTCCATTTTAAATGAAACATAGGGCCTTGGCACGGGGATTTAGAATAGGAGAGAGATAAAGAGAGAAAAAAGAAGGGACCCATGTGATGAGGAGAGAGATAGAGAGAAGTGAATACCAAATAAGGTAACGTTTCACTTATTTTGAAAGGCCTAAAATAGTAAGTGCTTCATTTAAAATGGAACGGAGGAAGTATTAGTAATAAAGCATAAAATTCTAGTCATAATACTTGATTAGGCATTGTGGTGCATCTTACAATATAGGAGTCTCTAAAAAGTAATAAGAAAGTGACATTAGAAATTCGAAATCAAGGTATGGCATTTGATGTCTTACTTTGGGGTAATTACTAGTGACTTGTGTAATGAGCAAGGGGCGATTTGCGTCCTAAATGGTTGGTAAAGCATATTTTGTTATTAAAGCTCAAATTCATTCTTGTACCAAGTATAAGTAAAGATTTGGAAACAACTTAGGAGCACCTTAGTCTAAATTTTTCCGTCCGATAAATACTCCGAAAAACTTCCCACCCAGATCAAAAACCCACTTCCCTGGCTGAACCGCTAGTTGCTGCAGTACACAAAGGTGCAATTTATTGTTTCCTGTGTTTCTCTTGTTTTCTCCGGAAATTTTCTGCATGCAAGACTGGGGAAGGAGTTAGTTCAGGTACCAAAACTAGGAAAGCTAAGAAAACCAGTCCAGCAAGGAGGTCTAGTGAAATTTTGGGAAACCATTAGTAATAAAGCATGTTGCTTGATTTTATTCTGTTTAAGTAAATTTTAAGGTTGCATGCAAAGTACCCACAAAGAAAAGACTTGAGTTAGTCTAATTGTGTATTACTCCCTCCGTTTTCTTTTGTTCTTCCTGTATTTCCCATTGGGAAATTTCAATATTTTTTTCTTATTTTAAATCTTTCCATACATATAGTAAGTTAATGGCTTGCATTCCCCATGGGTTTTCAACTATAATAAATGTGTTCACACTAGTCACGAATCATGTTTTACTATTTTACCCCTCAAGCTTTTTTCTCATTGGTGGCCTAACATAGATTAAAAGGGATAGAATCTTTACTTTTTATTAATTGTATTTTATTAAAAATAGTAGAATCTTACCCATTGTTTAAATTGCATTGGTTTCCTCCCCGATTCCAAATAGGAACAACAAAAGAAAACGGAGAGAGTACTTTGTTAAATTTTAATTTCGTAAAGCTTGTTATATTATGGACTTGGTGGCAGCTTTAAGCTGGGAATGACACCCTAAATTACGGACAAGGGATTTATGTTACCATTTGGGTTACTGGTTAATAAACAAAGGGGTATCCAACGCGAAGAACTTAGGTTTAATTAGGGAATTATGTTTAAAATCATTAGATGTTCTAAGAATTCTGTTGAGAAGTAATGTGTTTATTGAACAATTTATGTTGTAATCAAGGACATATTTGACCAAGATAGTTAAATTAAATTATAATTTGAGCGGGACTTGTGTACAAACTATGCCGACTTATTTTGTAATTTGGGAACTTGCTTCGGACGAGTAGCTTCGTGCAGTTTGCAGGATTAGGAAGATAAGATTGAGATCTTACTTCAAATTTCAACGTACGATGAAGTACTACTATGCGTATTGTACATAAAGTATATTTTTATCATAAGGAGAAATGATGTAATATTTTTAATAGACGATGGGCTAAGTAGTTTGGTATGATGTATTTTATAATAAATTGGCAAGTATAAATTTCCTTTGTGCTTGGATCGACTAGGTTTGTTGGGGTTCCCTACCTTAGCAAGGAAACCAGAGAATTTATGTAACAGCTACCAATTACATTCATTTGCTCTAATTGCACCCAAAAAAAAAAAACATTCATTTGCTCTAATCCCTTTGTTAGAGTTCTATTTAGGAAGCCCAAGTAGTTGGGCTGTTACACCCCAGCTAGCCATGGTGTAACAGCTAGCCATGGTGAAACTATTAATTTACCCTTAGGATAAGACAGGATCCGAGCACCTCAAAATGCCAATTCATCACACGAAATTCCACGCGCACTTTGTGACGTTTGCGTGACGCCATTCACTCTAATCGCTATAAATAGGTACCAAATCCCCACTTATGTAGGTAAAGAATACACAGCTCCTAAACTGGACTAGCTCTCCGCCTCTGATCTCTCTTTCATTCTCTCTCTATGTATGTGTACTTTCCTTCACTAGACGAACTCTTCAGACAACTACTGATTGAAGCATCGAAGGGTTCATCACGCTAGTCTAATCGTTGTTTTAAAGGTTTTTGTAACGTCCTGAGCTGCCTCCAAAGAGATCCGTTCTCCGAAATAACCATGGAAGGCGAGAAATAACAAAGAAATAACAAAGAAAAATAACCTGTAATTGCTCTCTATATCGAGCAATGAGTAATCCAGCAAACTGGTTTTTGTTGAGGAGCTTCTTCGTAGGATATAATAGTGGCATGAAGTAATTATTAACATAGTCTTCGCTACCAAGATTGATAGTGTACAAGCACTTGTTTAAATAGTTAGCCACTGGGCCTTCAACCATGGATTGAAGCTTTAAGATTGTGATCTTGTAGTTTAATATTTGTCGGTCCATCCACACACGATCACCCTAGCACGGCAAAGAAACATATGGTCAATAAAACAATACTCCATTTTTTTAAAAGATTTACCCTTATGTGAATATGGTTCAATTACAATTGAACTGTGTCTTGAGTGTAATATGTTATACCATAACTTATGGTGTAATAGTACTTCATATAATTATTGTGTACGTGAAGATCTATTCGCTATATTGTATTGCTCTTTTGGCAAAACATATACAATAATTGAATCATCATTGTCTTACACTCTCGATCTCTTTTATACTTTCTCTCTCCCTTAAAATATAATAAATTCACACACACTCTCCTAAATAAAAAAAGTAAAGGAATCAATTGAGACCAATTTTTACAGTCTATCTCCAATTTGTCTTATAGTGTGTGTCTATAAAAAGCAGGTACATTTTAAAAAAGGACAGAATATCACAAAATATTGTAATTAAATATTCTAGTAAAATGAAATAAACTGAATATAAATGCAACAAAACGAATACAAAGAGGACATTATGAAATGAAATATCTTTACTAATTATTGTGATTTATTGTATTACGTAGATATTAGCTTTGGGTTAGGCTTTGTTTATATTATATTGGGCTAGCTTAAGTTTGTGATTAAGCCCACATAGTACTGTACGTATATATTGTACGCTTAACACTTAATGAAGGTTAAGGCATTAATATTTCCTTCACATGGTATCAGACTTACAATAACGCTAAGGCTTCTTCTTCTTCGGTAGACTACCATCCTGCCCTCGCCGCTGCTGCATCTATTCTGCCAACGTGACTGGTGGTGATAAGACCCGAAACTCGACCCGACTTACTCTACTACTTTTGCGATGTTCCGAAGATTCAAACTATGACTGTTGATAGTTCGAGCTCCTATGAGCTGTGGCACAAGCGTTTGGGACATCCTTCTGCAAGAGTAGTTCAGTCTCTTCCTTTTGTTAATAAATCCAGTTCCGCTTTAAATAAGGCTTGTTACATTTGCCCTCAGGCCAAACAAACTAGAGACAAAATTCTTGTTAGTGAAAATAAAACTACTCGTTTGAGTTGATACATTGTGATCTTTGGGGACCTTATCATACTCCCTCTTCTTGTGGAGCACGATATTTCTTGCCTCTTGTTGATGATTTTTCTAGAGCTGTTTGGGTTTATTTGCTGATTGATAAAACTGAAGTGCATAAAATGTTCTTTCTTTTTCTCTATGGTTGAACAACAATTTGATGCCAAAATTCATAAAGTAAGGAGTGATAATGATACTGAATTTAATTATATGAAGGCGCATTTTTTGGAGAAGGGTGTTTTGTTCCATACCTCAACAAAATGGCAGGGTGGAGTGTAAGCATCAACACATTTTGAATGTGGGTCGTGCTTTACGTTTTCAGGGTTGTTTACCCATTTCTTTTTTAGGAGAATGTATATTGGGTGCTGGGTAATTGATAAACCGTACTCCTTCTGCTTTGCTTGACTATAAAACCCCATATGAGGTTATGCTTGGCACCCTCCCCCTTTTGAGCATCTGCGTGTTTTTGGTTCATTGTGCTATGCTCATAACCAACGAAGTAAAGGAGATAAGTTTTCTAGTTGGAGTAGAAGATGAATCTGTGTGGGTTATCCCATTGATAAGAAAGTATGGAAGTTGTTCGATCTTGATACAGGTGGTTATTTTGTATCTCGTGATGTCAAAATTCATGAAAACGAGTTTCCATATGCAAATAGTCTGGTTAATCTTGATACTTCTGGAGGCACATTTTCATCCTCCCTTGTTGGAGGTGATGATGATTTCACTTATGAGGTGTTTGATGAACACTACTAATGGTAATGTGAGGAGTAGTGATGTGGCTACCGATAATAGTGGTACTTCAAGGAGTGGTGATGTGGGTGCTTCTTCGGCTCTTCTTAGTGTTGTTGATAGTAGTGGTGAGGCGTGCGTGGTGATTGATGGTGATGGTGATGGTGTTAGTTCCACAGTGCCTGCTGCGCCTATTGTTAATTCCGTATGGGAGGCAAACTTAGGTTGTGGGAAGCGGTCTAAGGTCCCTTATGTGAAATTGCGGGATTATGTTACTAATACTGTGCGAACGTTGAGTCCATCTCCAACTCTTAGTTCATCTACTCCACGTCATTCCTCATGTATGCCATATCCTATAGCACATTTTGTGAATTGTGACCGATTTTCTATGGGACACAAAATTTTCTTGCAGCTGTTTCTGCAGGTACTGAACCTCGTTCTTTTACGGAGGCTATGAAAGACCCGGGATGGCAGCAAGCCATGCAGAAAGAAATACAGGCTTTGGAAGATAATGGTATTTGGAGCATGGAACCTCTTCCCCCGGGAAACGTGCTCTCGGTGGTCGTTTGGTGTACAAGGTGAAGTACAATGCCGATGGGAGTGTTGAACGTCTCAAAGCTCGTCTTGTTGTCTTTGGAAATCATCAGGTAGTTGGCATCGATTACACTGATACTTTTGCGCCCGTTGCTAAGATGACCATTGTTCTTCCCTTTCTAGCTGTTGCTAATGATAAGAATTGGAAGCTTCATCAGATGGACGTGCATAATGCTTTCTTGCACGACGATCTTTCAGAGGAGGTATATATGAAGTTGCCTCTGGGTTTTCAGGGTACTAAACCAAACCAAGTTTGTCGTCTATGAAAGTCCTTGTATAGGTTGAAGCAAGCTCCGCTGTGCTGGTTCGCTAAACTTGCCTAATCTTTGAAGCTATATGGTTTTCAACAGTCATACTCTAATTATTTATTGTTTACTCTTCATCAGGGTAAGATTCAGATTAATGTGCTTGTTTATGTGGATGATTTGATTGTGTTTGGGAACGATTCCGCTGCTCTTATTGCTTTCAAGACATATTTGTGCTCCTGTTTTCATATGAAGGATCTTGGGATCCTTAAGTATTTTCTTAGTATTGAAGTAGCACATAGTCCAGAGGGTATCTTTCTTTGCCAGCGCAAATATACTCTTGATATTATTTCTGAGGTAGGACTGCTTGGTGCGAAACCCGCCACTTTTCCGATGGAGCAAAATCATCATTTGGGAGGTCTACTAGTCCTTTGTTCGAGAATGTAGAACGCTATAGGCGTTTGGTGGGACGCCTTATTTACTTGTCTTTCACTCACCCAGACTTGGGTTATGCTACGCATATCTTGTCACAATTTTTACATGCATGCCCCTCGCTGTGATCACTGGGATGCTGCTCTGCGTGTTGTACGTTACTTGAAAAATAGTTTGGGTCAAAGTATCCTTCTTCTGGCTGACTGTGATCTTCACTTGTCGGCGTGGTGTGACTCTGACTGGGCTAGATGTCCTATTACCCGTAGATCATTTTCTGGTTGGCTTGTTTTTCTTGGTCGGTCTCCTGTGTCTTGGAAAACGAAAAAGCAAGTCATTTCGCGTTATTCGGCAGAGGCTGAATATAAGTCTATGGCGGTTTTAACTTGTGAACTTAAGTGGTTGAAAGGACTCCTTCAGAGTCTTGGAATTTACGGGTATGAAATTATATTGTGATAGTCAATCTGCTATCCATCTTGCTCAAAATTTTGTTTTCCATGAACGGACGAAACATATAGAAGTGGAATGCCATTTTTTACGTGATGCTATCTTGGATGGTACAATCTCTCCGACTCATGTTCCTACCAATGAACAATTGGCGGATATTTTTACTAAGGCCTTAGGCAAACAACAGTTTGATTATCTCCTCCGCAAGTTGGGCATTTGTGATCTACATGCTCCAACTTGAGGGGGGTCTTGGGATTTATTGTATTATGTAGATATTAGCTTTGGGTTAGGCTTTGTTTATATTATATTGGGCTAGCTTAAGTTTGTGATTAAGCCCATATAGTGTTGTATATATTGTATGTTGAACACTTAATGAAGGTTAAGGCATTAATATTTCCTTCACACTAATTTATGCACATGTATCAAACGGGTAACAAATCCTTTTCAGAGTTGGAGAGAAAATAGTATTATATCTAATGTTTTAGAGACACAAAATGGAGCTAAATTGGCAAATGGGTATTATAAAATACACCCTTTTAACCATGTGGTTATTTTAAAAAATTATTGATATGAAGATATTTTAAAAAAATCTCCTCGCACAAATTGAATATTTTGAAAAAATTCAGCGACATGTGAGCATAAGATTTTTTGCTAAGCATTAAGCCCTTTTTAATGGATTTCAAATTTTTAAATTTTCCTAATTTCTTTTTAATTTTCTTGATATAATGTTTCTTTACTTACTATTTTTTTACCTACACTTTCATTTATTGATGTCAAGAGAAATGAAAATAAGTGAAAAACATGAGTGAGAAAAGGAAAATTTTCGATATAAGGGGAAATAAAAAAAATTAGAAAAATTGTTTAAAAAAAAAGCAATTGTACAATACAAGAGTATGAAAATGGAGTTGACCAACATAAAGATTTGTATGGTTAACAGAGATTTATTCGATACTCATTCATCAATCGAGTTATTTTTAGTTACCCACATGATAATCAAGTATCTTTTAAAATACTCACACGGCACTAGATTTTATATTAAACACCTATATAATATGGTTACAGTGTGGGTTTCGAAATACCCACACATCTGAAAATTTGGACGACAAAATGCTATAAAAATTAGAGGATTTTACTCATGTTTCTCTGCCCCATGAGGGTTGCCAATTTTAGATCACCTACAACACACCTAAATGTAAAAACATAAGGAATTTTTCATATTACCACATGTGCTCCGGTTGCTGCGAGAATTCCACCAACAGCTGATGCGAAATTGACGCCTCTCAATATATCTTGGCTGATTTGGTTTTCGTATGGTGTGGTAAGTTTTTCGAATCCCAAGTATTGAGCTGTTCAAAAGGAAAATTTGACAATGAAGTACAATCTCACACATCGGCATATACTTCACTACATGGACTA
Source organism: Beta lomatogona (assembly GCA_947646795.1). Lineage (NCBI taxonomy): Eukaryota > Viridiplantae > Streptophyta > Magnoliopsida > Caryophyllales > Amaranthaceae > Beta > Beta lomatogona. The sequence goes on from CANSNZ010001137.1 coordinate 152,000, forward strand.
TGTTTGGAGAAGCATTTTAGTAACTTTAAATGATAAGGTAATAAACTATTTTAGTTACTAGAATGATTAGTAATGTTTAGAAAGTACCTGAAATAAAATTTGACATGGCCAAAATGACTTAAATTGACAACTTAAAATTTAGTTGTTTCAAAATCAGGTGACTTTCACCCTAATTTTGGAAAATCTCGTTAAAATTTTGATAACAACTAATTTTGCTAATATAATTCATCAACTTAAACAACGAATTTTGCCTAACAATTAAGCAAATTAGCTATCTTATCAATTTTTGCTACTTATATGTTTCAGCTACGTACTTTATTAATTTCAGCTAACTTATGAATTTCAAATGTATTCCTTTTTATCTAGTATTGCCAAACATAGCCATTAGACTGAATCTATTTCTTTTTATGTTTGACTTTCACGTTAGCTAATTTAGAACTTTGACAATCAATATCTTAATTATATGTAATAAAACAAACAAAAAAATTGATATGTTAATTTGCCTTCGTTTCCAAATACTTGACGAAATTTGACTTTACACGATCACACATTTTCCTTTGATCATATTTTGTGATTCTTAAGTTAAAGATACATATAGTCATGAGAAATATTTATAGCTTTTCGCGATTCAAAAATACTTTTAGAAACTCAATTATTTTCTAATTTTACTGATATGAAATCAAAGATATTATTGATAGAAATTATACATTGACAAGCATGTCCAGAGACATGGGTCATATAATTAAAAACAAGGGAAATATATATATATATATATATATATATATATATATATATATATATATATATATATATATATATATATATATATATATATATATATATATATATATACTTCTTCCATTCTGAAATAAGTGAAACACTTATCTCAAAAAACTCTCACTTTTACATATATAAATTACAAACGAGGATGATCAAAACAAATTACATACATTGTATCCAAATACAAAGTATATGGATTAAGAAGCAATAATGAAAGTAGGATCATTTTTCATAAAGGAAACATGAAAAGTTTTTGTGATAGCTATAATCAAGCCTTCTCAAACATACCACCTAAAAGAGTGCATTTGTCACCTACAAATTTTTAAACCCATTCAGAAAAGAGTCAAACTTAAAAACCAATTTTTGAATTGAATTTAAAAGTCAAGCTAAATATTTTTTCTACAAAAGACATTTTTAGTAAAGCTGATCTTTTGTGAGTTTGGGCCGGTCAGAGGCCACGCCAGCATTTCAATTCTATGTCCCACGGGCCTAGTGAGAGAAAAACCCAACTCTCTTTGGGGGGCCTACATAAGTTGTCTATACTTGCCCTTATGAAGGGTTGGCCAGCCCACGAGCCAATGTCTTATAAGCTATATGCCTATTATATATGGTTTTACTTCTTAAACCTAACTGGATGCAAATTAACTAACTTTGATACACTGACATAATACACTCTATGTATCCAAGAATAGTTTGAATACTTTTCGTATTCATTGGTCCTATATTGGTTTGAACATTTCAATTTTAGCATGGTCCCAATTTTATTATATTAGTTTTCTAACACCCATTTATTCTTAAATGAATAAACCCCGTACTTTATTTCTTTCAATATAAAAATTTAACTTTCTTTCTCCTTCAATAAAAGTACCCCACAAACACCTATCACATCGACTTTTTAATAAGATAACATTTGATAACCACACAACAACTGATCTCTTTAAGACACAAGTCCAAAAGAAATGCTCATATTATTCTCGAATAAAGAAAGTATCAACTTTACAAAATTCCTCAAGTCCTCAGGCATATATATATATACCAGTTGTCAACTGCTATGAGTTAATTAAAATTCCAATATACAAGGTTTACAAACAAAGCAACCAAAATTCAAAAGTCACAAACACAAAGTAGCTAAACATAAAGCCATTAAACACTAAGAGCAACTCTTTGTAATGTTTAGGCCACCTGTTGATGTAATCATACTAGAAAAAATATTTTTTTTTAATGGCTTGGATGGCCCAACCCAGATAAAAAAAACTGGCTTGAATAGTCTGCCCGTTAATACTAGTGGGCTAGGCTTGGCCCTCCTATCAGTCAAACCTTTTTTGAAATTGTCTTCCAATCTCTCTTTTATAACAGATCGAGTGGATCAGACCGAGCTTTCTTTCTCATCCATGACCGCTCTAATTTTTAGTTCAATGGACAACATTTGGGAGAGAGAAATTGACCATCCCCAGCTTGGACATCAACATCTGAAATTGAGAGGAAGGTAGAATCTGAGTGAAGATATCAACGACCTGAGATTGAGTAGGCAAATAGGTCAATTGAACCAAGCCTTCAAGAACTTTTTCACGAGTGAAGTGGTCATCGATGTCGATGTGCTTGGTTCACTCGTGAAAGACCGAGTTTTTGCCGATGTGGATTGTCGATTGATTATCGCAGTGAAGGGTGACAAGTTGAAGGTTGGTCACTCCCATATCGCCCAACAAACGGACAACCCAAGTGACATCCGCTGCTGCCTGTGCCATGGCGCGGTACTCGGCCTCCGATGAGGATTTGGAAATCGTGCTTTGCTTTTTCGATTTCCAATTAGTTGGAGATGAACCAAGGAGGAGGACGTAAACAGTGAGAGATTTGCGGGTATTAGGGCAGCTGCCCAAATCAGAATTAGAGAAAGCCTCGAGAGTGAGGCTATACGTGGCTTGAAGGAGAATCCCCGGGCCCTTGGTATGGTGAACGCATACATGCCAATACATAATGAAGAGCTTGTAGGTGAGTGGTGCGAGGGTTCTGATTGAATTGGCTCAATGTTTGTATGGCATAGGAGATGTCGAGGCGAGTGTGGGTGAGAAAACTTAATTTCCCTATTAGATTTCGGTATGGAGTGGCATCGGGTAATGGGTCACCATCCGCGAGGATTCTACATGAATTGGATCAATGTTTGCACGACTTAGGAGATGTTGGGGCGATTATGGGTGAGAAAGTTTAATCTCCCAATTAGACTTCGGTATGGAATGGCATCCGGCAATGGGTCACCATCGTCGCGGCTGAGCTTCAAATCCAAGGGAAGAGCTGTCAAGACTCGTTTGAAATTTGTAGCTGTACTACTATAGAGGAGGTCTTGTGTGAATTTGTGGTGGGTTAATGATATCAGTTCCGAAAGATAGGCTAGTTTGAAGCCCAGAAAATACCGCTCCATGCCGAGGTATTTTATGCTAAAAGTGTTGGCCATGAATTCCTTAATCTTCTGAATTTCTGTTGTGTTGTTGCCGGTGATGAGAATGTCATCAATGTAAATAGTAAGAATTGTAATGTCTTCACCCATTTTCTTTTTAAACATTGAATAGGAATTTCTTGATTGTTTAAATCCATGAGGAACCAAAGCATCAGTGAGTTTGGCGAACCATTGTCGACTCGCTTGTTTTAGGCCATAAGTAGATTTCTTGAGTTTATAAACATGGTTCTCAGGATTAGGGACCCCTTCGGGAATCTTTATGTACACTTCAATCACCGTGAAAGAAGGTGTTATTTATGTCCAATTGATTTAAATCCCACTCTCTTGCAGCGGTAAAAGCTATGAGGCATCTTATGGTGGTCATGTTGACCACGGGAGAAATTTTCTCATTGTAATCACACCTTCTACTTGAGTGTATCCTCGTGCCACAAGACGAGCTTTTCATCTATCCACTGTACCATCACTTTTGTGCTTTAGTTTGTAAACCCATGGACTCCCAATTGCTATTCTTGCCTTAAGGAAGTGGGACGATATCCCTTGCTTCATTGCGACTCATTGCTAGGAGCTCATCCTCCATAGCCTTTACCCAATGTGGTGCTTAGCTACCTCACGATAGTACCTAATTCATAATGATAGGCAACGCTGGAAACCAATGCATGAAAATTACTAGGCAAACGTTGAATATTAGACTATGTTACACCAATGGGCAGCAGTGGATTGGTTTGGCAGAAATCTGTTGTAATCTTGGAGGTATGAAGGTGGTTTGTGTTCTCATGCGGATCGCATGTGTTGTATAGATGCATTTGTTGGAGATGGGGAGGGTGATGGTGATGTGTCTGGGTTAATTGTAGTGAGAGGAGGGTTTGGTGAGGTATTTGTGGATGTTAGTGGATTGGTGTTGTCACTGTCATGAAAAGAAGGCTCAATGTTTGTGGTATTCTCTGGCACTATTTGTGAGATAGCATTAGGGACCACTGTAGGTATGTATATAGGTTTAAGGACATCATATATAGGGGAGTCATGAGTGTTGTTTGGTTTTTCATGAGATGTAGCAGTATGAGTGTGAAAAGGGAAGCATAGACGACATCCAAAAGGCCTAAGGTTATTATAATCGGGTTTGTGTTTGTCAAAAATTTCGAATGGGGTTTTATTCTTCGAGCTAGTGAGGGAGTACATATTAAACAAATATGTGGCCGTCAATATGCACTCAACCCAATATTGTATAGGTAGGTTGGCTTGAACATAAAAGTTCTTACGGTCTCAAGGAGATGTCTATGTTTTTCCGTTTAACTTATCCATTTTGTTGTGGGGTATCTCTTATGCTAGTTTGGTGTTCTATACCTTTTTTAGCGTAAAATTCCTTGGCGACTCCTTCACAAAGCTCTAGAGCATTATACGTTCTTATAGTCTTAACTCTCACAATAAAGTAATTTTTCAGCATAAGAACCCAAAGATTTAATGATGGGAATGGCATTAGTTTTGGATTGCATCTTGTGAATCCATGTACATCTAGAAAAATCATCTACCATGGTAAAAAAAATATATATGCCCTGCATGAGTTTGGTTTCTGTAGGGTCCCCATGTATCCATATGTATTAGCTCAAATGGACTAGTGGTTGTAGTGGTGCTAATGGGAAATGATTTTTTGATTTGTTTTGCTTTTGGGCATATATGGCAGATATGATGATGATTTTTGAGTGAACAAATGTCAACACATGGAATAAGACTAAACCTATGAAAACATAGGTGGCCCAACCTCAAGTGCCATAATAATGCATCTCCTTTTTCATTTAAAGCATGTGAAACATTATAGGACATGTTTTTGGGTACAAAAAGTGTATCATTTTTTGTCTGATGTCTTTCATCTTTACAAACATGAAAGGAAAACCTATCAGCCAAACATGAGGCAAAGCTATTAAAAGAAGAAAGAGTATTGGTGTTCTGTTTTCATTACATATCATCAAAGCTGGCACATGCTATAGGCCATTTTTGTGTCTACCAAAAAGCAAAGGCTTGTTCATGGAAGGGCCCTTGATAACACACAAAGAAGAAGAAAAAGAGACCTCATAACAAATATCTGAAGAAATTTTGTTAACGGAGATTAAGTTGTAGTGGAATTTTGGGACTTGTATCGGGTTATATCAGAGGTAAATCTCACATCTCCTATGTGTTTAATATCGGCCCTATGCCCATTAGTAATAGAATGTAGTTGTTTGGACCAAACATTTTCTTGTAATTAATGAAGGAAGATAAATGAGGACCGCTATCCAATATCAAAAAATGTTGCATATTAGTATTTATCGAGCATAGGCTCTTACCTTCCAACATGGCTGACGGCACTAGAAGTTGCATTACTGCTCAGGTTTTGCTTGTTGATTAGATCCATGAGATGATTGTATTTATCTTGATTAATCGTGCTCTGGCCCTGAGAACTTCCCACTGTGTTTTTGTTCTCATCTTCATTTGTTCCTTCATTATCATGGTAGGCAGCCATTTTCTTTCCCTTGCCATTGTTGTTGTATTTGTAGTTGGGTGGATAGCCATTGCGTTTGTAGCACCTTCCGGTTGAGTAGCCCGGACACTTACAATGGTCACAATAATAATTGTTCGTCTTTATATTGTGTCCTTTTTGTATTCATTGATCTTCTGTCCTGAGGTGTATTGTCCCTGTTGTTGTTGTTGTTGTTAAAATTCTGCTAAAATTTCTTGTTGTAAACTACCTTAGCAGAAGAATCCAAGCTTATCCCCGTGCTGTAAGTAATTTCTCTTTGCCTTTCCTCTTCTATAACAGGGCGTGATAAGCTTGGTTCACGGAAGGGAGAGGGGATTTCATGAGCAAGTTTCCTCTTGTGGTGTTGTATGGATCATTGAGGCCCATAAGAAAGTGCATAAGGTGTTGGTTGTGGAGAAGATTTAAGAAAGTCGAAGCTGAACCACAAGTGCAAGGCGTTAGGTCTATAGCCTCTTTGTATTCATCATGTAAATACTTGAGTTTGGTGAAATAGTTGGTAATGGACATGTTACCTTGAGAAAAGTTGGTGATTTCTTTGTGAATCTTGTAGATTTTAGTACCGCTTATGCGTGCATACCTTGCCTTGAGCTCGGACCATATTTCCGCTGCAGAATCGCAATATATAATGCTTGAGGCTATAACCTTTGCCATGGAGTGAATGAGCCAAGATATGACCTTGTTGTCACATCTTTCCCATTGAGCTTGAAGAGGGGATTTCGGGTATCGTTTGGCATATTCCCGTCGACTAAGCCCAACTTGTTCTTGGCTTTCAAGGAAATTGCACAAGCTCTCTTCCATTGGTCGTAGTTGTTTCCATCCAAAGGTTCAGGACAAGGAATGTAGCTGGGATGGTCGGCATAATGAAGGAACAAAATATGGGATTGGTCTTTTTTTTCTTTCATGTTTTCATCTGTAGCTACAACCATGGTGAAAGGGAAAAAGGAGGAGAAGACAAAGAAAAGTTTTGAACTTTATGAATTGTAATGGATGAATAAGGTGTAAAGATTACCTTAAAGTGAAACAATTCGGTGATTTGGCTCTGATACCACGAAACTTTTGCGATACAAAATTATTTATCTTTCCAATGATGAAAATTAAAGTAAGAGATGTTCAGTTTTGTGCAAAAAAGTTTTCTTTTGTAATTGTTGTATTGAAAAAAGATGATATTGTAGAGCATCACAACCTAGAAAAAAAAGTTGCGCTAAAGGCCTATATATATATGGAAAAAAGAACCTAACTAGGTTAATAATAAAATAAGGTGGGCTGGACAAAGTAGCCCAATATAATATACACATAGTGGACATCTAGATAAGAGTACATATAACTCACTGCACATCGGCCTTTAGTCACACAACCTCTTTTAAATATATACATGGCAACAAATTATTTTCATCCTAGAGCTCAACAACAAAAGCATGTAAGTTCTAGAAAATTCTATGAAAGTAATTGTTTTGGATGTTAGATACAATTTTTTTTTGGCCAGGGATACCATACATTTCGAGCTTTGTTCTAGAGTTGAACACAATATTCTAACTTGACCCTTGCCAAGAGTTAGCCAGTTTTGGGGTCAATCCCAGCCTAATTTGAGCCTTGATCACAACTTTGTTCATCTGATTTGTACTATTAAAGTGAATTAACATATGAATTACAAATATTATTCAATTTGGTAATTCGGACCTAGATTAGAAATATTAAAAATGCGTTAGCATAGCAAAATACTAAAAGATGATTAGATCATTTAGATGTACAAAAATTTATTCATCAAAGTATACAATAAAGACACGTAGTTCGATAGAGGGTAACCATGACAAGAATGAGGTTGATTTCAAACTCCTTATCTTCAAAAGATAATAAGATATATTTGAATAAAGAAAGTATAATTTTTTGTTCCATAAAGATTTTTTCTTAATTTTCTGATGTACTCTCCAGAATAATTTGAACCCTTGGTTGGACACGTATTTAAAGGAGATAAGTTGTTGTGTGGTTATTAAATATTACTCCCTCCGTCCCAGAAAGATCTGAACACTTGTTGGGACACGTAGTTTTAGGTGATAAGTTATGGTGTAGTTATCAAATGTTATTTTATTTAAAAAGTGGATGTGATAGGAGTTGGTGGGGTATTTTTTATTAGAGGAGAGAGAAAGTTGGGTAACTTTTAATTGATAAAAGGTAGAGTGTGGGCCAAAGATGTGTAAAAAAAATAATATATTAATGGTGGGACCATGCCAAAAATGGAAGTGTTCAAACTAATTTGGGACAAACGTAAAAGGAAAGTGTTCAGACTATTCTGGGACGGAGGTAGTAGTTTATTAGAAGTTAGATGTGATATGAGCTAGTGAGGTATTTTTTATGAAAAGAGTGAGAAAGTTGGGTATTTTTATAGAAAGAGATAAAGTAGAGGACCAATGTACTTTTTACTTTTGTGATACAGTGGGGTGAGAAAATTAATATAATAAAATTGGGACATGCTAAAATCAAGTGTGTTTAAACTAGTTTCAGACAAACAAAAAAGAAAAGTTTTCACACTATTCTGGGGTTGAGAGAGTATACGTTTCTAGAAAGTACTCCCTCTGTTTTCCAGAAAACTTCCTATTTTCCTTTTAAGTTTGTTTTGAGAAGATCTTTTGAGTTTTACTTTATTTCTTGTTTGGTAATAAAGGTTTGATCCATTTGTACACTACTTTATGCCACTTGTTGGACCCATATAATTCAACACTATCTTATAACCACATTCTCTTTCTCATTTGCTAAATGCCGCCATTTTTTTTTCTTATTAACGCCCTATGTACATGTATAATACATGTATTTCACTATTTATTTATACTCTCTTTCACTCTCCTTCCCACTCTCCCTCACTCTCTCTTCACTCTCCCTCACTCTCACACTACATCATCAACAAGATCTCCCTTCAAGAAATTACACCGGCGACCGGAATTAGCCGGCGGCTGGAAATAACCGGCGAGAAGTTCGCGACCGTCGGTGACTGGAATTTCCCGGCGAGCAGTTCGTGAAAGTACTCCGGCGAGAAGACAAGAGATGAAGTCTGGCAAGCCGAGTGGAAGATTTTCCGGCGACAAGACAACACCTCAACAACAATCTCCGGCGACAAGGTTATTTTAAAAATTGCATGTTGTAGATCTGCATATTTGATTCGGATATTGTAAATTTTTTGTTAGAATTGCATATGTTAGACTAGGATATTGATGAAAAAGAGAAAATTGAAATGGAATTTGAATGGGGAGGTAGGCGCCTAATTTAGGCGCTTCCACCAATGGTGGGCGCCTAAAATAGGCGCTTCCACCATTGGTTGGGCGCCTAAATTAGGCGCCCACCAATGGTGGAACGCCTAAATTAGGCGCCCACCATTGTGAAGCCTAAATTAGCTGGTGGTCAACCGCCTAATTTAGGCGCCTGACCACTTTTAACGACGAAAAATAACTTGCATTGTATGCCATGAAGCCGGAGTTTATTTTTCCTCCCTGGTCAACGCCGGTCAAAGTTGGTGTGGTGGTGACGCCGGAGGTGGTGTGGTGGTGTGCGCCGGAGGTGTTGTGGTGGCTCCTGTAATGAAGTTGAGGTGGGAGGAATGAAGTAAAGAAAGGGAAAGCAAAGGAGGGATGGAGGAAAGAAATGGTGTATAATATACAAAAATACATGTATTTATGGCGTTAGTAAGCAAAAAAATGGCGTCATTTAGCAATCCCCTTCTCTTTCCAGCTTGAATAAATAAAGGACTCACTTTCTCATTCTCTCGCATCTTGCCTCGATATTTGTTGCTACAACTTTAGGAACTGAACGCAGTAGTTGGTAGTGTTAGTGGTGTATCCTTTATGATTATATAGTGTTAAACTAGCGTTGTTATTGATTTCCAAGAGTATGGTGTGGAGCCACAGAGATTTAGTGTGGAGCAAATAAGAAGAAAAAAAACTATCCTCATCCCATATCAATCGATAAAGTTTAGCCATATGCACTATTTACATAACCTACTATGACAATAAATGTCTAGTAATATAAAATAATGTTAGTTTTGAAGACTGATACGAAAGAAAGCTTGGATTTATGTTCTTGGATGTTTTGGAAGTTCTTAAAGATTCGTGGAAGTATTCTTGTTTTGTCAGGACTCATTATCGTAGAGCTATAGGCTTGTTAGAACTCTACATATATTACAACTTTAATGTTTGTAGGACTTCTTTAAAGCCATGTTTTGTCTGGTAAGATTAGAAGTCTAGTCATATTAGAACTCTAAAGTTCTTAGGAGTGCTCGATGATTAGGAGATTAGATTAGTTATGTCATCTTCTCTTTTATTCTTGTTTTATCTTAGGCGTCTGTTTATCTTTTAAATTGCTGATTTTGATTTCCTATTTCTAGTAAGATTATGTTTGCTATTGCTTTTTAAAGGCTAGTATTCAATAATGATGAAGATTTAGATAACTGAAAAAGACGAGAGTCTTTTGAGTTAATTGAGAGTGAGCTAACTACTTGGTTTTCAAGTAATAAACCAAAATCAAACAAGCGGACATGCTTGATCCATTGGTAACTGCGACTTTAGAGCTTTTATCACTTTTGTTAACATAGTAGTCCTTCCTTTCATAAAAATCACAAAAGATCCCGCTTTCCGCAAGTTAAAACACATCAAAAACGTTGTTGGATGTGTCTTAATGTGTATTTATAAAATATTAAGTTTTTTGTAATTTTTGCTAATAGATAATTAAAGAAATTAATGGTCAAAGTTATGCAATGAAATGTTTCAAAGTCATTGTATTGGTTAAATATAGGACAAGGGAAGTATATTATTTTACGGATTTTTCACCAAACACCCTCGAGTGCTTCTTTTTTCACTAAGTAGCCTCCAACTATATATCCTTCAATTTCTTGAAAATTCACTATACGGCCTAAATGACTAACGACCGTTGGCTTTTTTAGTTAATATGATCCATTTACCTTAATTGACAAACGACCGTTGGCTTTTTTAGTTAATATGATCCATTTACCTTAATTGACAACCGTTGAAATACCTTATATCACCTCTCTTTGCTCTATTCCTCTAAACTCTTTTTGTTCTTTGGCCATAGGTGGTGTGTTAAAGGTAATCTACTCAGATAAATGACTCAAGTTAGGATTAATTAGGGTTTGGTAATAGAATTAAGGATTATTGACTAAAGTTAACAGGCGTTTGGAAAGGTTAGAGGGTATTTGATGAAAAAGAAAATTACTTAGGGGTATTTGGTGAAAAATCCGATTATTTTATTATTGAGACCCTACCCAATTAGGAAAAATGAAAGTTTATTATAGGACAAAGAGATCTAGTACCACCTCCGTTCCTAAATAATGGCTACACTTACACTTTTCACGCATGCTGATCCAAAACTTTGTTCACTTATATCTCTAATTTTGTATTTGTAAAAATTATAAAAAGTTGATATTCTAAAAGTACATATCGATCGAAACGAATCAAACAACACCACAAGACTACATTTTATCTTAGCCATAAATCACAAATGATAGTCAAAATTGAAAATTGTGAATAGTGTCAAAAGTGAAAGTGTAACAATTACTCCTGCCATTTCTTTTTAATAGTTACACTTTACCTTTTCACGCTTCCAATGCACATGTTTGAATATTAATATATCTAAATTTGCTTTTGTAAAATTCATGGAAAGTTGATATTCCTAAAGTACATTTTGAAACGAATCAAACAGGTCTCACATGACTATATTTTTCCTTACCCCTTGATCACAAATGACAATAGTCAAATATAAATTTGTGAATAGTGTCTAAACTCAAAGTGTAACCATTAAAAGGAAACGAAGGGAGTATTTAGGAATGGAGGTTGTATTAAATTTGAATTGTGATAAATTCTCAAAATTTATATGACCCCTAGCTCATTAATATACTTACATTTTCCAAAATTAGAATATCACATTACTTGTACATACTTCTTCTGGATACTTTTCCACACTTAAAAGTAAAATTATATAGTAGTATTTACTTAATGTTAGAAAAATGTGGTGGAGACCACATTTTTAGATCTAAAATAAGGATTTCGCCATCTTTATTCTTATATCTCCCTTCTTTCTACCTCAACATTTATTACTAAGCATGGTCTTTCTCTATGCAACATGTATTCTGAACCGGAGTGAAATATAGTACTCTTATCTCCCTCCTTTTTTTAGTTCATAAACTAAGTACTTTTACTCTAATATTTCACTATGACCATTGCGGTCATTTGTATGCTAAGTATAAATGTACATTTTCTCGATGCAAAAAAAAAAGTATAAATGTACAATCACTTAGCCTCTTGTTAGATTCGTCCGTCTCTCTGTCTATAAATATATATCAAACTTTTAAATTGTTAGTTTTAGATAATAATATATATATGTATATATGGTCAAAGTTATGTGCTCACCACCGTAAAAGTCAATCTATATAAATTGGCAAAAACAAAACTAAAGTTGATGGAAAAACGTATACTTACTCATGAAATCTACGATATTACGACCGTTGGTAAACCTTCCGGTGGGAATTCCTCCTGGAAAGTCAACACCATACGGTGGGTAATTTGCTTTTGCGAGTGTTATGAGCTTATTGTTGTTGCCAGGATCTGATAACGTATCACCGAAAATAAAATGACACGGCACTTTTTCTTCATCAGTAACCAAAGGAAAACAGATAATAAGAACCAATATTACTGAGTTTAATCTCCACATTATTTCAAATTTATATTTGTGGGTGCTAGGTTTAATGTGGTGGCTCATCAGAAGATGTAATATTTGGTTTTTATATTATATTTTACTGATGTTATAGTTATACGCAGTTTTGGGATATTTATAGGACAAATGTTGGGATACTTATAGGAGAAATGTGTTCAAATCCACGCAATCTTACATCCAACGTGAAACGGAAAGAAAACAACTATACATGGAGTTTTAAGGCTTTGTTGACAATTGGCAAATGATTATTTCTTGACAGCTTACTTCATTAAATGTATTTCTCTATTTTGTTTAGTTGCAACGCTGCACGCTCTCAGTCACATCACAACATTAATGTTAAACGTGATATATATAAAATACGATTAAGAGACACTTTTGACGTACAAACTGTGGAATTCTATTTCACACGATTCTCAAGAAACCTACGCTACTATTTCGTGCAAATATGCAATAATCTGTATTTCATAAATATCAGGTTTTAATCATGAAATTGTGGATGGCAAACCTGATACGTCGTTCAGTTTGAAGAAGTATGTACTCTTGCTTTAGTGTGTTGGATACCTTATAAGACATAAAGACTTTAGTTTTTTTTTTGAAGGACATAAGACTTTAGTTAGAGCTATGTATGTTGCAAAAACCAATATGAAGATGTCTTGAATCTCGATTTGCTTTAGTTTAATAGAATTTAGCAAATAAAAGGCTATTTAGGTCATTTTAGACCGCAATTTGGTATGCATGTGATGATTTAGGATCGTTTAATATTACTTTAGGTTGTATATTAAGTAGTTTTGTAACTATTAGGATATTTTTAATGCGGCATAGTTTTATAATTGGTAGATTTTAGGCAGTGGCGTATCCAGGATTCCAACCCTATGGGTTCGGAGTCGGTAAAAAAAAAAATACATCCATTCACCTAGATGTTGGGGGTTCATTATCACGAATTTCACCTTCTTGTATTGGGTTTAAATGTTCTCTTGAACTAGGGGAAGAGCAAGCGGATGATTTTTGTGACTTGTTTCCCGCACGATCTTTCCAATAGAATTCTAAACCATTCATAATCTACCAAAGCAAGAAATTTCAACTCCATGACCTTCAAAGTTCAATCAAAGTAACTAACAAGTAATAACTCCACAATCCATAGACTACATTCATTCATTCACCAATTCAATCAATTCAATGCATATTCTAAACAACTCCACATACCACAATTCAATCCACAATTGGCACAATCCACAATCCACATAACTAAGCTAATCTTTTATCAATTAAAATCAATGACGAAATTGTCAATAAGCTACGAAATCGATTAACAAAAGTCAAGAAGACGTACCAAGATCACTTCGAGTATTGAAGAAAAAAACGTGAGGGCAAAATCATCCCACTTTATCTCTCTATACCCTTTCTTCTCTTCATCAGTTAGATTTCGAGCTCAAATTACGCAATAACATTATTCAAAACCTCAGCAAAATTCTCAAAATCTACATAAATTACAATCGATATAATCAAAGTTTAGCAAAGAGTAAGAAGAAATTGAAGCGGAAAAAGGAATCAGTGATTAGATTACCTATTGTCAACAATTACATATTCTAATCATCTAATGTCTAAAAGACTAAAATTTGAAATAGTGAAATTCATATATAAAATTGAAGAATTGGGCTTTACCGTTCAAAGATGGATAGATGCGCTGATTCGCTGCCTCTGGTTCGCTGTCACGCCGTCGCGGTGTCGTCGCCCGTCGCAGGTCAGTTCTTCGTTGGCTGGGCTCGTTGCTAGGGAGTTAGGGTTTTGGCGTTTGGGGGGAAAAAAAGTCGGGCTGGTCACTTGTTTTGTTGAGGGAAAAATGAGAATGGGGGGTTTAGATGAAAGAAGAAGGAAAAAAAAAAAAGAACGAACCTGAGACATTCAGCATCATCCCCCGCGCGCACAAGGATGCAAAACCATTGGGACACTTGCTTCTTTCATGCTTTAATTTGCACGCATATAGTATATATCTAACATCTAAAATATTTTTAATTTAAAAAAAAAAAAAAAAAAAAAACTAGGCGATTTTTTTCCAAAAATCACTGGGTTCACCTGAACCCAGTGAACCCATAGTAAATCCGCCCCTGATTTTAGGTCATATTAGAGCTATGTGAACATGGAAGGTTAGTTTGATAGATTTTAGGGAGGATTTCAGGTTAAGATTAGTTTTAAGTTTCGTAGTTTGGAGATTTTAGGTTATGTTTGGTTACTTATGGCATGTTCTCTTTGGCATAAAACAACTGAATTGAACTGAACTGAACTGAATTGAATTGAACTGAACTGAACTGAACTGAACTGAATTAAATTATAACTAATTAATAGTAATGATTATCATATAGGAACTGAACTAAACTGAACTGAACTGAACTGAACTGAATTGAACTGAACTGAACTGAACTGAAAATAAGCTGGGGAGAACATGCCCTAAGACACATGCATGTATTATTTTAGGTTAGAGCTATGTGAACATCATGACGACCAAACAAGGCTACCATTAAGGATTGGTTTTAAGTTTGGTTATCAAATGTTAAATGCAAAAATTAAATTTAGTTGACAATTATGAGTGTGTCTTGGGCGTAATATGCTACATTGTGTAACATGTATAATGACATAGACTATATAAATAATGACATGAATCTCATATCATTCTGTCATTTATTTCATGTCATTTGAGTATTTTTTACAAAAAAAGTGGTGGTTTGTGGGTTGATACACCCAAGAAATTGTGGACAATTATATATAAAGGTATGTTTAGGTGAAAATGGTAGATTTTAAAAACTTCAATAGTTGATTAGATTTTTTATTGGTAGAAAGTATTCTTTGGTTTGTAGATTGAAATTCAGGCATTTATTATCAAGTTTATTCGTTAAAGTTGTGATATGTATGTGTCACACATCTACTTCTTCCGTTTCTTTTTAGTTGCAACACTTTTTTAAAAGGGAAATTTCTAATTAGTTGTAACACTTTCTACTTTTGCTTTTCCTTTCTCTCTATCTCTCTCCAATCACATGGGGCCCTCTCCTTTTTTCCTCTCTACGTCTCTCCTACCAAAATTTTGCATTGGAGTTTGTGGAAAAAAAGAGTGTTGCAACTAAAAAGAAACGGAGGAAGTAGATTAATTTATGTTGTACTCTTCAAAATGTAGCTATGTGTACCCCTTTGAACTCTAAACACACCCCTTTTGTTGGAATTATTTTCTTTTAAGTTTTAGACGTACCTCCGTTTGGATAACATGTACCCCTATCTTCAGTTTTCAACATAATTTTTTTTCTATATATACATATACATATGAGCAGCAGGCGATATTCTAATGGCGTTGGCATCACCTTTGATCATCCTGGGATCGAGTCTACCTCTTGCAAGAGGGATTTGAAATTATAATTGTACATAGAGTCAAGTTCTGGTGCGAAGAGGTCGTAGGATGAGAAGGAAGAAGGAATTACAATTTGATTACACATATAATATGTTTACTAAAACTGTAATCCTTTTCGGAAATTAAATAATCACTACAATAATAGCACTTTATAAGACATATGTTGACTGAAAAAAGCGCCGCAATAATACTTTCGACGCATAGGAAAAGCTAGTGAAATGTCTTTTTTTTTAAATCTTGAAAGCGAACATAATTAGAAATACGAGAAGGGAATTATACTTCTACGGCATGTAGTAGCTACTTCAAGTGCCTGCTGCACCCCGATTCCTGGAAATTTTAGTAATCGTACACCATTGGAAGGAGTTACCTATCCTTTCAATGTCGTTCATGATGCTTCGGGTAAGAACATCCTGCTGCTTTTTGTTGCCTAGAGCCCTAGACATTGGACCAGAGGGGCCGAGTCAGTAATTATGGCTACATACTTGTACAGATTGTTGGAAGCCCACTGAAGGGCATTGAGGCAGGCTTTTGCTTCCGCTAGTAAGGCCGGATTCGAGAGGATAACAATACCCTCCCCGCTTCCGCATATTGAGGAAGGATGTGTAATGATCCAAGTTGAACTTTCCCAATATGACTTTTTGGACCACGAACCATCCATTTGGATGATTAATTGTGGCGTCACCTGAAGCTGCTTCTCGATATTGGAGGTGTATCTGGGCTAGCTGCCAATATCAGGACCCTGTGTCGTTGGATTTTGTTGGAACGTTTTTAGTTGTTGCCGGAATTCCTCTAGCCTTTATCGAACCTCAATCAAGTTCACCAGCTGGCCTCAAAACACATGAGCATTCCTCGTCCCCCACAGGCCCCAGAGGCTTGCCACAAACAACTGCAACCTTTGACTGTCATGGCTATCGTTTTTGCGGAAATAGTAGAACCAATTATTGAGCCATTCCCTAAATGAAAATGATCACTCGTAGCCCAAGCCCTAGCCGCTAGATCAAGAAGCGAAACAAAAGCTGGAGATTTTCCTTCTCGGTCATACAAATGGCACAAAGATCCATATCCAAAAGGTTACGCCGATACAGATTATCCGTGGTGGCAATGCTATTGTGTTATGGAAAATCTTCCATTTCGGCATGATGTTCAAACTCCAAGGAATGCGAAAAAAATTCGTATAAGATGCAGATGTCATACTATAGATATCATGTTGCTGTGGACGTAGAATGAAACTGCAACTTGATTTGGTTGAATATTCACCCGAAGGGTGGCGAGCCAGTAAAGTGAATCCTCAATTTTGAATAATCATCATAGATATATGGTTGGAAAAAAATTCGTATAAGATGCAGATGTCATACTTCATGCTTTTGATGCCTCTGGGCTCTGGCTGACAATGGTGTTAAGAGTTTGTGGATTTTAGTGATGTCCTATTGTTGGTTTGGCAGTATAATATGTCTGCAACTTTAGTCGATTCGTATTTCGCTAATTGGGATGCTATCTCTGTAAATAGGTGTAGAGCCATTGACCCATTTCATATTAGCTATGGATACGATTTGACCATTGCCAATTTTCCAAGAACAATTCTAGTTCATAAGGTTTTGAGCCTGTTGTAACCCTCTAAGGTCCCCCATGATATGTTGGTTGTAGACAGTCGAATGTTAGGAACCTTGGATTTCTGATCACCTAACACTTTAGCCAGCAGAAGTTATGAATGTCGAATGATACGGCAAACCTTTTTCATTAGGAGAGCTTGGTTGAAGACCTCTGTATTCCGAATCCTTAATATGCCCATACCTTTTGAAAGTTGGAGTACTAGACGTTTTCGCCAATGTATACCCTTTGAACTCCCAGTAGACCATAAAAAACCGCGCTATCATAACATCCAACTTGTTTTTAATTACTGATGGGATTTTAAAAATTGCCAAGACATGGTTAAGAGAGGCGATTAAATCTGAATTGATCAGGAGGAGCTTACATGATTGAGAAAGGGGACGTTGACTCCATGACTTTATTTTTTAAGATATGGTATCTAGTAAATAGGTGAAATGATTGACATTTGTGTCCTTCACCTCAAAGTTACATTACAATAGCTCCCTATTGTTGTCATTGTCTCTCTACATACTTCTCATGATATTTCTTTATGTGATGTGACATTAGTATATGACTTTGACCCTCTCCCCAATATGACTGTTAATTTGCTCAAAATTTTAGTTTCCAACCATATATCTATGATGATGATGATGATGATGAGGGTTGGACATAACTTGAAAGTTATGGGGATGATTATCAAATTACGGGGAAGATCGATGTGAAGGACATTTGGAATAAGGAACAAACTTGGTTGAAAATCCGTCTTGGAGAAGTCTATAGATGAGAGTGGGAGAAGTCTATAGATGGGAGTGAGGTTATTCATGAGTATTTGTCGGGTCCACCAACTGTTTTTGAGTCTCATGTTCCTTTCTCTCGAAAACTTGACCCTATTCCTTCTTCCCCTATATTATATCCCCCATCGTTCCCTATTTCTCCCAATTTGAATGACTATTGTAATCATGTAACTGATGGACATTTAGTTTTTTTTCCTTTTGAGTCATGTAAAAAGACTCACGATTTTTCTTTTTCTTACTCTTGTAATATAACTTTTTCTCTCTTTGAATTTTTTTTTTCTAGGTTTAATAGATTTTTAGGACTAGTCTATTTCCTCTTTCCTTTTTCACTCTTATACTTCCTCCGTTTCAAAATAGTTGCACCATTTGCTTTTTCACGTTTGCCAAGACGCTTTTTTGAACGTTAATATCTCTAATTGTGTATAAGTATAAATTATAAAAGTTGATATTTGAAATCCTCGTATTGAGATTAATTCAACAAGATCCCACTTGGCTATGTTTTTTCTTGTATAATGGTGAGAGAAAGCTTGTCAAAGTTGGTTGATGAATAGTGACCAAATGCCAAATGGTGCAACTATTTTGAAACGGAGGAAGTATAACATACTATGAGATGTTTGCAGGAACATATGATAAGCTTATTAGAGCGTTGAACTGTTCTGCATTAGTCTACTGATTTTACATGGTCGTGAGGGACCTTTATAAATTTGTGCTTATCAGGAGGCAACAGAATCATGACTTACTTTCTATTTTCTCTTCTTTCTTTTAAAATTTTAATTTTCTTTTTGGTGTTTTGTGATTGTAGGTGAAAAAAAAAGGAACAAGGAACATATTGCAGTAGATACCACGGCTAGCTCGTGGATTTCATAGCAGCCATGGCTGACCCGTGGTGTTTACTGATCAACAATCAACACCATCTCAAGCATCACACAGCAGGAGTCGACAGTGATACAACGACCTGGCTATGGGCATGATCCCCCATATGCTAATTTCGCTACCCACCTGCACATCGCCACCATTATTGTGTCCCTCTCGTTAGCCTCCCCCCTAATCTCCTCATCACAACCAGCACACCCTAATCTCCTCGAAAATCCATCACCTTGGCTTCCCGTGGTCAGTGGCGGAACTATGTTTAGTCACAGTTGGTCACGTGACCAACTATTATTTTGGAAAAAAAAAAATAACTCTCTCTCTCTCTCCTTCACGGACCAAAAAAAAACCTGGCCCTTTCTCTCTCTCACGTCTCTTCATCTTCCTATCTCCTTCAACCTCAAGTTGTTAACTAAAATTCTTGAATTTTGTTTACATGAATCTCCTTTTTCTTTCAAATCTTCAACTAAAATTATCATCTCTCCTTGATCTACCAATTGATACCCGTTTTACATTTTTTAGAGATAAAAAAAATTATCATTCAAAACCCTAGAATTTGGGGAAAAACTCGTGTGTTGCCGGTGTTGGTTTCGTAACTATGGTGATTGGTGAAACTCGGCGAAATTCTTCTTCTTCGAATCGTCCTCTTGAATCTCCTATTTTTCACAGGTTAGGCTTATGGTTTTACGTAATTTTTTTGAAATTAGATGATTTTGATTTGAGAATTCTTGGATTTGTTGTTAAATTAATTGATTTGGTTGTTGATTTTAGTGAATGAATTGGAGGCCTTGTCAAAATTTCAGTTTCATGGATTTAGGGTTCTGCTTTTGCATTAGATTTTCGTTGATTTTTCGCTCAATTAATGCTTCGATTTGTTGTATTTGAAGTTTGGTTTGGTTATTCGAAAGAAAAATCTTCAAAACTTCACATCTATTCTATCGAAAAATTCATCTCTTTGCACTTCAATTCATAAACCCTAACTCTAGGTTTTAGCTTCAATCTGATTTCTACTCCACACATGAGGTTATACTGAGCTTCGATTTCCTCAATTCGGCAGCCATGGTTGACGCCATTGATAACAAGCTGAAGAAAGTTGCAGTCAAAGAAGACGTTTGCACTTGCAGAGGTATTTTGTCTCTCCTATCTCTTTGCATGTAATTCTATTTTGAATTGTTATATTTCTTTTCATTATTTTGTTCCTTTTTTTGGTTGTTGATTATGGTGAAAATTAGGTATTCAGCAACAACAGTGATAGCGTTGCTGAGAGAAATTGCGCAATTTCCAGAAGTGAAGATTGATTGGCAGTTGTTAGTGAAGAAGACAAAAACGGGGATTACTAGTCCTAGGGAGTATCAAATGTTATGGCGTCATTAGGCTTATCGTCAACCCTTGATTCAGAATGTTGGTCATGAGGATCAACCTCTGGTTAGTTTTCGTCGTATTTTTGATCCGTCTCTTGCTTATAATTCTATACTTTGTTGTTTGCTATCCTTTTGTGATGATTTTTGGCCTTTTCATGTTGTGGCTATGCTCTAATATTGGGAGTATTTTGTGATTTTTGTTGATACATCAATAGTTTGATGTGATTATTTGTGGAGATAAAGTGATTTCAGTCTGAATCGTGTACATTGCAAGTTTAGAGCAATTGTAACTAGCATATGGTCCTAGCCTTGGTTCTGCAATAGCAAAGTTAAGTTGTTTTTTTTTTCTTTTATTTTAGCTGAATTCATGTCGTATCCATTTTTAAAATTTTAATTTTGACGTTTTCTATCCATGTACCCGTTCAGCCGTCCCTATATCCGTTTCCGTGCTACTTAGAGTGTGACCAACTATTCCCAGATTCCTGGATCCGCCACTGCCCGTGGTTCGCACACAGTAGATGCCCATCTTCTTTTGTATCTCGTTTCTTCCTTCTTCTCGTTCTTTTCCCTATTTCCTTTTTACCTATTGATTTCTTTTTCTTCTTTTTATTTTTGATTTTTCTATTTTTTCCTTGCACCACGCGTCTAGCACGCGACACCCCTAATTGACGTATTTTCGCGATATTCGAACTAAGTTATAAATAATTAGCATGATAAATTTGAAGCTATTACTCTAACATATTTAATGAAAAGGTTTTCTAGCTTGTGGGTTTTTAGTGGCGAAGGGAAAAAAATTCATGTTTGAGTTCAAATTAGAGACTTTTAAAAAAGCAATTAACATGATTTATTAATCCCTAACCTTCATTTATGATATTGGTTTGACTTCCTCTATCAATTATCATATATATATATATATATATATATATATATATATATATATATATATATATATATATATATATATATATGGGCAAGATCACATGAGAATACTCCTTACATGAAAAATGAGAATGAATCTCAACCACACGATTGGATTAGAGTTACAACACTTGTTCATTAGAGCTATACCTCCGAAAATATTTTGAGCCCAAAAAAAAAAATTTTTTTTGAATTTTTTTTTTCTAATATTCTTTTTTTTTTTGGAGTTACATCACTTTTTCATTAGAGTTACATCACTAGTTCATTAGAGTTATAGCGCGTAAAATCCATTCTCATTTCTCATGTAAGTATGCATTCTCACATTAACTCACTAGTTTTGGATCACGTGAAAACCACTCCTTATGCTGAAAACTGCAACATAAAATGAGCAAAAAGTTTCTTAAAATGAGCAAAACGATAAAATGAGCAAAAAGTTTTTAAAATGAGCAAAAATATAAAATAAGCAAAAAACATAAAATGAGCAAAAGTTTTTTAAAATGAATAAAATCATAAAATGAGCAAAAAAAACATAAAATGAACAAAAGTTTGTAAAATGAGCAAAAATATGCAAAATGAGCAAAAAGGTCGATTTTCAGTTTTCAGCTTAAGGTTAGTTTTCAATAGATCTATATATATATATATATATATATATATATATATATATATATATACTTCAAATACAGAGTTCCCTCCTCCCTCAATCTCGTTTATTAATAACAAATAATGATCATACAAACAATTAGATAATGCTTATTACATTCATTATAACAATAAAATTAAATAATGTCTTCCATTTTCTTTTATATCATTTTTTGACATTGACCATTCATCATCTCCCATGGTCAGAATCGTGCGGATAATATCAAAATATTGTGATTTCCTAGCTTTTCACGACTCTAAACTTAAGCTTCCATTTATCTTTCTTGTTGACCATACTATCTCCCACTTAAGAATTCCAAAGCAGAGACCTGTTCAAGATAAGAGATATTTCAAAATGTAACAGGAGACATACGGTGAAGTACCTTAATTGAGATGAAAAGAAATGGAACGGATCTCATCATCGGAATGTGTATGTCATATAATTAGTCCATCCTAAGAACTATATGAAGAAAATCAAGTGATGCAAACTTATCTTAGGATAGTATCACACAACAAAATAAAAATTTGAACTTATTATCCCACAAGATGCTACTTTGTAAGTATTGTAACCTGTGTTTTCAAATCATGCTGGACCACTCCCGTATATAAACCATTTTAGGTCGACAAAAATTATGTCCATGTATAAGCTAAGATTATATTCATATGTTAGTCATTATAAACACTTAGCACAATGTATAGATTGTGATTAAGGTATAATCAAATGAATGAATGATCACCCATTTCTCTACTTGGTAAAATCTAGCATTGTCACGCTATAACAACTCAATTAGTACCTGTATATGATTTTTTTTTATGTAAGTATATTACCAAAGCATTAACAAGCCATTAAAATTACAACCTCATCTGCTGCTGCAGTAGAGACCGCCACAACAACATCAACTAACCACCAAGCATACAAACCAAAATCAAAACAAACAGCCTAATTTATACAACTATTTACATGTTGACGAAACCAACTTTTTTCATCATCATTCCACTCAAGCTCAACAAAACTCTTAAATCTCCCACACACATCAAGTTGTATGTTTTTCCTGATAATTTTAGGATGCATAGCTGCATCATTCCACAATGCATAATTCCTGGCCTTCCATAAATGGTAGACCAGGGCAGCAATAACAGTATAACATACCTTCTGTTTCTTTTTAGTTTGAAACTTCCTACCCGATTTTTTCCATACTATGTACAGATTTTCCTGATCTGAAGTGTTTACACCCGTCCAACTTATGATACTAACGCAGACACGAGCACTACAAGAGCATGCTGTATTCTGGCAGATTCCAGCTATAGCTAAATCAACTCCTGTTCTCAGCTTACCAAGAGCAGCTAGCCAAGCTACAAAGAAAAAGACAAATATATTAGGAAGTTAAGTAGATAGTAAGAGGAATACAAGATCCCACATAATTAGACTAAGCTGAAGAAAAAAATTTAGTAAGGTGTTACCACACCACAACAACAGTCATTGCCCACCATCTCACACTTGGCTACACAAAGCAAACCCAAATTCCTTCTCTTTCACTTCTGGCTCTAATGCTTTAGTTATACATAAGAGAAACATTTACAGACAATGTCTGACCACCAGCAATACTGGAACCAAATTCTGGCCTCCAAAGTATGATAAGCACCCTGAATTTTCATCCCTCGCCCTTGTTAGTTCTCTCGGTCTATCACACTCTCGTGAACAGGTGGGACCCAGATGATACCAACTACTAAATCCACTTTCAAACCACATACATCCTCATACATCAGCAATTGAGTGTATCAACAAATCTACACCAACATACAATGCTACCTTTACACTACATTATATATTGAATTACACTAAGAATTGATTGAAATAGTGGATTCAATCAATTCTTAGTGTAATTCAATATATAATGCTACAAAATTTATACAAATTCCTAAATACTCCTCTTATAGATAAAGAGGTTACATATGTACCTTTATAGGCAATGAAATATCAACATGAGTTTCTAAACTACTAAGCTTAAATTGTTTATGTATCCACATATACGATAAATGTGATGTATAGAATCTTGCAGAAAAAGAGGTTACATTGTACCTCTATGATATAGGCAATGAAACACCAACAACAGTTACTAAACAACGATATTTGGTAACCTAAATAATGCTTTTTATTTCTTCTTCCTCATAAACATACAGCACACCCAACTAAATCCAAGAATATCTGGTTTTCTTATTCACTCCATAGCAATGGCAAAAGAGAGGAGAGGAGAGGAGAGAGAAGCGAGAGACAGCGAGAAAGAAAGAGAAAGAGGAGAGAAGATGAGAGATAGAGAAGAGGAGAGAGCTGATGTATAGGCAAAAAAAAAAGCCTTACATCTGATTTAATGTCTATCAACTTTCTTACTCTGCTCATAGCTTATTTAGTATATACTATCCATATCTTTCTCAAGTATCTTATTTGCATCCTGTTTAATTACCACGCTACTATAAATGATATTGAGAAAAAAAAAAAATATCTCAACACCTCGTAAGTTACAACGAATGTGAAGAAAGATCATGTAGAAAAGGGTATTATGAAGTCAGTAGAAGAAATTAAAGCTACGTTTAACTCATTAGAGCACCACCAATGGTAAGCCAAAAACTTTTCTCAATATATCCCAGATTCTCACTACTACATACAAAAGACATCATTTGTATTATAAATTGTAAGTGAAATATGTGTTGCTAAATAATTCGTCGAGATAAAATTATTCTTCACTTATCTGCACTCTATTGAATGAAAGATAATTACCCTGCTTGTACTACTAAAGATAAGAGTCTAGATCTTATAGTTTTTTTTTTAAATACATAGCGAAGACAAGAAGCAAAGTGAAACAGAAACAATGACTGACAAAGATGAAAATTACACAAAAAATGAAACAAAATCGACAAAGCTCGTATACCTTCAAAGCAGGAGACATGATATTCTACATTTTAGTAAGGCTGCTTAATCAAACCCATACTTGCCACAGCAGGAACCATTTGACATTAAAGCAAGAAAATTCACAATGATCAAACAGGAAGCCAATGTCAATGTGATAAGAAATAATGAAATATAATATATGCAAGTGTGCTAGTTGATAAACATTGGCTTACGGCAAGCATAGTGAAGTAAATAGCAAACTAAAAGCAGGAGTATGACAACGGACAGATCCATGATCAAAAAAGCTCAAAGCTACTTAATCCATAGCCTGGTTTCAAAAGTGACATGGTAAACAAGGCGCATTCGATCATTTCCCAAACTCGCAAGCGATTAAAGGAGAAAACAATTACTTAATCCATAGCAGAATGAGTTAGATAAAGGTAGGTGTAAGAAAAAGAGGACGCTGAAAGGTCAATAACAAACTGAACAATTCTATACACTGGAATCACCATTGCATTTGCGCCTAACGATCTTAATCCAAAGCCGATATGTGTTCCCGAAGTGTACATGTTATTTGTGAGCTAACACAAAGAAACAACTATGGCAAATGGATATATATAGTGTAGAATCCTGCTCAAAAAATAGCATAGGGCAATCCTCAATGATTTGACCTTGGAATTATTTTTTTTCAGGTAGCCTCACTCCTTCATCTCATTAGAGCAAATATTGTAATTCACAAGTATCTAGAAGTATATTTTCCCTTGTCTATTCACATCTCTATGAGCCTTCGGAGTACAAATGTTCTGGGTTGAGGTGTAAAAAACTCAAAATCATTGATCGCCTACCATCTTCTCCATAAGAGATATATGTCCGCAAAGCAATAAAAAAATGGCACATGAGGCTTCAATGTAATATGTGGATGAGAAAACACTTGCAAATCAACAACCTGAAGCATACCAACTTATATCAGCTGATACAAGTTCTAAAAAGGTATAACCAGCTATTCGCTTAAATAAATGTTCTATGCTATGGGAATCGAGGGGGGACATGTACACCACCTACTACATACATACAGCAAAAATGGTTTTAAGAAGTTGAGTAAATGAGAGGGAAATTTATAAAAGGAAAAGAACGACAGGACAACATGAAAAAGAGGAAGAGCAATAGATGATCAAGGGAGTGGTACTTGGTAGAGGGATAAAATTACTGCACTCCTGATGAATTACAATTACGTGATTAACAGGATAAGTATCAAAGAAGAATAACAACCATTTAGAGAACCCCTTTTGAGAAACAACCATCATAAAGTATTCTCAAATTAACCCCCTAACTAACCTAACTAATGCTAATTAATCCTAATTAAACCTAATTAATAACTTTAAACCCTAATTAACCTATTCTCTCCCCTAACCCCTAACCCCACCACCCTCCCACCGCCCCACCACCGGCTCCCCCACCCTCCCACCACCCCACCACCCTGGCCCCCCCTTCCCACCCCTTCCCCAACCCCCCACCCCAGCAGCAGCCCCACACCCTGCAACCCCTCCCCCAACCCCCAACCCCCAACCCCCAACCCCTGCGCAGCTCCTCCCCCCCACCCTCACCCCTCGCGCAGCCCCTCCCCCCCACCCCTCGCAGCCCTCGAGTCAATTTCCCCTCCCTCCCACCCCCGTCGAATTTCGCTCCCCTCCCCTCACCCCCGTCGATTTTCGCTCCCCTCTCCCCACCCCTTTTCTTGTTTTAATTCTCTTCGTGTTCACAATGGCCATGGCAGCGCGAGACACACCTTCAACAATGGCCGTTGCAGCTCTTCGTGTTCACAGCTCTCAATCTCCATAGAGGAGAGAGAAAATAAACAAAAGCTGGAATCATTCACGGGGGTGGGGGAGAGGGGCGAAACTCGACGGGGGTGGGAGGGGAAATCGACTCGGGGGCTGCGCAGGGGTGGGGGAAGGGGCTGCGAGGGGTGTGGGAGGCGCTGCGCGGGGGGTGGGGGGTGGGGTGGGGGAGGGGCTGCGAGGGATGGGGGGAGGGGGCTGCTGGGGTGGGGGGAGGGGCAGGGTTGGTGGGAGGGTGGGGGGAGGGGTGGTGGGAGGGTTTAGGGTTAGGTTTTAGGGTTAGGGGTTAGGGTTAGGGTAGGGTTAGAAGTTATGGTTAATTAAGTGTTTTTAGGGTCATATTTAATGGAAAGTTGACGGTAGGGTCACGTCAGGAATTTTTCAAAACCACAGGGGCACCTGGTGAAT
Organism: Beta lomatogona; assembly: GCA_947646795.1. Classification (NCBI taxonomy): domain Eukaryota; kingdom Viridiplantae; phylum Streptophyta; class Magnoliopsida; order Caryophyllales; family Amaranthaceae; genus Beta; species Beta lomatogona. The sequence continues at coordinate 179,148 of CANSNZ010001137.1, forward strand.
TTTGGAAAACGCGAGGGTACCAGGTGAATATTAAGAAACCGCAGGGGTACCTGGTGAAAAAACCGAAACACTTTTGATTTCAAAAAAACTTTACTTCCTACTTTTAAAAGGTTAAGGATTAAGGATGAACACCTAATTCTATTTTTTTTTTCTTTCTATCTTTAATTGATGGTTGTTATAGGATTCGTGCTAGTTGGCAGCAACTTAATTCATTGTTGGTTTTCATGGAACAGGTGCGGTGTGATTTTTGAGCTTATTCGACTTTTTTCCCATTAGATTGGGTAGTAAGCTTCTTTACTCTATATTGTTCATGTTCTTGATAGGACTTCATCTGTTTTTTGCTTGGATTTTTGTTTGTGATGCCATACCTGTTTTCTTGTGACCCTATTGATTAGCTTCTTTCACTGCTGGAATTCGTGCTGCTTTAGTGGTGAAATGTCGTATTTGTGGGCGTATTTGGAGATTCGATTATTGTTGAGTTTCATCTATGTTCTTTGTCTAATCTTGTTTCTTGCAGTGAGGACACTGCAGATTCTAGCTTGGGGGAGGAATATTATGTCCATTATTACATTCTAGTGTAGGTTTTATTGTTTTTCGTAGGATGTTGCATAGTTTGTACCGCTCAGGAATGGGAGTTTATGTGTAACGAAAAAAAATTGTACTGATTTTATTTGCATTAGCATTTAGATTTCATCTCATGTTAGTTGCATCTATGGGACTATTGCTAACACTACTTGAGAACCTTGTTGATATCTTTACTACGGTCTTAAGCGTAATTCATCTCATTCATGATTCTTCATAGCATGATTGTATCGCGATTGATTGCTTGCGGTAAGATTGATTAATCTCTCTCTAGCTTGATTTAACCTTACTGTTTAGACATCTTAACCCACATGAGCTTTTGTGCCTATAAAATGAGGTATCTATGTTAGTTATATTATTTCATGTGTGATTAGTTCCTCATTTGTTGCATGGATCTTAACTTTGACTTGGTACTCTTTGACACTTGGCTTTATAATCATTTGGATATGATTGAGGCATTCTGTTTCATGATTTTAGCTCCAGAGTGATTCTTGTTTCCATATTATCCTTTCTCTTGCCCCGCTCAGTCTTTCCTGACTTTGTTCTGAATCAAAACCTACATTACATGCCTCTTGCCTTTTATGATTTCCTTACCCAAGCCTTGCTAAGTGGAGTAGCATTAATGTTTATGTTTTGAGCTTATGTTTGTGGTAATTATTGGAAGAAAAGATGTTGAAAGAAGTTGCTTGAAATAGTGTGGAAGTAAAAAATGAAAAGAATGATGAAGAAGTTGTGAAAAATAATTTTGAAAATTTGAAAAAAAAAAAGAAAAAAAAGTGAAAATTTTTGAATAAAAGGTGAATGAAATTTGTTGGAGTTGATAAAGATGGGTACTATCTTGATTTAATGGTAATGTGTTGTTGAACTTCTAGTAGAAGTTTTTGTGGCATTTGCATCTAATGGCCATATATGTTAAAGTGTTGTTTTCTCCACTAATTGGCTTTTAGCACCACATTTCTAAATATATTTCCTACCCATCAGCCACATTATAACCCTTGAAAGTCCTCATGATCTCTTTGCGTTACAATTTTGAGTGGAAAGTGAATCAATAGTCAAAGTTAAAGAGTATATGTTTCATTTGAGTTGACTTAGTTTAGGTTAAGTGTCATTAATTATGCCATAAACACATGAGGTTATGAGTGCACATGACTAAAATGAGGTATATCAGGTTTGGTTAAGTCTAGCTTGGGGGAGATGGTTTGTGGTATGATTGGAGAGTTGATTGCATTACATGACGTGCTATGCGGCTTTGTTCGAGATTGTTTCAATGCTTGGTTCATGTAGTAATTATATCTCTCGTGTTCTCACTTGTGTGTTTGGCCCTTTGTAGGTTGTCTTTCTTTTCCAATGTTTATGTCTAATTGCTTGAGGACAAGCAATGGTTTAGCTTGGGGGTGTTTGATGTATCGTATTTTCATATAGTTTTAGGTGCATTTAGGTTGTATTATAGGAGCATTTAGGTGCGTTATAGTTCATAATTGCATACTATTACTTAATTTGCAAACATTACTCCTTTTGTGTGTTTTTAGTATTCTTTGATGAATTTCATGTATTGAGAACATAATTAGAATATGATTGGACAAACTTGACTAATTCGGAGCAATTGGAAGCAAGCTATGTTGATAAGGATCGTTTTGGATATCTTTGAGTGCAAATTGGAGCTAAAACGAAGTTGGAATTTAATTAAAGAATTGCGGAATTTGAGTCCTGCTTACTCTTTTACCCATAACTTTTGATTCGATATTGATAAATGGATGATTCCAGCGGAATTGGAAAGCGGGCTTGAAGAGCTTTCCAACGATAGGTTGCACCGCCCAAGGAGAGTTATATTCTTGGAGATATCGGCTTCGTAAGTTGGCCCTGTTTTTCTGAGATCTCCTACGCGCGTGCGGATTTGTTAATTCTGCTTCTTTAACGACTTATTTGGTTGTCCTTATTTTGTAACTTGGTTTCCTACCAGTGTTAAGAGATATAACTTTATATTAGAGGATTTCTAATTAGGTTAGGATGTCTATTATCTATTATTCATTATTCAAATTTCACGTTATATTGTTCTTAGATTTTCTCTCTAGTTTCTCCATATTTCCCCTAGTTTATTTTCTATTGCTATTTGGAGATTCAATATTGAAAATTTCGGATTCTTGTTCTATTCAAGCATTGCTAATCAAGCTTTATTCTTTACTTTCTCTTTTGTTTATTTAATTATGAATTCTAATAGGTTTGTTGTTTTTATTGTCATGATTATTTAGTGAGTAATCTTTGTATCTAGGATTGACTTGACCCTAGTATGGATTGAGTTGTCTCTAATTCCTATGTTATCGAATTATATATCTAGAGTTTGATAAGATTGTTCTTATTGTAATTTTTGCATCTTTATCTAGCCTTAATTTTATATTATCAACAGAAGTTGGAGTTGAAATTAGGATTGTTTGTTTCTTGCTAAATTGTTATTTTATAGTTTGAGTTCATGAACGAAAGTTGGGTCTTGATTTAGATAGCTCATTGATTTGAATTCTCCCACGAAAATAGGTGAGAACTAGAATTGGAAATTATTTGACATTGGTTCTTAATGCTTCTATTATGTGTGTAAGCCTTGAAAATAGGAGACATACATGTTATTTTTGGTTAAAGGGAGACATAAATGTTAGTTAGGCATTTTACTATCACAAAAGTGAGTTCTAGGTATTGAGGAATGACGTTGGATTTAGTTTTGGTTCGCAGCTGTGCTTTATTATTGATTCATAAGGGAATGTCAATCTCGCCTAATCTATAATTGAATGACTGGGATTTGAGTTATGTTGTAATCAATTCATATTAGTGGTGATGCTTAATCTTAGTGTTTTAATTATCATAGTTATAATCCTTGATCATCTTTTGTCATTAGTTTAGCTATTAGTTTATAGATTCTTCTTGATATTTGGATTGTGTAGCTATTTTATAGTCTAGAATCAACTATTGTTTAATCTTGCACCTCCATGAGTTCGACCAGTATGTGCTACGACACCGTTCACTTGCGGTTCTTTACAAAATGATTTCTTGAGGAGAAAAGGCAAGATTGTCATTCACCCCGACGATAATATAAGAACCAAGTTAATTTCTGGGTTGCATGCTTCACCTGAAGGAGGTCATTCTGGTAGGGAAATTACTCTCACTAGAGGAAGGTCTCTTTTATTGGAAAGGTTTGTCAAAGGTTGTTAGTCAATTTGTTCAAAGCTGTGTGACTTGCCAAACTTCTAAGTATGAAAAATCTGCTAAACCTGGTAAACTTCAACCTCTCCCTATTCCTAATGAAGTTTGGTTATATGTTTCTCTGGATTTATAACTGGTTTACCTAAATCGATGAGTAGAGATGTGATTTTGGTGGTTGTAGACAGATTCGGCAAATATACCTATTTTATTGCTTTGAATCATCCTTTCAATGCATTACGAGTTGCACATGCTTACTTAGACTATGTTTTTAAACTTCACATCTGGCCTAGATCCATAGTAAATGATAGAGATTAAATATTCCTTAGCTAATTCTGGAAGGGCTTGTGAACTAAATTTTTATTGTCATCATCTTATCACCCTAAACTGATGGACAAACCGATGTTGTCAATAGGTGTTTAGAAACTTATTTGAGATGTATATGTAGTGATCAGCCAATCGGTGCAAATGGCTTCCTTTGGCAGAATGGTGGTATAATACCCATTTTCACTCATCTCTTCAACTCACTCCTTATGAGGTGGTTTACAATCAACCTCCGCCACTTCATTTACCATATCATCCTAGTGAAGTGGTTAATGTTGAAGTTGATAGAAGCGTATTACAAATAAGAGAATCTATAATTAAACTTATAAAACCCCATCTTGTCAAAGCTCAAGATAGAATGAAGAAGCAAGTAGATCAACAAAGGTCTGGAAGGACTTTTTCAGTGATTGACTGGGTTTGGTTGAAAATTCAAAGTTACATACAGCAATCAGTTCAGTCTAGAAGCAATCATGAGCTTTCTTCTAAGTTCTATGGGCCATTTCAAGTCATTGCCGTTATAAGGAAGGTGGCTTATAAGCTACAGTTGCCAGCCGGGTCACACATTCACAATGTGTTCTATGTTTTACAGGTCAAGAAGTTTCAAGGCCAATTACATGTTGCTGCCCATATTCCTCAATACTATACCAAAAAGGATCTCTGATCTCGAAAACCAGTCTTGTATGACCATACCAATACTATACCAAAAAGGATCTCTGATGAGGTGGATGTTTTAAAGACATCTAATTACAGGATATCAAAGCAGTTCTTCAGTGGAGCTAATATGTCTAGGGTTTATAATACTTGTATTGTTTTTCGAGTCTATGTATGGGTTACTTGTGCACTTTTAATGTTTTTATAATCAATGAAATCATCCCTCCCCTATTCCTCAAAGAAAAAAAAAGCATTGTTGGCGACAGATTTTTATTGGTTGTCCTTTCAAGCATTTATTTGATGATGATTTGGTCCCTATTTTCACTTGAAATTTTGTATGATTGTTTTTCAAATACACATTGTTTACAATAATCTCAAACCATAGACCCAAACCATTCTGCTTTTTTATTCAACTTATTTTTGTTTATCTAAATTTATTAAATCATATAGTTTGTTATCTAAACTTATTGAATCTATTTTGTGAAAGGCTCAAACCTTATTTTTGTTGAACTTATCTAAACTTGTTAAATCTTATAATCCTTGTTAGACCTTACCTAAACTTATCTGGACTTTTTTCTGATAAAAAGTGCAAATAAGGTGAACAGAATAGGCCTTATGTGATCCGTGGTCCATATAACTAAATGCCTGCTAATCCACTATAGAAATTCTAGCAACTATTATATGAACACTTATGAGACTACTTGAGGTAAAGTTTTAATCCACACTCAATTCTCTATCACTCTCTACTCTACTTTCTCTAATTATTAGTGCTGACCTGACGGAACAAGCCAAGCTCGATCGGTTACACCTAGGGATGGCAATGGGTCGGGTCTGGGTCGAGTCCACCCAGACCCAGACCAGTTTATTTTTCTCCAGACCCAGACCCGCCCCAAACCCGGTGGGTCTAGATTTTTCAGACCCAGACCCGCTGGGTCTAGCGGGTCCATGGTTCCTAACAGGGTCCTTAATGGGTCCTTCTTAGTTTTTAGTTTTCATCACTTTTTTGAATCTATGTAATTAAAAATTTTCGCACTAATATATATAGATCATGCATCCATGGGTAAAGCATTATCTAAACAAAATTTTAAAAATTAACTCATAAAATCTTAAAATGTTACTACTTACAAAGTTACAAGTCTTAGATGGAGTTACAACACTAACGAGTTCACAAAATCACAACTCACAAAACCTTAGAGTTTAGGTATAATTTTTTTTTAATATGTAAATGGGTCTGCGGGTCGGGTCTGGGTCTGGCATATGTGGACCCGGGCCCAGGCCCGACCCATGCTCTTCGGGACCCAGACCCGACCCGGACCCGTTGGGTCTAAAATTTCTGGACCCAGACCCTTATACATGGGTCGGATCCTAGTGGGTGTGGGGCGGGTCCAGGACCCATTGCCATCTCTAGTTACACCTCAATTTCATACCTTAACTGCCCGTTTGGTAGTTAATTAGTTATAAATGGTGGTCATGAGAATGAATTTGTATGTAAATTTGTGAACAAAATCATTGTTAATTCCCATGGTAATGCTAATTTATCTTAAAATATCTATTTTATTCTTCTAAAATTTTCATTCCCATCCTATACCACCTTGTAGGTGGTTATTAGTGGTAATGTAAATTTCTTCTCTTTGGAGAAAAAAACACAAACTTGGGGTGATATTGCTTCCCAATGGAGAAAAAAACAAAAACTTAGGGTTTGAAATTGTCTCCCTATGGAGATTTTAAGGGTTATTCCCTTGTAACATTACACTTAAAATGCATTCTCATTATCACTATTTGTTAACGATTACCAAAAGGGCCGTAACCGTTAAACTTTATAAAATATATATGGCTCCTAGTTTTTTTACATGTCATTTTTCTCTATCAGCAAGATATAAAATATTATCAACTTTAATGTGGGTGTGCATAAATATGAAAATGAACGGAAAAATAATTAATACAAAAAAAGAGCGAAAATTACATAAAGAAAAATTGACTTATTAAAAGTAAATCAACAAATTAATAAGGAAAATTCCCAATGGTAGGCTCCTATTCTTGAGAATTCCCAATGGTAGATTCAACTTTTTTTTCGTCCCATTGCTAGGCCTCAGTTTTCCTAATTTACAAAAATGTAGCATTAATTAGGCTTAAACGTTAATTTCACGTTTAGTTTTAATATTTCTGTTAAGTTTTGCCTAAGCACTACTAACCATGATTATTTAGGTCTAGACTTTTAAATGACTAATAAATTTTTTTCCCTCCAATTCTAATTTCACATTCCCTCCAGCCTAACCTCCCATTTCCATTATGAAATGCATTGCCATGTGACTGTCACTCACCTTCCATGTTCTTTAAATAAAAAAAAATTCCTTGGCAAATTCATCTTCTTACTCCATCACTGTGTAATTTTTTTCCCTTGGGTATGCATTATATATTTTAGAAGTCAAAGAATAGTGAATCTTTTACTTTATTAAAAAAACACATGAAGAGTATGCATACTACTAATAGTATATAGTATACCAAGATATGTCAAGATTCATCATAAAGATTAATATTGACATAGTACTCTTTGACCTAAATAAATCAGGGTTAGTAAGGCTTAGGCAAAACTTACCAGAAGTATTAAAATTATACATGAAATTAACGTTTAAGCCTCATTAATGCTATATTTGGGTAAATTAGGAAAATTGAGGCCTAGCCATAAGAAGAAAAAAAAAGTTTGAATACATCATCCAGAATTCGATGATGGAAGATGAACTTAAGTGATGAGATCAATCATCTAGAATTTCCTTGAGCGTGGTTTGAATTTCCAGCATCCGATTGTTGAATTAATAATGTGTGATTGGGCTAATAATATGTGAGAATAAAATATGGAACTTGCAGTAGAAAGCAAAAAACTGATTATTCATCCTCACTCAAATTCATGCAAAAATAAAAGCAATATATATAGCCTAAAAAATAACAACCTAAAGCTAACAAAGGGGAACATGATCACATGATATAAATCTACTAAAAAGCCACTAAGTCATATTTAGTTAAAGACTAAAACTAATATACCTAAAATTACTCCAACTAATTTTGAATCCATAAACCAACACACCCCCTTGATTCAAACTAACACACAATTGCTAGTCTTGCTACTGACTTCAATGATGCATATTGCGATGGACTTGGACTTGAACTCAACACATTTTTGATCTCAACACGAACACATAATCACACACTTGATATTAGAAGAGTCTACTCTCTTCAGCATACATACTAACACACTGACTTTTTTTAAAACAAAACTTCATGGAGCACTTCTCTTCCTAATATAATGCATATCTCATACAATCTTTAAATATATTGATGCACTTCTCATCAACCTTTAATGAATAGAGCACTTCTCTCCATAATTAATAAACTCTCTTCGATGTTGTCTTGCAAATTTGAGCATATCAACTACAACAACTTTGAAAACCTTCTCTCCGTTGACTACAACTTCTACCATTATCAGATCGCCAATTATCTTATTAGCTTGTTAAGACTGCCCTTCACTTAAAATGACTTGTCCCCCTCTTTTTATAGTAACCAAAAATCACGTTTTCATGGGCTAAAAGGTAACCCATCTACACACAAGGAAAAACCATTACTTATCAAGGTTAATCACACACTCACAATTTACTCTTTTTTTTTAATTTAATTTGAGAATCGAACCTGGCTCAGATACCAAATTTATTGGAGTAAAAATGCAGAAATCGAAGAGAACGTTGGAAAAAAATAGTGCATTAATATTCAACTGAATTAATAGAAAGTGCCTCGTTAAATAGGCAGCAAGATAATCCCATGTTCCGAAATTTAAGCAACTAAATCCTAATATGTAGGAGTGCTAATACGTGGCTATGCATGCCTCACTTAATGCTCCACTTGAAGGAATGGCCTTAGACATCCCGACAATTACTAAATATAAAAGGAATTATTATAGAGATAATTAATTACGTTAGTTTAGTAATCACATTTACTTGCTAGAGAATAAATGTTGGTTAGTAGAACAATATTGATTGTACCTACAACTAAGTTAACCTAATCCTATGAGGTCACACATTGTAGTAACTAATTGAAATAAGGAAACCGGCCAATAGGAGGAATTAGGGTTAGGTTAGGTCTCTCTCTTAATTTATTCTCCTACTATTATAGAAGGTTATAATAGCAGAGAGAAAAAGAACGTTCAATTTGACGGTAACATTCAAACTGAAAAGAGAGAGAAAACCCTATTGTTTCCCTTTGGAAATCCGGCCACCCTCCCTAAAAAGCAAGAGAGTGAAATCTGTTCATCCTCTTCCGTTCTAGCAAACGTGGGAATCAATTGGTGCTCGTGGACTAAGTAGAGGGACATCAATTGCTGTTCTTTGATCTCTAGCACTTGCAATCCGGAGGAAAACACGCTACAAAGGTTGTACATTATTTTCCCTTATAATATGATTCATATTTATGTTATGCATGCGATCCTATGATAGATGTTAGGAAATTGTTTCCTGAAATTCCGCTATATGCATCTATATATTCCTACAGTTGTATCAGTTTTGCCTAATTCATAATATTCATATGATCATGTAATTGTATGCAAAGTTATTATTTTTATTCAATTAAGGGAGGATTTATTTATGGCTTGAATTTGCATAATTGATATTTGATATTAATTGATTGGAAATTGTAAATCATTGATTTAATTGTGATTTATGCTCAAATAATTTATAAAGTTCCGAATTTTTGATATTATGGACGAAATAAATTGGTTATTTCACTCTAAGATTTTCGGATTTTTATAAATTTTTTTGTTAGACTTAAAATTATTTATGTTTAATTCGATTAATCATTGAAATAATTTGTTAACAATTAAAGATTTGATTTTTAATTTGTTAAATAAAATCTAATGTTCATCGCCCACATAGATCTAGAATAATATGATGGCTGAAAATAATTTGATTATTTTTCCCACTAATTTTCGAATTTTATCATATTATTTATGGATTTTGGTTAAATTTAATGTTTAATTTGATTATTCATATAATTTAAGGATAACAATTAAGATATTTGATTTTATTTGTTAATATAATTCAGTAGATCACCCTAAAAATTATTTTCGAATTTTTCGGAATTTAATTGTTAATAATCTGAATTTTTTGGATATAATTTGATTTTTGCCCAAATTTTGAATTTTTTGTTAGATTTAATGTTTAATATAGATTAAGCATTGAAAATCTAATCTTGACAAATCTAAAATTTTGTTTGAGTTTGTTAAGTGATTCAAAATTTTTTGCCATAATTTTCGAATTATCAAGATCTAATTAAAATCCTAAATCTTTAAATAAATTGTTTGTTAAAGATTTAATGGCAATTTTGTAAATTGTTACAAAATTCAAAAGGGTTGCCCATCAAGGCTGGGTGGCACCACCAGCATCGGTGGAGCCACGATGGAGGGTGGTTTTGGGTCGGCGAGTGTAGAGGCAGAGGTGGCGCGAGCTGTCGGCCTTGCTGGCTGGGGTGGTCGACGCGAGCGGTCATGCTTGCTGGCGGGCGTTGGCAGTTTTGCTGTCGACGTCTATTGTCGGGTGGCTGGCCGGCGAGGCTGGTGATGCGCGTTACGACTGGATGCTGGTCGGCGGTCTTGGTTTTCCTGCTGGCTGGCGACTGGTGTTGTGGTGGTTGTGTCTGTGGAGTTGAGCGTGTGGTGTCTCGGTTACCCAGCGTGGGTCTTGAGAGCATGGTGGTTTGACTGGCAGCCTTTGTGCTGCTGGTCAACTACCTTATCTTTAAAAAAAAAACAAAAAAAAAAAAAAATTTTTAAGGAAATTTTGATTTTTTTAAACTTGAGCATAAATCCAAAAGTTTCCTAGTTTGCAAATATGTGAATAATACTGATTATTGCCATATTTAAATAAGTAATTGAATGAAAATAATAAAGTTTCCTAAATAATTACTAGCTTAAAATTGTTAAGTTTTATGATTATTATGGAATGTTTTATTTGCTTATTAATTGTTAATAAGTAAATAGTTTGTGTTTATTTTATTTGATATTATAAATGCGTGGATGTTTAATGTAATATGTATGATATTATATTTTGCATGTTATGACTAGTATGGCCCAAATTAGGATAGTAAATACGATCTGCGAATCTTTATATTTGAATGTAAATTAAATACGATCTGCGAATCGTTTGTTTTTTGTAACTTTAAATTTTCGTTATTATTTAATTCAAATTATGTAATCAAAGCATGAGGATCCAAGGAGTTTCAAGGATGGTGATCCATGGAGACTCAAGGGAGGATTCATGAAGATTAGTTATTTTCCTAAGTATAGGGGCCATACTAGATCATTTTAATTATAGCTTTTATAATTTTCTTGCATTTATTTTGTTTAAATGCTTGATTCTAAGTTTATTTGTGGTTAATTGATTCATGTGTTCACTATCAATTGACCATATTAGTAAACTTAGGTCCCCACAAGTAATATTGAGTTTTGATTGCTTTTCCAAACAACACCTATAACGCCTTAGATAGTGAGTAATAGGTTCTGCCAAAGTAGGGTGTTGCTCATTTTATCCGGGGATAGTAGGGTGGGTTTTTGAAACTTACATGTTAATGTTTGGTTTAACTCAACAAAATCATCAAAAGACAAAGTTTTGGGTTTTGAAGCTAAGAGATAGGAGTAAACAAGGAGTTGTTAACCTGTCTACCAAGAATTATAATTAGTTATAATTAGTAAAATGTTTACTTACCTCAACTACTATAAATTGAAGGCAGGGCCAAAGTCCGTTTGATTGTAGTGGGAGGGGATCTTGGTGTTTCTTTATTCAATTGGGGACTCTTATTTTGAATAAAGGGTAGTAGTAATTAAAATTTGTTTAATTATTGCTTTCTTGATTAACATTGATTGAATCTTGCTTTATTATTTGTTGTAGTAATTATGTCTAGTAACAACAATATCAACACCAACAATTCTACTTGTAATTTGCGCTCCGTCCTTTCGAAGGACAAAATGAATGCTGAACGTTTCATTGCAAGTGAAAGGGAAATGAGAATCGTTCTTAGAACTGATAAGTTCAACGCTTTTCACATGCAAGGGGAGGAAGCAACGATGCAAGAGATGCATGAAAGGCTAACTCAGAATGAGCGAAACATCCCTAACCAGCCTAGAAAAGAATATGAGGATGTTCTTATGGTTAGTAAAGGGCAATCACTCACTAGGATTGGGATTGCTATTAAGAAGGACGAAAGCAAACAAGTTGCTAAGTCTGAAACTTCTGAAAAGCAAAAGACTACACCAAAACCAAAAGTTGCTGATGAGCACTATTGTTACATCTGTAACAAGGTTGGTCATTGGAAAAGTAGTTGCCCCAAGTATCTGAAGGATCAAAAGAAAGGAGTTTCTAGTTCAGATATGTATGTTATAGAAGTTAACTTAGCAACTTCTGCTTCTTGGGTATTTGATACCGCTTGTGGTTCGCACATTATTTGTAACATGCAAGGCCTCAAAAGAAGTAGAACATTGGGAAAAGGAGAAGTAGATCTTCGCGTTGGCAATGGAGCACGAGTTGCTACATTGGCAGTGGGAGTATATAGTCTACTTTTACCTTCAGGATTAGTTTTAGAACTTAATAATTGTTATTATGTTCCTGCTATCACAAAGAACATTATTTCGATTCCTGTTTTGGATTCCGAAGGTTATTCATTTACAATAAAGAACAATTGTTGTTCTGCGTATTTGAATGATATGTTCTATGTCTCCGCTAAGTTATCAAATGGTTTATATGTGCTAGACTTAGAAACCCACATCTATAACATAGACAGCAAGAAACATAAAGCAAATGATTCAAACCCTACATGCCTATGGCATTGTCGATTAGGCCACATAAGCACAAAGCGCATTGAGAAACTTCATAAGGATGAAATTCTCAAATCATTTGATTTCGAATCATTTGAAACTTGTGAGTTTTGCTTGATGGGGAAAATGACAAAGTCTCCTTTCACAGGTTCAAGTGAAAGGGCCAATGACCTTTTAGCCCTCATACATACGGATGTGTGCGGACCCATGAGTACGTTGGCTAGGGGAGGGTACAGTTACTTCATTACTTTTACCGATGATGTGAGCAGATTTGGATTTGTTTACCTCATGCGGCATAAGTCGGAATCCTTTGAAAAATTTAAGGAATTCCAGAATGAAGTACAAAACCAACTTGGGAAGAAAATTAAGGCATTACGATCCGATCGTGGTGGTGAATATTTATCTCAAGAATTTGGTGATCATTTGAAGGATTGTGGAATACTTTCACAATGGACTCCACCAGGAACACCACAGTTAAATGGCGTTTCTGAAAGAAGGAATCGAACTCTACTTGATATGGTTCGATCCATGATGAGTCTTGCTGATCTTCCTATTTCATTCTGGGGATTTGCGCTTGAAACAGCGGCATTCACACTTAACAGGGCACCATCCAAAGCAGTGGAAAAGACACCATATGAAATGTGGACTGGAAACGTTCCAAAATTGTCTTTTCTAAGGATATGGGGTTGTGAAGCCTATGTAAAACGTTTACTTTCTGATAAGCTTTCACCCAAATCCGATAAATGTCTCTTTGTGGGTTACCCAAAAGAGACTAAGGGATACTACTTCTACAACCAAAGCGAAAACAAAGTGTTTGTTGCTCGTAATGGTGTCTTTCTGGAAAAGGAGTTTATTTCCAGAAAAACAAGTGGGAGAAAAGTATATCTCGAAGAAATTCGAGATGAGCAACAAATGGATGAGGTTAACACCTCATCAGAGGCGGCCCGGCATGAAAATGCTCAGGAGGCGGTGCATTCAATTCACGTACCTCCTACCGTCCCACTTGGAGATACTCCGTGCGAAGTCACTCCACCTAATGAGGTAGAAACTTCTTTTGTTGTTCCCCAACGTAAGTCTAGTAGGACCATCATTCCGTCAAAGAGATATATTGATTTCCTTTTGACTGAAAGTTATGAAATAACGATTTTAGAATCAGAAGAACCTACTAGCTACAAAGATGCTTTGGAGAGCCAAGACTCCGAAAGATGGCTTGAGGCCATGAAATTTGAAATGGATTCCATGTCTGAAAATCAAGTATGGGACTTGGTTGATTTGCCTGATGGGGTAAAACCCATTGGATGCAAATGGATTTTCAAGTTGAAAACAGACAAGGACGGAAACATTAGTGTTTTCAAAGCAAGGTTGGTGGCGAAAGGTTTCAAATAAATTCATGGTATTGACTATGATGAAACCTTCTCACCAGTAGCCATGCTGAAGTCCATTAGGATAATCCTTGCGATTGCTGCCTTTCATGACTATGAAATATGGCAGATGGATGTCAAAACCGCCTTCTTGAATGGGTTCTTGAAAGAGGATGTGTACATGACACAACCTCAAGGTTTTGAAGATCTAGAAAATCCAGGGAGGGTATGCAAGCTTAAGAAGTCCATTTATGGACTAAAGCAAGCATCAAGGAGTTGGAACCTCAGATTTGATGAGGCAGTCAAGAAATTTGGCTTTCTCAGAAATGAAGAGGAATCTTGTGTATACAAGAAGTTAAGTGGGAGTAGTATTATTTTTTTGGTCTTGTATGTGGATGACATACTTCTCATAGGAAATGATAAGACCATGCTTGAGTCAGTCAAGGAATGGCTTAAAAATTGTTTCTCTATGAAAGACCTAGGAGAGGCAGAGTACATATTGGGAATAAAGATCTATAGAGATAGATCAAAAAGGCTAATTGGGCTCAGTCAGGAAACTTATATTGATAAGGTTCTTGCAAGGTTCAAGCTGGAAAACTCCAAAAGAGGTTTCATTCCCATGCAACATGGCATTGCACTTGGCAAGACTCAGTGTCCTTCGAGTCCTGATGAGGTCAAGCGTATGAGTAATGTTCCCTATGCTTCTGCTGTAGGATCCATTATGTATGCCATGATATGCACTCGACCAGATGTTGCATATGCTTTGAGTATATGCAGCGAGATACCGAGTCAAATCCGAGGAGATGCGCCTTGGATTGCGGCAAAAAAACATCCTTAAGTACTTACGAAGGACTAAGGATAATTTTTTGGTTTATGGTGGAGATAGTGAGTTGGTTGTTACTTGGATACACCGATGCAAGCTTCCGAGTGACAAAGATGATTTCCGATCGCAATCTGGTTTCATATTTTGTCTCAATGGAGGAGCTGTGAGTGGAAGAGCTCTAAGCGAGTACCATCGCGGATTCTACAACGTAGGCCGAGTATATTGCAGCGGCTGATGCAAAGAAAGGAAGCTGTTTGGATCAAGAAGTTCATTGGTGAGCTTGGTGTAGTTCCTAGCATTGAGAATGGCATTGAGTTGTATTGTGACAACAATGGTGCCATTGCTCAGTCTAAGGAACCCAGATCGCATCAAAGGTCTAAACATGTGCTCAGGAAATTCCATCTCATTCGAGAAATCGTTGGTAGAGAGGATGTGAAAGTAAGCAAGGTTCATACTGAGGATAACGTAGCAGATCCTCTGACTAAACCGCTTGCTCAACCTAAGCATGAGTGTCATACTAGGTCTATGGGGATTAAGCATATGGGAGAATGGCTTTAGGTTGTTTACTTCATGTTTACAATTGTAAAGACATTTATTATGCTTTGAAATGTTTATCAATAGAGATTCGTTCTTATTTAATTGTTTGGTTTAGTATTAAATAAAATGTCCAAATAATTTGTGTTTTCAAATAGGATTATCGAAAACGTTTCGATATTGGAACCCTATAAAGTGAACTGAAAATCACAATTTATTTAAAGTCCCTAGTCTAAATTACTAAATTGGACATAAGTGATTTATTTAAAAGACTAGTATATAATTAATTGATAGCGCAGTTCCATGGCCTATGGAGACATAGAGATGTCTAATTGATTATATAGATGTATAGTTGATACATTGAGACTTGACCTAATTAGATTCTAAAAGTAGAATCAAACTACTATATTTAGTGGATTTCTTAGACATGAGTATGTCTTAATAACCACAATATAATTAGTTTAACTTTGACACTGTTAAACGCCGCGCCGTAAAAGGAGGTTATAAAGGCAGTGATCAGGTGGGCTAAGAATTGAGTGGGAGTTATGGTCATACAAGAGTGGATAAGTCCTCCTATTAAATAGGAATGGTGTCTGGGCCTCTTGATGAGCGAGAACTGGAAAATTGCATGGCCATGCGGAATAGGATTAAAGAGTTAATCCTTATTTGAGCAGTTCGAACTCAGCGATCAAGGAACAAAATTTGAGAATAACATTGTATTATCAAATTTGACATTAAGTGACTTAAGGAATTTAGCATTGTGCTCTTGTCTTCGGACAAGTGGGAGATTGAAGGAATGTCCTTAGACATCCCGACAATTACTAAATATAAAAGGAATTATTATAGAGATAATTAATTACGTTAGTTTAGTAATCACATTTACTTGCTAGAGAATAAATGTTGGTTAGTAGAACAATATTGATTGTACCTACAACTAAGTTAACCTAATCCTATGAGGTCACACATTGTAGTAACTAATTGAAATAAGGAAACCGGCCAATAGGAGGAATTAGGGTTAGGTTAGGTCTCTCTCTTAATTTATTCTCCTACTATTATAGAAGGTTATAATAGCATAGAGAAAAAGAACGTTCAATTTGACGGTAACATTCAAACTGAAAAGAGAGAGAAAACCCTATTGTTTCCCTTTGGAAATCCGGCCACCCTCCCTAAAAAGCAAGAGAGTGAAATCTGTTCATCCTCTTCCGTTCTAACAAACGTGGGAATCAATTGGTGCTCGTGGACTAAGTAGAGGGACATCAATTGCTGTTCTTTGATCTCTAGCACTTGCAATCCGGAGGAAAACACGCTACAAAGGTTGTACATTATTTTTCCTTATAATATGATTCATATTTATGTTATGCATGCGATCCTATGATAGATGTTAGGAAATTGTTTCCTGAAATTCCGCTATATGCATCTATATATTCCTACACCACTTCCTTTAATTGAAACAACTATATTTGACTTAGCAATGTACACATCCTAACTAGAAATAAGGAAGACTAACATAATACTACTTTGAAGCATATCTCAACACTGATACCATGATGATTTCAAGAATTTAGAGAGAAAATTCTTGTCAGAGTAAGAAGGGTAAATACAATATTTAGAGAATTATTATTATGAAGATTATTACAGCTGCCTACTTAGAGTAGGAATAAACCCAATTATTACAACTTACAAGTGATAGGCATTAAACATAACTTCTTATTACATCCATAAATTAAGGCAACTAACTGTAGTTATTTACAACTATTATTGATGATGTGGCAGCTTAGTAGTGAAGTCGACAGTAGCTAAGCCAATACATCCAATAATTGTAGGCTGGAGTGAGGGAGTCAAAGCTTGGACGACAGGGTCGCTGCAGCATCTTCTGCCTCTGATGCCCTTATTGCCTCTTCTAACTCTGACTGCGACAAGTTAGTGAGGCTTTCTTCTTTAATGATATGGGTGATTTGCTCGGTGTTGAGACCGGTGAAAAGGCCATCATCCAAGTGGTAAGTTACACGTTCACCATTAGGAAGAATGTCGCGTTGTGTGTACGAGAAGGGGACGTCAATGGTGCCCCTTTGGAGGATCAAAGTCACCACGGACTTAGTCATGGGTGGTACAGGGATTTCTAAGTAGGTGCTATGTGTTACAGACTCCTCATTCATTTCGGACCATTCCACCGACCCCTCGTATGATGCATTTAATTGCACATCCCCACGCACAAACATAGGGATAATGGTCACTCTTATACGAGTCCTGTACGCAATCTTCCACGAATGAGATGAAGTGAAGGTCTCTCGAGTCACCCTAGTGTAGGTGAACCCAACCCGCTTTTATAACGGTTTGTGAGGTAGTATTGTAGGTGTCACGCACCAAATTACCATCGGTCCAAGGTTCTACATTATAGATGCGAGCATCTTCCAAATTGTACCTAATATCATAGATCTCCCTCTCGCGGACTGCCTCCTCTACCTCCATCACTGCCAGTGGCTCTACGCCATTGGCTGATGCAGTAAGGGTATCAATTAACCGAGGTTGCCCGCCTCGAATCCACCTCATACAATACTTGTTGTTGGCCATGTTCAAGAGAGCAATGGTACTGCCTTGGCTACTTAGCTTTAGTGGGCGATACACAGTTTCCAAATTATTGGCTGTTGTGTCATTGGTGTCGCACCAGATCCATTCCGGGTTGGACTTCCTCCAAAATCTGTTGAAGTGCAAGGATCGAAGACGGATGTTGCCGTTGGGTACCATGTATGTCTCATGGTGCACCGATGCATCTAGTAGGTCGCTCGATGCGAATTGTAGCCTATTACGGGTCCGAATGTAGCATGAGCTCAAGTACTTGTTATTGTCTCCTTTGAATGCTACATACTTTGGTAAAATGGCCAGGGTGTCCATGTTTGTGACATTAAACGAGTATTGTGCTGTTGAATTTCTTACTGCATCGCAAATATTTGGTTATGCATCAAAAATAAAAAGAGAAAATTTTATAACATTTCATCTTTATTATTCCTTTAATAAGGGGCGGGGTATACATATGGGGGTCTTGTACACTTTCTTTAAATTGGGCCATTCATTTGTAGTTCAAGAAAGATATCAGATTTTCTCAATCCGTAAAAGAAATTACTTTGATATTCAAAATAATATCAAATTACATCATATCAAAATAAGTGAGATTTGGGAAATTGTTGGGTAATTGTTTGGAAATTGCAATCCTAAAATTTAGGAGGAAGAGTAGCCATTAATGAGAGAGATTTTGAGGAATGAAGAATTAAGATGGTTTACATTCTATAGTTGGAAAATATAAAGATACCGGATACATTTCATTAAACCAAAAAAGAAAATAAAAAGGTAAACAAAAAATCGAATGAAGATTGAAGATGCATATCTATAGCGGGTAAATGGAGACTATGATCCAAAAGTTCAAACAACAACACTTTAATGAATATTGCATATACCGAGAGTTAAACTCATGTTCTCCTTATTCTTTCCCTTACAAATTTTAAACTAATATAGATGTTTTTCTTTTGTCTTTCATTCAAACTATTTAAACAAATAACTTTCAGGTTCTTTGTATTTTGGGGGCCTTGTTCCATCGTCCTAATTACATATCCTGCCTTTAATTTTGTTTCCATTCGGCAAATAGTGAATTTGATAGAATTGATTCGATTTCCAACAGCTACTAAATTAGTCTCACCATCCATGTTTTCTCAATCATATATTCAACTCCTCCTTCTCACAGTTCCACAATATTGTTTTACTACTTTCTCTCTCTCTCTCTCTCTATACTAAAATGTTCGTTTTTCACTTTTGGACAATAATAGCATTACCATCTACGAGTGCTCTTACAAAAAAATAAGTTTAAAAGAAAGGAGATACAGAGTAATAAATTATTTCCTTTGTCCTATTTTACTTGCTACATTTTGACCGTAGATACCATTCACTCATGCCCGACCCTGGGGGTTGGCAAGATGGGAAACCGCCCAAGGCCCTAACTCTGGAGGGCCCAAATGCAAAAAGTTGGTTTACAAGTTAAAAACTTTTGGGGAAGGGTCCAAAATAGTAAAGTTAGGTCTTTTTGCATAGCTATCAGTTTGTTACGGTCGACGCATCAAACTCAAGTGTCTTTGACTCTTCACAGTCGACGCGAGTTCAACTCTTGTATCTGAAATTCTCTCTCCTTTTACTTTTTGTTCTATATTCTAATTTATTTACTTGGGAGGTGGCAATGATTCCTTATACGGTTTTACTTTCCCCTTTTTTTTGTGCTTCTAACCTTATTTTCTTGTCAAATGGCAATAACTTCCTATTCGATTTTCCTTTCCTTTTTTGTTTTGCTTCTTTCTTTTTTGTTCAGGAAAGATAATTGGTCCGAAGACCAACCCCTGCTAGGCTACTTGCCTGCAGGGCACACCAGCTCATTGGCTGGGTAGAGGGGATTTATACCCACAAGCAAACATTTTATACAAACTCCCCAAATTGGGGAGTGATGAGAGTCGAACACCCGACCTTGCGATTGGAAGGTGGGAGCACCAACCATTGGGCTCCCACGAGGACCTCCAAAGATACATCACTTTAATGTTGTTTTATTTTCTTCTCTTTTAAGTTTTACAAAGCATATTATATCATTATGTTCATCTTATTTATTGGAAAATTTTACGTTAATGATCAATGTTACATATTTTGCCAAAAAACTCTCACTTCCAAATTATTGCGGAAATTAAAGATCTCAATATGGGTGGTATCTTCTCTAAATATTTTTATACTTCCTTCACCCCGTAATATAGTAGATGAATGAAAAAATAATCAATGGAATTACCACAAAGAAGATAATTTACATAGAAAGATATAAAAAATGAAACCTAAAAAAAATAACCATAACTATACTATTGGATGAAGGGAGTACATTTTTATGTGATATATTTCTTCATTTTTTGCTCCTACTATATTTCACTTAACACATTTGACACATAATTTGACCATTAATATGTCTTTCAAACAGAGCTTGAGTCGCAATGCATTTTATATTTTCTTTAGGTACCTATTTTGTCATGTTATGTTATTCGTAATACTATGCACTACTCAAAACCGAAAATTACTAATTATTCTATTAGAATTAAATTAAAGGGCTCCTATGTCTTATCTCGCCCTGGGCCCATAAATTGTTAGGACCGGGCCTGCATTCACTCGATAACTGTGACACTATTTGGTTTTATATACCTGAGGAAAAACGTATTTATTTGATATCTTGTCTTATTCCTTTCAATGTGTACTTTCTATTATATGTAACTAAAGATATTTCTGTCAAAAACAAACACTAAAGATGTTAATGTTTATAGTTCTGTCTCAATAACTGTAAAAAAATAATGTAGCAAGTAACTTAAGATGGAGGGAGCAGCTAGACAAACTTATGAGTAATTAATTAGCATGCTACCCGTCTAGGCGTCTACAAGTAATGTTACGTTACCTATACGTAGGAATGCATCTCCTAGTAGTGAACCTTGCACACTATGCTGGGTACCTCCAGCCATGAGCAATAGGCTTAAGGAACCATTGGCTGCCACAGTAGGCCTGAACAAAGTGCAAGACCATTTGGAACGGTCCTCCTCGGGAAGATCGGCTCCGGCAATAAGCCATTGACTACTGTCAGACTCGAGCACCAGATACTTATTGTTGTAGGTGCTTCTTATGTGCACCAAGTCCCGTGCGCCACTTGCTCGTGCCCTCACCACTTCCAACTTGGTAAAATTCTTGGCGCTCGCTACCACTGGACTTGTCATGCGCAACCTCCTGTGAAACTGTCCTTTCTCCACTACATACTCCAAGTAGTAAGTTGGTCCGGTAGCGCTGGACTGCCTACCCAACACTATAAACTTTGGAAGTGAATCAGCCATATTATTTTGTTGGTTTTTTCGTTTTCCTTTCCTCTTTGGTTTTTTATTTGTTTTTCTACCTCTTTTGGCGTTGGTTCAATCCTATTTATAAAGGGAAGAAATAAGATATATGATTAGAAAAATTATTTTTTTAATCAAATATCTAGATATTATGCTAATCTGCAATTACATGTAATACGTACTATTAAGTTAGGTACAATAATTGTTTCAAGCAAGGCATGTGTGACATTCAGCGAAAAAGATGGGTGCTTGTTGGTAAACAGAAGTACAAAATCCAATCCATTCAATCCGAATTATCATTTAGGATTGCGTTTTTTTAAAGTCGAAAAGAATTTGGATTGACAAAATTTTAATAAATTTTGGATGAAAGATATTCAATCCAATTCGAAATTCTAGACTTTGGGATAGGTTGTATTTAGGTGTCCTGTGAGAGGGCGTTAATGTAATTTATCTTATCAATTTTTTTTAAAATATATATATATATATATTGAGAATGAGGGAGTGGAAGGGTGGTAAGCCCTTTCATCTTCCACCTACATGTTGTGGGTTTGATTCTCATTAGGGGAGTTTGAGGGGCTTTGGAGTAGGTTGTATTTAGGCAAGTGATGTAACTCTAATGAAAAAGTGATGTAACTCCAAAAAAAGATTATTAGAAAAAAAAATTCAAAAAAAAAAAAAATTTTGGGCACAAAGTTTTTTCGGGGGTATAACTCTAATGAACAAGTGATGTAACTCTAATCCAATCGTGTGGTTGAGATTCATTCTCATTTCTCATGTAAGGAACATTCTCATGTGATCTTGTCTATATATATAAGGAATAATATGTTCAGGCTAACTTATCATAAGGAATAATACGTTCTCCAAAATCCTCACGGATTCTGTTTCGGACCTTTTCTCCAAGATCCTTGGCGTTATCCTGGTATCAGAGCCAATGGGGTGTGAATATATTTGTTCTTTATAAAACTTGTTCTTCTGTTATCAGTACTTTCCAGTCTTCAAAACTTGTTTATCTGTCCTATTTGTTACTCTGCTTGTTTAAACGTTTGTAGAGGCGGTAAGTCCCGAGTGAGGCAGTCAGACCATAAGGCTACAGTTACCTAAACGGCGGGGTAGGTTTTAGGGGTTATTTCTGGTTTAATTTCTGGACTAAGTTCTGGTTTCATAAGTATGAGTTCTATTTGGAACAGAGGTACTCCATCCTCTTCTCATGGTAGTAGTGGTAAAGCCAATAAACTGGTTAAAAATAACACCTTTACTATAGAAAACCTTGAGCAAAATATTGATAATTGGGAGATACCCAAAGTTAGTAAAGACCAGATCTATAAAATGAGTAGATATAATATCTTTAAAACTGACTATGCTATCAAAACCCAAGAACGAGATATCCATTTAACAAAACCTATTGATACTATAAAATTATTTTCAGCAAACACTTTGAAAAAACATGTTGAAAAAGGTTATCGTTACATCCATATAGGGTTGGTTCAAGTTGGCATAAAACCTCTTACTAAAGAAGGATTAAATTCTTCTGTTCTTGTTGCCCTTAGAGATGGACGATTTAAAGACATTAATGATTCCCTATTAGGAACCATAGAGTCAAGTTTATGCATGGGTCCAGTCTCTTTTGATTGTTACCCTAACTTCAGTGTCTCGTTAAGTGAAAAGAATATCTTATCATCTTTACTCTTACAAATTAATACTCATAACTATAAAATGTATGATGGTTCTATTCCAGTAGCTTTAATTTATAAAATCCATTACAAAGCCATGATGTCCGCCTTTAATACTGGAAATAAACAACAAAGCATAAAAGGAGAGACCCTTCTCCTCCAAACCGACCTTTCTAGATCTAACATAAAAATTCCTAAACCAATACAATGGAATGATGTCAGTCTTCCTGAAGATTGGTATCTTGAGGGAGCAGCTGAACCCGAAGTTCAGTCACCAGCTCTTCCAGAACCTAATACCTACCTTGAACGAGTCATACAATACTCTGATGGTAGTGTTAAGCTCAGCTTTAACAGAAGCACTAGCTCTAGGTATTCAGACCATTCCTCTGTTGAAAACCTAGGACGGTCTTCTCGTATTCCTTCTGAAAGTAACATGCACTATAAACGACAAATTAGTTGTCCCAGAACCAATTACCTGGAAAGACCAAGGTATTCTACCTCAGATTTACCTTCGCCTTCCATTCAAAATGTTGAATATAGAGCCCAGGTTCCACACCCAGTTTATGCTGAAAGACAGTCTCCTCCAGACTCACCCTCAGCCTCAGTCATAACTGAGAATATCTCTAATGAACTTAATGTCCTTGAAAAGGATTTTGAGATCAATAAAGATTTAGTTCACAAAGACTTCTATGCTCCACATAACCTCTCGAAGAGAACATGGTTCTTCGAGCACTTTCTTGAAATTCGAAAGAAGATCCAAGAAAGCTATTATAGCTTTATCGAGCAATATAAAACCCATATTCTTTTCTTTGATTGGTTTGAGCTAAATAGTTCTGATAATAACATTGATTATCCCTTTAAAACCATAGAACCAATAAATACCCTTAGAAGAACACCTGTCTGGGAAACCCCCGATGGCACCGTTCAAAATGACCATCCTCCTTTGAGACAAATCACCTTCCCAATAGGCGATCAAAAGGTAGAGGCCTCTCCTCTTAAAAAACCTCAGGAAGAAGCTACCACAAACCTTAAGAATATTGTCCTGCAAAACAATTTTACTAACATCAGTCTCAACACCCTAGGAAAGCAGCTTTCTCGCATAGAGAAACAAAGCCTTAAAACAGAGACAAGTCTAGCCTCCACTCCTTTAGAAAAAAGCCTCCGAAATCCAATTTTTAAACCATTTCAGATTTCACAAAAGGCCCAAAATGAAGTTACAACTTCAAGGACTGAATTTCTTCAAGCTATTAGAGACCAAATTAGCAGGATTGAACCTTCTACTTCAAAAATAGCTGAGGAAGAGACAGTTCAAAATAACACTTGTAATGTCCTAGATTTAAGTGACAACACTGATCCTGAGTCTAGTCCCAAAACACCTGAACTAGCAAAACTATCTTGGCAAAATACTGGACCTCTTGATATTATTCCTATAAGGTCTAGTGAAACCCAGATCGGAAGCCAACCTAACACAATTGTCCAACCAAAATATAATGCCTCTTCTATCTACGAATGGAACATAGATGGCATGAGTGAACACCAAATCTTGAACCTCTTACAGCAAATGACGATGGCTTCAAATGCTTATAAAACCCAATCTGGTACGTCAGATAAAACAGGTTGCGAGAACTCCTAATTGCAGGCTTCTCTGGCCAGCTAAAAGGATGGTGGGATTTCTATCTCACCAAAGAACAGCAACTGGACATCTTGAATGCTATCCAAACAACTGAAGATGGGGTTCCCATTCTTAACCTATATGGAGAACTAATTCAAGATTCTGTATCAACCCTCATATTTACCTTATCACTCCATTTCATTGGAGATTCCTCCCATCTCAGAGACAAAAATGCAGATCTTTTGTCTAATCTAAGATGCAAAAAACTTAGTGATTTCCAGTGGTATAAAAATACTTTCCTAACCAGGGTCATGCTTAGAGAAGATTCTAACCAACCCTTTTGGAAAGAAAAATTCCTAGCAGGTCTTCCAACCATATTAGGAGAAAAGGTCCGAAACAGAATCCGTGAGGATTTTGGAGAACATATTATTCCTTATGATAGGCTAACTTATGGTGAGTTAGTTAGTGTAACCTCCAAACAAGGCCTTCAAATATGTCAAGATTTGAAGCTTCAAAAACACCTTAAAAGGGAGTTAAAAGAGACTAAGAAGGAATTAGGTTCCTTTTGCCAGCAATTTGATATCTCTTCCCCCCAGACAAATACTTGTAAAGGAAACTGTAGTAAACCAACTCATTACCAAAAGCCCTTTAAATCACGAAAATTCTATAAAAAAGTTGAGAAAGTCTTCCATAGAAAACCTTTTGAACAACGAAAATGGAAGCCTCATAGGAAACACCAACAGTCCACTACAAAACCCGACCTTAAAAACATCACTTGTTTCAAATGTGGTAAAAAGGGTCACACAGCCAGATTCTGTAGAGTGTCTAATAAAATCCAAAACCTTGACCTAGATGATGAAACTCTAGGAAGAATTTCAGCTCTTTTAGTAGAATCTTCTGATGAAGAAACCGAATCTTATAACTCAGCTGAAAATTATGGTCCTAAGGATGATGATATAGAGTCCTCCTCCTCACCTAATGACGAGGATTATACCCTTAACGTCCTCACCAAAGAACAAAACCTCATATTAGATGTTATTCAGGATATCAATAATCCTGATCTTCAAAAACAATACCTTGAACGACTTCGCAAATCCCTTGAAGAAAATCCTCAAGAGAAGGACCAAACCCTCCTTCTTCAAGCACTGAACCTTACAACCTCACCTCTATTTTAGAAAAGCGAAATTCTAGAAAGAAGCCAGAAAGAACCATACGAGACCTTCGCATGAAGTTAAAACCATTAAGGCTGATATAAAAGACCTTAAAACTAAGCAACAACAAGACTCGACCATTATCCAACTCCTAACTTCCCAAATGGTCCCGGATATCCCTAGTGAAAGTGATCCCGACGATATCCCGGATTGGGGAACAAAGCCCAAAAGTCCCGAGATGATTTCCTTTTTGTTTTAAAAGAAATCAGTTCTAGAAAGTATTACATAAAGATTACACTTGAATTCTCTGATGACTTTAAAATCAATAATATAGCTTTGTTCGATACCGGAGCAGATTTAAATTGCATCAAATCCAGTCTTGTCCCAAAACGCTTTCACCAGAAAACCTCGGTAAAACTTAGCTCTGCTAATAACACCAAAATGCACATAGAAGGAAAAACAGATGCTAACATCTTAAATCAAGGCCTTTCTCTAAAAAACCATTTTGTTCTTGTTACCAATATGCACCATACTGTTATCTTAGGAACACCTTTCATAAATCTTATAACACCTTACAATGTCAATTATGATGGAATATCCTTCAAAATCAAAGATAAAAGGCTTAATTTCCTTTTCCTAGAAAAGCCCAAGACCAGAAATCTCAACATTATAAAGGCTAGCTCTATTTATAACAGTGAGATAAATTCTCTTATTAACCGAAAACAGAGTGACATGCATGATCTAAAACAGGAAATCCATTTACAAAAAATTAAGGATCAATTACAAGGTCGTGTTCTAAAATCTCAGATAGCTGACTTCCAAAGCCTCCTCGAAAGAGAAGTTTGCTCTGAGCTTCCAAATGCCTTCTGGAATAGAAAACAACACATGGTCGATTTACCTTATGAACCGGACTTTGATGAAAAGAATATCCCTACCAAAGCCCGACCAACCCAAATGAATGCTGACCTAGAGCGCCATTGTCGAGAAGAGATTAGATTTCTCGAAAGCAAAGGCTTAATTTCCAAGTCTCGTTCTCCTTGGAGCTGTGCGGCATTTTACGTTAACAAAGCTTCAGAGATTGAACGAGGTACGCCTAGGCTAGTTATAAATTATAAGCCTCTTAACGATGCCCTTCGTTGGATCCGTTATCCAATACCCAATAAAAAGGATCTAATGCAAAAATTACACCATGCCTTTATCTTCTCAAAATTTGATATGAAATCCGGATTTTGGCAGATACAGATCAAGCCACAACACCGTTATAAAACCACGATTAGGTTTCTCGGCCAAATCGTGTCATATGGCACCATCACACCAATTGATGGGTCTCTGCAGTTCACTAGCAATTTTCCTGATAAAATCATAGACAAAACCCAACTACAAAGGTTTCTTAGTAGTATTAACTATGTTTTAGATTTTTATCCAAATCTTTGCAGAATTGTAAAACCCCTCCATAATAGACTCAAGAAAAACCCACCACCTTGGTTAGATGTCCATACCCAGGCTGATAAAACAATAAAGGCTTGTGGCTTAGAAATTCCTTGCCTTAGCTTAGCAAACCCTGACCTGCCTAAAATTATTAAGACAGTTGCCAGTGACAAAGGTTATGGAAGTATCTTAAGACAAATTGGTAAGGGAAAAAATTACATTATCTTATTCTCCTTCGGGTACTGGAATAATACCCCGTTACAATACTCTTTTATAAAACAAAAGGTTTTATCAATCTCACTCTGTATTACCGTTTTCCAGTCCATTTCACTTAAATGGATTAAACAAAACTTTACAAAATATCGAGCACTTTTATTTATCCTTGATTTTGATATCAAGATCATACGAAGAGAAAACAGCTCTCTTCCTGATTACCTAACTTTTGCAGGTACTTTGATAACAACATCCAAGATGAGAAGCCCAAAGACTTCTAAAAAATGGGAACAACTTCCTAAATACCACCTTCAAAAATTTCCCAATTTACTCCACAATATACCTACCACCTCAAGAAATAGTTCCCACTTTATACCCTCATCCCATATCCGTTTACCAACTCGTTATTTCCATTCAAAAAAACACTTTTCCTTTCCCAGAAAACTTCTAAAAAATATTGACCGTCTACCAACCGAAATAAAGCTCATAATTTTCAACAAAGCCAAATTAGAAAATTCAATAAAAATTTTACCGAATTCCTCACAAAACATGCTATTTATCGATGTTATCTTTGGCATTTTTGGGGTCTTTCAGGTTTCTTCGATAAAGGATTTTTTCTCTATCCTAATGATCTTCCAAAAAGTAGTCCTTACTTCCTCACATGGCGATATGGGTTGGTAAGAAAGTTCTATGAAGCACCAAGTCCACAGGCTCCTATTTTTCAGGAACTCACAAAATATCAACAATACATCTTTTCTACTATACACTCCTTCAGATGGCATGAATGGTCTTATGTTGAGGCTATTTGTGCTAATATCGAAATGAGTAATGGGAATATAAAACCAGCCCATTACTTAATTTTCGTTAATACTCAAGCTTGTATCCCTCGCCTTATTCCTTCACAAAAGAACCCTGCCCAAGCCAGAGCCCAAGGGCTTGTTTCTATTTTCCAAAACTTGACCCATATTATAAATCATCATCGAGACCATGATTCGATCCCAATTACCATTATTCACTATGGCAATACAACTGTTGTTTTCCCCCACTCTTTTAACAAATACTTCCTTATAGGGATACAACATTCAGAACCGCCTTCTCAGTATTTATCTGACATTTACAGAGGAAAATATTTATCTGATGAAGGCAAGGTTCATTTTGCCAACATACTTTCCCACCATATATCTCAAAAGGATCCATGGGTCTGTGACATTGAAGAAGATGCTGGTTTCCAGACTTTAAAAAAAAAAAAAAAAAAAGTGATGATTATTTCATTGTTTTCAAGCTTCGAACAGGATGCGACACCACAACAACGGACAAATTTCTGCATCAAACAGCAAAAAGTCAAAAGTTATCAACATATAAAGCACTACTATTCATCAGCAGTAAAAAGCATCAAAAGACAAAAGTTAAAATAGTGTAAAGCAGGAGACATATTGGTCATCAACAGTTCTTCGACTTGACAGCACCACTCTCCCTTGCCTATAAATAGAGGCTCCTCCTTCAGTTCTAGAGAGAGCATAACACAGCAACACAAGCTCCTCTAAAATCTCTCTCTCTCTCCCTCTTTCTCTCACATAAAATTGTAACACTCTTTAAGTTTTAAGTTTCATCCAAGACTCTCTGTAAGTCTGTTCTGTAAAACCATGGCCGGTTCAACCGCCTTATTTTACTTTATGCTTTCTGTTTTAAGTTTTCAGTTTATATGTTAAAATCCCCAGATCCTTGGCGTTATCCTTATATATATATATATATATATATATATATATATATATATATATATATATATATATATATATATATATATATATCCCAAATCAGGTGAAGGTCCTTGGCTACTTAGATATATTTGATTGTTGTATAGTTCGAACTAATAAATTCTTGTTGAAGTTTGGTTGTTTTTAGTCCAAATTTTTGTTTATACTAATTATGGTTTTATGATTGGATCCAAATTAGCAAATTGTAAATCGAACTGGATCGGAGTGAATTTTGGATAGGATTTAGACTATAAAATAAAAATAAAATTTTTATTTTGGATTGAACTAGGCCAAAATCCAATTCAAAGTCAATATAGATAGCCCTATTTTTGGAAAAATACTTACCATTTTTTAGTGCTATGGTTGCCATATATTTTAAATCGTTGGATGTTGTTACCTATCTACTATAGTAATGTCCCTACGATGCTCATGGTACATGCTCCTTCTCACATATTTGCACATTCTATATTGGGAAATTCTCTTTGCTAGCCCCTGACTTTTAACTTTTCTCTTTGATAGTAATTTTTGATTTTTTTTTGTCTTTGGTAGCGCCAGTTATTGTATATGTTAATCCCGTAGGCGTAGTTAGTACTTTCAGTTAAATGTTCGTTAATTGTGTAACTTAATAAGGCTAGTTAATTATTGGGCATGAGTTTCAAGACGATCTTAAACGGACGGTTTTGATATTCAAAATCATTTTTTCTTAAAAAACGGACGCCACCGAGCACTTTTTATGGACATGAATTTCGACAAGCCGGACAAAAAGAATACCAATACGGTAGCCTTTTGAACACGATTTCGAGGTGATATCAAACAGGGCGATTT
This sequence comes from Beta lomatogona, assembly GCA_947646795.1. Lineage (NCBI taxonomy): Eukaryota > Viridiplantae > Streptophyta > Magnoliopsida > Caryophyllales > Amaranthaceae > Beta > Beta lomatogona. The sequence goes on from CANSNZ010001137.1 coordinate 208,999, forward strand.
TGACATTCAAGACGACTATTTTTGAAAAATCATCATGTTAAAAAAATTACCGTATTGGTAATCATTTTTACCGGCTTGTCGATATTAGTTCCCATTGAGAGCGCGCTCGATGGCATTCATTTTAAAAAAAAAGTTGTTTCGAAGGTCAAAATCGCCTGTTTGAGATTGTCTCGAAACTCGTGCCCAAAATTTACCACATTAGCTCATCTGACCAGCTTGGCAAAATTTGTGCCCATAAAGGACGCGTTGTGGTGTATGTTTTTTCAAAAAATAAGTCGTGTTAAAGATCAAAATTGTCTCGAAAATCGCTTTAAAAAAACTACCATATTGGCAGTCATTTTGACAGACTTGTCGAAATATGTGTCCTTAAAGGGCGCTCAGTGGCGTCCGTTTTCTCAAAAAATGTCGTTTTTAAAGTTAAAATTTCTCATTTAAGATTACACAACTAACGAACATTTAACGTAAAACACTAACTAAGCCCACACAGTTAACCAATACAATAACTGGAGGCTACCATTAGAGAAAAAAAAAATAATAAAAAGCTACCAAAATGAAAAGTTCAAAGTTATAACTTCCCTTCTATATTTTGCTCATTTTATAAATTTGCAAACAAAATTAGGAAAATATATTAATTATTACAAGGAAAAAAATGGTTTGTGCAACGAAAATACTCGTCGCCCAAGACACCATTATCGTCGCACAAATTGCACGGCAACTAATGAGATGTCGTCGTGAGGTCGTTGCTTAAAGCCCGTCGCCCAAGGGTTTTGTGCAACGAAACATGATTTTTGTCACCCAAAATGTTATGTACAACCAATTCATGGGTCCTTATAAGTTTTAACAACGAGATTCTCGTTGCACAGACATTGTTTGGGTGACAAGCCATCCTTTCATTGCTGTAAATGTTTTAGGGGCAACCAATAAATTTTGTTGCACAAACGTCTTTTGGGCAACATGGTTACATGCTTTTGTTGCACAAATTTCTCCTCCATATATATGGGAGCTCCTAAGAATTTGTAGATATCACATGGGTAGCTCATGATGAACAAGTATCCCATCTAATAGTTTGACAAGATATAAATGGTAAATGCCACTTAATTTTTACCTATCTTTCTTAACTTTTCATTCTTTGGCTATTTTTTTTTTTTGGCTAAGTAAGTAAATTGTTCAAGGCACAACCATTTACAAGCTAGCCAAACCAAATGGAGAGTAAACTGCTAATAGGTTTTTCGCGTCTTTAAATAAAACCCCTAAATCAAACTACCTAATTAACCACTAACCTACATTTAATGGCAAACAAATAGGTTTTTCGCGTCTTTAAATAAAACCCCTAAATAAAACTACCTAACTAACCACTAACCTACATTTAATGGCAAGCAAGGGTCATTCTTTCCCAAGGGCTAAGGGTAGTCACCGAAAATGTTAATAATAATAAACTAGGATGAAGATATAGTTATATAGGATTGGTCAATTACCAACTAAAAACTATTAAATGAAAGGAAACTGGGTAGGGGAATTCACGAACTATCCCAATCATAAAAACAATTAGGAAAATATAGGGGGTAGTCAAAAGAGAATGAATTAAAGGGTTTATCTGACAAATTTCTAATTATCTTTCAAGCTAAAGAGGGTTACTCAAATTGAAAATTATGTCTTATTTTCACGCAACAAACCCCAACTTAAGAACATGAATAGATAACAAGATGACTAAATAAATTCCCTAAGTAAAACTACTATTTTCATTCAAGTTTAGTTAAGTGAGTAAATAGGGAGTCAAGTCTTCAATTTCATCTTCCAATCCTTCATTGAAGTGACTAATAATTAAGTTGGAGGCCATAAAAAAAAACCAACAATAAAGCTCGTATTGTTCATTTGATTTGATTTTCCAAAATAACCCCAAACATGACCCAAGGCTGATGATATCATTAATAGCTTCATCCCCTTCCCAAAATAACAACTCACATATCATAATAAATTAAAAATAAAAAGACATAAACAAGTAAATAGAGTGAAAATGCATGAAAATAAGAAAATAAAACAACAAAATATGAAAGAGACAGTAAGAAATTCTCATTAAAGTTGCAAGCAACCTCCAAATCTTCGAGTTTCCTTGTTAGACTATAAATTCCAACCTTTTTCAGATGTTTCTCTCACTTCTCTCTCTAGAAGATGAGAGTTTCTCTCTCTTAAAACCCTAATTAAAACCTCTAACTTATGGAGGCTAGCCCTCCTTCCTTCCCTTCAAAAGTTTAGGCTTTGTCCTTTTAAAAAATTTAAACATTACATCATTAAACGGGTTGAAAAATAGGGATTTTCGCATAAGTCAAGTGGAGCGGGCGCTTCATATAGTCTAGAGAAGGCTTTCCGTACAATTTCGAGCAGGCATAAGGTTTTTTGGGCTTCGGGAGCAGGCGCTCCGAACAATAAGGAGCGGGCGCTCCGATCTGGGCAGACGCGCCTAAGTTCAAATAGTCGTATATCTTTCATTTTTCATTAGAATCGGGCTTGTGACCACTTGTTGGAAATATATCGAGCGAAACTTTCATTTCCAACTTGAATCAGAAAAAAATATTTAGTGTGTTAAAAGTTATAAGCATTTGAATTTGACCCTAATGCACAAATCCTTCCAAAAGCTCTTATTTTGCATAAATTGCTCCACCCTACGCTTGGTGTGTGGTATGGAGAACTCTAAGGTTGATCCTACAACATCAAACACAAATAAGCATTACCAAACCCTATATAAATAATCAAAATAGCTGATATTCACAAATAAGCTAGAAATAACTCGATTACTCTAAAATAAGCAAAATAAGTTAGAAAAGGATAAATGAAGAGGAAAAATGACTCTAAACATGAGAAAAATAAGGTACTTGAATGATATAAATATCACTCATGACACACCAACTAGATTAGACCCTCACCCTACGGCAGACAACAAGCAACAAAGTCTTTATACAATAACCAAGTATTAATTACAAACTCATAATCCAATCATGATCCTTCCTAGATATTTTTTGAGGTAAAACGCCTACAATTCTCATTCTAATAATCTGCTTAAGTCTCTGAAGAGTAGAAGGAATAGCAGGGACACAATTGAGCCAAAAGCTCTTATTTCTACTAATCTACACAAAGTAAACTAGAACTCCATTACTAGCCAATCAATCATCTCTTTGAAATTTAGATATCATGCTTCTTATAATCCATTTGTTCAGCCTATGCAGCTCCACAGAATTTGACTGGGATACCCATTCAAACCTTAATACTATTCAGACAGTTTCACTAGTGGAAAAAACCTTAATCGAACCTGTCAAAACAGGCCTTACTGATCCGAAAATGGACCGGAGTGGGTGGGGGTGGAGCGGGTAGAAGGAGTCAACTTATTTGGTTTTCAACCGGATCATTTAAGCCTTAACTGATCTGGTTTGGGTAGAAAACCAAATCAGTTAATTAACTTAACTGATCCAGTTTTCAAACTAAACCGGATCAGTTAGGTGTAGAATGACCTAAAAAAATCTTCACTTCACACATCACAGTATGCTGAAAGCTCCAAAATTTTCATTAAACAATATTTTCACACCAACGTATATACAAATTTAAATAAACAAAATATTTACAACAATTTTACATATATAATATTTTAAACAATTTCACATATATACAAAATACAGTAAATATAAACTAGACATAAAATTAAAAAAACGCTTATACACAAAATAAAAAAAAGAAACTTACACACAAAATAAAAAAACAAAAATATGAAAAAGTTATACATAAAATTAAAAACTTGTGAAATCAAAATACAAGAATTATATACATTAAATTAGAAAACGAAAAAAACAAAAAAAAAATGAAAAACGAAACTCAAACTCAAACCCTAGATCTAAAAAAATCCAAGAAGCGAAACAAAATTCGTGCGTTGGTGGTTGGCTGGCGTCGTATGCTGGTGGCTGGCATGGTGTTGATGGTGAGAGACGAAAATCTGGTGGTGAGGAAGAAAAAAACCTTGAATCTCCTCCAGCCCCCATGGCTTTCTCTCTTCTCCCCCATGCCTGAAAACCCAATCGTGAGTGAGAGATGTCGTGTGCTGATTGGCTCGTCATGAGCGACGAAAGAGTGGAGGAGAGATGACGTCGATGAAGATGAGATCGATTTAGGGCAAGTGCGAACTGAGGATGCCATTGTTGATAGTAAAGAGGAAGCGATTTTTTAGGGGTTTGAAGAAGATGGGAGGAACGAGGAAGAGAGAGGACGAGAGGAAAGAGGAGAGGGTTAGGGACTTAGGGATTTGTGGGGAATGAGGTTGTGGAATGAAGAGAGGACAGACGGTTATATCTAAATTGGAGTTGCGTGAAATGAACGTGCTGGTGAATTTTAGAGGAAATGGGTTGGTGAGTTTGGCCCAATATAATGTTAACTGATCCGTCAGATGTACCCAATCAGTTGACAAAACCATATCGGATCCCTTGACGAAAACGATCCGGTTTAGATAACAACCGGATCAGTTAATGTCATCTTCCTTTGCGCGTTAAAGTACTGACTGAACTGGTCCGGTTTAGGATCCAACCGGATCAGTTCTTTTGTTTCCTTTAGCATTTTTTCCACTAGTGTTTGCACTAAAGTTACACTTGAAAAATAAACTATCATGATGCTCAACATCAGTACCACAAAGTAAACAATTAGTTGAATCACTCACTCCAATTCTATAGAGCCTCTGTGTAGTACTATCTAACTTAGCTTGGAGAGCTAACCAGCATATAAACCTATGCTTAGGTGTACTCAATTTGTTCCACACAAGATTTACCCAGGGAATCACTTGCATATCACCAATAATCTTGTTGTAAACAACCTTGACTAAGTAATATGTCATTGAAAAGAACTCAGCATGAGAGAAATGTTGCTTCAACAGCTCTTTGGTAGAGCAAATCTTCTTAGAATACTAGTTGGCACCATTGGATGCTGATAATCCCACCTATCGAAATCATGTAGATACTAGAGCTGTCAGTTTGGTTAATGAACTGCTGGCTGAACTGAAACAAACTGAAACTTGAACTGAATTAAACTGAACTAGGAGTAACTGTAACTGAAATCAACTAAAAAATGTTGAACCGAAACTAAAATAAACTGTAAATGAAAAATCAAAACTGAACTGCAACTGAACTGAAACAAACTGTGAAAAACTGAAAAGTTGATCGCTCAAATGAACTGAATATGTAACTGAATTAATTCAAACTGAAACTGGAACCAATTTAAACTGAAACCAATTTAAACTGAAATTATTTTAAACTGATTTTTAACTGTACTCGAACTGAATCAACATATTACCCATATTTATGATAGTACCAATTCACATACAAATTTTATCATGATAATTTTTTATTAGTACTTGAATTTATGACATATAACTTAATTTCTTGATAATTTTCAACTATGTCAAGTTCAGTGATTTTATACTCCAAACCGAGTTAACATTTTACCCAACTTTATGATATACTCTCACTATCATGATAATTTTATTATTAATATATGAATTTATGGCATTATATCTTTATTTCATGATAAATTGATAATAATCAATAAGGTTTATTACGATATAGTACCAATAATTAACTACTACCTCCGTATTTTTTTAGTTGCACCATTTGCTTTTATGGTACTATTCATCAACCAACTTTGTTAAACTATCTCGCATCATTATAAAAGAAAAAAAGCATAGTCAAGCGGGGTCTTGTTAGATTCATCTCAATGCGAGGATTCCAAATATCAATTTTCTATAATTTTTAATTAGACCTAGTAAGAGATATTAACGTTCAAAGAAGCGTCTCGGCAAATGTGAAAAAGCAAATGGTGCAACTAAAAAAATAGAGGGGTAGTATTTGTTTTAATTCAATTAGATGGTTTCAGTTTTGAAACAAATTTAACTTAAGACGATTACCTTAGATAGAGTATTGTTATCTTCAATTAACTTAATTAATTAACTTCCATTGATAATTTATTGATCATATCCAATATCAACTCATTTTAATTCAATTGGATGTTGAGTTTCGAAATGTATACAACGTAATGACGATTATCTTTAACGAACTTATGTCATCTTGAATTAGCTTATCGACTTATATTGATACATTAATCTTATCCAATATTAACTTGTTTCAATTCAAATAGATTTTTTGAGTTTCAATATGAATTTAACTTAGAGACGATTGACTTAAATGGAGCATTGTTATATTGAATCAGTCTACTGAGTTACATTGTTCTACATTTGTTGCAACTGAATTAGATACTTTTAGTTCCGAAATGAATTCAACTTAAAGATAATTAACTTAACTAGAGTACTGTTATTATCTTGAATTAGTTTATCGATTTACATTGATACACTCATTCCAACAACAACATGTTTCAATTCAAGTAAATGTTTTGAGTTTCAATTATTACTTTACCGACTTACATTGATACATTCATCTATCTAATATCAATTTCTTTCAGTTTGGCTAAGATATATGAGTTTCAAATTGAATATAACTTGTTAATGATTAACTTAAATGGAGTATTCTTATCTTGATTTAACTTATCGATTAACATAGATACCTTGATCTAATCCAATATTAACTTATTTTACGTCGATGATATTTTTTTCAGTGTTCAAATGCATAGAGCTTAATGACTAGTATAGTTATATTAATCCATTGATCTAATATAGTTATAGTAAGACATTGATCTAAACGACTTTTTAAAAAATGTCTAACTCGTCTTTCAAGGAAGTTTATAGGAATTTATACTGATATGAGATTTCATTTTTAACCAAACATGATGTGATTTGCATACAACTAAAAGTTTGAATATCGACTTATATAAAATTGTCCTATTCCAAATTGTCTAATATATTAGTAAAGTACACATATATCGATGTCACTTTCATACACATTTTGGGGAAGTACAACCTATTTTTTTCGAGGTATGCGCCAGACTACACTTATTTACCACGTTAATTTTAACCGAACTTGGAAAAACATTTGGCCAAAACCCGACATGAAGTTCCATTTTTCCCGAACATATACAAGAATGTGACTAACTTCTACCTGAACCGATGCGATTATTGTCGAACTTATGTGATTTGATAGGCGTGTCGCGCACCTAACAAAAATAAATAACTTAACTAACCTCCTAACTATGTAGTAGGGTAAGTCAGAGTCGATCCCACAGAGAGAAAAATTGTTCTATGATTAGCTCTTAAATAATGGTAAGACTAAAGGAAATTAATATCAAGAATAATGGTCGTCGAATCAACTATACTATTCAATCTATAAATAAAAGACTCTATAGTTAAGTATCCCCACTAGGATGAATTAATACAATAATAATTCCTACCCCAAACTAGACAATTAAATGCTCACAGAGAAAAGTACACCCTATAAAATACCATAAACCTCTCCCGAGTATCTATGGCTTCTCTAATATGCACTCAAGCCTACTCCCGTGGAATCATGCAAATTAAAGACATTAAACGCAGCACTTTAACTTCCTAACAATCCATTCTACCTACTCCCGTGGAGAACTTCATGTCCTTAATTGAAATACCCAAATCCGTCAAAACCCAACTCCCGTTGTGATCAAGACAATGGAATCATAACAATACTAGTTATCCCTAATCTAGTATTGAAATATTCACAATCAATTAAGCAAGAACAATTCAACAATTAATTTGGGAATTTGAAGAAATAATCATGAATTAATTCATACTAGGCTTCAACTTAACCATAGATAAAAGAACTACTCAAGCATAATTGAAATAAATAAAGAAAATAGAGAAGAATAATTAAAATTCATAATAATAAACAAAGGAAAAGAAGGAGAAAATAAATACTTGAATTGATGGAAGAAAGGTAGAGTCTTGAAGAACAATAAAGATCTACAAGTTTCTCTCTCTAACTTCTCTCTAGAAACCCTAAAAAGTGTCTACAATCAACTATATCCCGTCATTAAACAAATAAAATAGTATTTATAGCTTCCTAAAATAATAAAACCGACAAAATAGAACGCGCTACGGAGCAGACCAACACGGACGTCTCAATAATGACACGGACGTGTTGACCTGCTACTACATAAATATCCTACGATAGAAAAGCTACTGCCTCGAAGAAATCAGAGTGACACGGACGTGTCATAAGTGACACGGATGTGTCATAAGTGACACGGACGTGTTGTCCTGTAATCGTCAGATTCTTCAGCTCAACTTCGAACAGCTATAACTTTTGATCCAGAGCTTTGTTTGGTGCATCGTTGGAAAGATCTTCAAGTATAGTTTCCAACCCAGTTGGAATCACCTCATTATCAATTTTGTGTCAAAAGTTATGAGTAAAATGGTGCAGAGGTGTCATATTTTGCACAAGTACACAAAGTCCTTTGTATCTTCTTCAATTCCAATCCGGTTTGGGCACATGGTGTATCGTTTTGAAGGTCATACAAGTGCCTTAATCATCATATCCTCAAATAGGAGTCCAAAGTACCTGAGATTACATCAAAAGACCAAACAACCCGTGAAAGCATCGTAGCTTATAAAAAGTGACCTAAATATGCATAAATGAAATGTAATGCTCTAATACTACATGAAAATGCACCATAATATGCAACTAAATTATGTTAGAATATGCACTTATCAAACTCCCCCAAGCTAAACATTTGCTTGTCCTCAAGCAAACCAAAACAATTCACAATGGAAGAGTAAGATGAACTTTTGTACAGGATTTATACGTTCAACCATTCAATCTTCAAGACATAAATTTCGGGCATATATGAAAGATATTATAATTATAAGATTAGACTAAGATAGACCACATATCACACCTCATATTAATTCATGTAATCGCAACTTGACTCACCATGGCAAACCACAAACCTTCCCTCAAGCTAGACTCAGTTAAACTAGATAAACCTCACTTTAGTCGAGCACACTTTCTCTCATGTGTTTATAGGTTATGAAATTTCCACTCAAACATATACCAAGTCAACTCGAATGAAGTATTTTTCTTTAAACTTGACTATCGTCTCATTATCCACTTAAAACTGGCGAAAACATGCATATAGATCATGAGGACTTACAAAGGGTTGTAGTGTGGCTAAGGTAAGGGTAGGAAAATATTTGGGAATGTGGTGCTAAAAGCCAACTAGTGGAGAAAATAACACTTTAACATCTATGGCCATTAGATGCAAACGCCACAAAAACTTCTACTAGAAGTTCAACAACTCATTACCAATAAATCAAGATAATACCCAACCTTATGAACTCCAGCAAACATTATTTCACCTTTTATTCGATCTTTTTTTTCACTTCTTTCTCTTTTTTTTTCAATTTTTTAGATCATTCTTCACAACTTCTTCATCATTCTTTTCATTTTTGCACTTTCACACTATAACTTTAAGCATTTTTTCTTTCAACATATTTTCTTCCAATAATTACCAAAAAACCACAAACACAACCTCAAAACATGAACTTTAATGCTACTCCACTTAGCAAGGCTTTGGTAGAGAAATCATAAAAGGCTATAGGCTTGTAATGTAGGTTGATCAAGAGAATGGGATATCAAAAGCTCAACATGGGTTAATTAAAGGGAATAATATATATGAAAAGAAAAATGTCTGAAGGCTCAAAACAATGAAAAGAACGCCTCAATCATATCAACACATGTATATGCCACATAAGTCTCAAAGAGTGCCAAGTCAAGTTCAAGAATCACACTTCATGAGGAACTATCACACAACAAAAAATAGAAGACTGATGTAGATGTGTCAGTCTATAAGGCTTGAAAAATCCTCACTAGGCTTATGCTTACCGAGTAAAATCCAATCTTTCTTGGGGAATGCCAACCAACTTTACCACAAACCATTCAAGTTGCAAAACAATAGTACCATGAAGCGGTCAATGAAGTCTAACTCAATCTTGTAAAATTTAACTACAATATCCAAAATATGCCCAAATCTCATAAATCATCAATCTCATAAATTAAAACATATATTTCCTGTACGAATGCAACAAAAATGCAAAACTAAACTAATATGCTCCTAATACTAAGAAAGCAATAAATCCTAACTCACTTTCGTAGGAATCACGATTGCACTTAGCATGTGCAACAAGCTCTTTAAACCCCTAGGCTGCCCTAGTGGACGAGTAAGGTCTCGTGAAGGTTTTCAGAAGGCATACCCACAAAGCCAAAATATGCAAATATGCAGAAGAAATAAAAAAATATACCTAAACGAAAATATGTGCAATGTTATGACCCAAATAGTAAATCCTCCCCCAAGCTAAATAACACATTGTCCTCAATGTGAGAAATAAATATAGGGAGGAGAAGGGAAAGGGAAACATCCACAACAACATAACAGGATCAACTTCTTCAATCACACAATCAAGTTAAACCAAAATAAATGGCAAAAAGAGATATGACTCTCAAAAACTTGAAGAGAGAGAAAAGAAAGAGTATACCAAAAGTGTCGTGGGTGAAAACCCTTAATTGAACCTCCTAACAGAGCATAAGATCAAGTACCTCGAAATTAACCTCAATGAATAATAGGAACTCAACCCCTGGATCACAATTTGCACAAATTTTATAAGTTAGTAATCAAATAAAAAAATTAGAATTTCCTAATTCTAAAATTAAAAAGAAAAAAAAAAGAAGGTTAGAAAACTTGGGTTGCCTCCCAGGAATAGCTCATCAAAGCCCTTAGTAATTTGTCAAATGCATCTGCATGCATCTCACAAAAAAGCAAATAATATACAAAAGAAAATATAAAATAAATTAGTTCTAATTCTCAACAATACTTGCAAAAATAAAAATCAAAGAAAAAGTTATATCCACAAGAGAAGGAAAAAGAAAAATTATTAGTCTTTTTACATGATCCAACATGTTGGGAAGAAATCGAATGTACATTAATTTCATTATCATAGGAGTCATACAAAGAGGGAGAAATAAGGAATGATGGAGGATATAATATAGGGGAAGAAGGAATGAGGTCAAGTCTTTGAGAGAAAGGAACATGAGACTCAAAAACAGTGAGTGGAACCAACAAAGACTCATAAATCACATCACTCTCATTTAGAAACTTCTCCAATGAAGGCTTTTCAACCAAGGGTTCTCCCTCCTTCAAAATATCCATCACATTGATCCTTTTCTTAATCTCATCATCATCCCAATAGTTCACATTTATTATCCCTCCCGCATCATCATCATCATCATCATCATCATCATAAATATATGGTTCGGGATGAGAATTTTGAGCAGAATTATCACAAACATATTGGGGAGAGGGGTTGAAACCATGTAGGGGTGTCACATCACACAGAGAAATAGCAAGAGAAGTAGAGTGACAGTTCGAAGAATAAGAAGGTGTTGTAATATGCATCTCGGATGAAAAAGATGGTCGAGAAGATAAAGACATATCCCACTCATAATTATTCTGAGCCAACCACTCAATTAGATCCCAACAATAATCAGGTGATTGAGATAGAAATTGTCCATTAGACATAGACTCCAACACCTCCCTAGTTTCTTCATTTAAACCCTCATAAATCACTAGGCACATATCCCAAATTTCAATTCCATGATTAGGACCAATAAAATCGCCAAGTCTATAATAGTATTTCCAAAACAATTCATTCTCATATTGAGGAAAAGAAAAAATTGCTCTAGAATTACTAGCAAAAATATTGGGTTCATGGAACATGTATGGTAATTCATGAGAACTCATGCAAAAATTGGGAGAATTTTGATACTATGCATCAAAACTATAAACATGAGAACCACAAGAATTATGACTATGGTGCCTATCAAAAGAATTATCTCCATCACAATAACAATATGACTCCATGATACGAAAAAAAAAAAATATTCACAAAAGAAAGGAAAGAAAAAATTATGTACACTATAGTGTGACCAACAATAAAAACTAAATTAAACAAGCTATCTCCCCGGCAACGGCGCCAAAATTTGATAGGCGTGTCGCGCACCTAACAAAAATAAATAACCTAACTAACCTCCTAACTATGTAGTAGGGTAAGTCAGAGTCGATCCCACAGAGAGAAAAATTGTTCTATGATTAGCTCTTAAATAATGGTAAGACTAAAGGAAATTAATATCAAGAATAATGGTCGTCGAATCAACTATACTATTCAATCTATAAATAAAAGACTCTATAGTTAACTATCCCTACTAGCATGAATTAATACAATAATAATTCCTACCCCAAACTAGACAATTAAATGCTCACAGAGAAAAGTACACCCTATAAAATACCATAAACCTCTCCCGAGTATCTATGGCTTCTCTAATATGCACTCAAGCCTACTCCCGTGGAATCATGCAAATTAAAGACATTAAACGCCGCACTTTAACTTCCTAACAATCCATTCTACCTACTCCCGTGGAGAACTTCATGTCCTTAATTGAAATACCCAAATCCGTCAAAACCCAACTCCCGTTGTGATCAAGACAATGGAATCATAACAATACTAGTTATCCCTAATCTAGTATTGAAATATTCACAATCAATTAAGCAAGAACAATTCAACAATTAATTTGGGAATTTGAAGAAATAATCATGAATTAATTCATACTAGGCTTCAACTTAACCATAGATAAAAGAACTACTCAAGCATAATTGAAATAAATAAAGAAAATAGAGAAGAATAATTAAAATTCATAATAATAAACAAAGGAAAAGAAGGAGAAAATAAATACTTGAATTGATGGAAGAAAGGTAGAGTCTTGAAGAACAATAAAGATCTACAAGTTTCTCTCTCTAACTTCTCTCTAGAAACCCTAAAAAGTGTCTACAATCAACTATATCCCGTCATTAAACAAATAAAATAGTATTTATAGCTTCCTAAAATAATAAAACCGACAAAATAGAACGCGCTACGGAGCAGACCAACACGGACGTGTCAATAATGACACGGACGTGTTGACCTGCTACTACATAAATATCCTACGATAGAAAAGCTACCGCCTCGAAGAAATCGAGTGACACGGACGTGTCATAAGTGACACGGACGTGTTGTCCTGTAATCGTCAGATTCTTCAGCTCAACTTCGAACAGCTATAACTTTTGATCCAGAGCTTTGTTTGGTGCATCGTTGGAAAGATCTTCAAGTATAGTTTCCAACCCAGTTGGAATCACCTCATTATCAATTTTGTGTCAAAAGTTATGAGTAAAATGGTGCAGAGGTGTCATATTTTGCACAAGTACACAAAGTCCTTTGTATCTTCTTCAATTCCAATCCGGTTTGGGCACATGGTGTATCGTTTTGAAGGTCATACAAGTGCCTTAATCATCATATCCTCAAATAGGAGTCCAAAGTACCTGAGATTACATTAAAAGACCAAACAACCCGTGAAAGCATCGTAGCTTATAAAAAGTGACCTAAATATGCATAAATGCAATGTAATGCTCTAATACTACATGAAAATGCACCCTAATATGCAACTAAATTATGTTAGAATATGCACTTATCATGATTTTTGTCAATAACTGAAATAAACTGAAAATAATTGCAACGTGTTTTAACTGCTACGGATTCAACCTTTGGTTGTTTTAACTGTTCGGGAAAAAACTGGTTTAAACTGCAACTGAACTGAACTAGAATGAAAAATAGCTGAATTAAACTGAACTGAAAAGTTTGTTAACTGAATTGAACTGTTAATAATTTTGATTGTTGCAAACTGAACTGATATGAACTGAAGGATATAACCATAACTGAACTGTTGAACTAAATTGACACCTCTAATAGATAAACACCATTTATCCACTTTATCTACACATTGTCTTGTTTCTTAGCCACAACCCAAACATAATTTATTATATTGGCCAGTTTCCAAGCAACAATATATAAAACCCAAGCCACCCTGGGAATTTCCATATAGAGCTGATCAAATCGAGTCCGGCCCGCAGGCCCGGCTCCGAAAAACAGCGGGCTTAGGCACCAGATTGTGGCCCGGAGTTGGGTTTTGGGCATGGATTTGGTGGCCCGCGTTTATTTCGGGCCGGGCTATGGACAGGAATTTAGGCCCGTTTTTGGCCCGGACCAACCCGCACTGTTAAGTATATGAGGTATGTTCGGTGGGCTGTGCCAGCTTGCAGCGTGTGAGGGATGAGAGTTTTGAATTTTGAAAATAATTTGCGTCCTCAGATCCTCTCGTAAAAGGAATAAAAAAAAAGAAAAAAAATGAAAAATGCAACAAGAAAGTTAAACATGCAAATTTACTGAGGAGAAAGACATCAGCAAACCAAAATTGCAAAACCCTAGACTCCTCATAGCATCAGCCTTTTTCATTTTCTCCTCTACTCCATTGTCTTCCTCTCTTGGTTTCTTCATTCTCCATTGAAATTATCTTCACATTTTTCGGATATGATACTCTCAACCAATGTTCCTTATTTTTATTTTGCTACTGTTCGGTTTTTTGTTGCGTTTAAAATTTTATCTACTGTTTTTTTTCACTTTCTTGCTTATTTTTATTTTGCTAATGTAGTACTGCCTCCGTTCCAGAATAGTCTAAACACTTTCCTTTTATGTTTGTCTCAAATTAGTTTGAACACTTTCATTTTTGACATGGTCCCACTATTAATATATTATTTCTTTTACACATTTTTGGCCCACACTCAACCTTTTATCAATAAAAAGTTACCCAACTTTCTCTCTCCTCTAATAAAAAAATACCCCACAAACTCCTATCACATCTACTTTTTAAATAAAATAATATTTGATAACCACACTACAATTTATCACCTTAAACTACGTGTCCCAACAAGTGTTCAGATCTTTGTGGGACGGAGGGAGTAATAATATAGCTGTGTTTTTTAGTTTAATATTGCTGTTTTTTTCCAGTAATAATATTGTTTTTTTTTTTCAATTTCCTGCAGTTTATTGTAGTTCCTTTTATTTACATTCATATTGGATTTTGGAGTTAAAGTAGTCAACAAATTAATGAAAAGGCAAACAAAATAGGCTAGGCCCGAATAGGCCCGCCTGGCCCTTCTGGGATGGGCTTTGGGCAGGGAAAATTGGCCCGCTGTCTAGCACGACACGTGCTGATGGGCAGATTTACTTGTGTTCGGTCCGGCCCGAACCCAGCTCGGCCCGGGGTTTGATCAGCTCTATTTCCATATCAAACCATCTCCCAATCAATATTACCAGGCTTATGAGAATAAGCCTGGCCACTCCATAGGAACGCTCTATACACTTTAGCAATCTCATCCAACACACTTCTAGGCAAGACACTATAGATTTGAGGCAAGTACATATGCAAGCTAGCTTAACAAGACAGAATTAATCAGCTGAGCTTTGACAGTGTAAGATAATTGCCTAGTACTCCATACACTAATGATTGTAGAGTTGCAGTCATCTTATCCACTCACACATCACACTGAGTAACAAATATCGTTTTAGAGCAAATAGAAACCCCTAAGAGCATACCCAATTGTTGTCCTATAATTTGTGATTATTAATTATTTTATTATTTCCTCACTCTTCCACTTACCCCACCATGTTTTCTCTCTCCTCCAATTCCTTCTTTGCTCCTCTTTTTTTTGGTCCATCATGAAGAGTTGGGTATCAATTGTTTGGCAAAATAATTTCTCTCTCCTAATAAACTAATACTCTCTCTCCTCTTAACCCACTAGAAGGGCAACTGCTCGAGTTGCTCTAAGTATTTAACATGAAACATCAAGTATTCTTTTGAATCTCCTCCTCTGTCATGCCACAACAGGATAATTAACTTTTCACATTTCAACCTTAACTTTTGTTACTTTCCAGTTTACAATGTGCGGATAGATGGCCAGATCACTAGACAAGATAATTTATAGGGCACGATAATTGATTTAGGCAGGTGGTTGTTTGGTAATTAATTTGGCCTTATCTGACACATGATTCTTAGTTTAGTTTTTCAACTCGGCCAGTTTGAGAAGCTTCTAATGTTTTTTATTTTATTTTATGTTTGTTGATGATCATTAATATTAGGATTTTTTAACTAGATTGATACAAACTTTGGCCATTTCACCTGCAATAATACAAACTATCTATTTTTATTTAATATTTCAAACTTTCTGCAAAAATTCCTAGAGTAAAACAATCTGACTTACAACTTCTAAAATAGGTAAAAAAAAATTGAAAAAATCAATTTTATTGTTTTTCCCTCCTCCCCCCCCGCACCCACACCCCCACCCCCACCCCCACCCCCACCCCCACCCGGGCACCCAACGGGCACCCGAGCCACCCCGCCCCAACCCCCGTCCCCTCCCCCCCCCGAAACCATTCCCCAACCCCACCGGCACCATCGAACCACCCCGCGGCCCCTCTCCCGGCCCGCCCCCACGCCACCTTGAAAACTACCCCAAATCCATCCCAAGCCCCTCCCTAAAACCACCCCCTGAAAACCACCGGAAAACCGATATTTACGAGAGGAGTTGGGGTTAAAGCTTCCATTTATCCCCCTCTATTCCCAGCAAATCTCACCCCGACGCAATGCGTCTGCACGAAGAAATGGCGTTCGATGTGGAGCTTACTCCATTGAAGGCTTGAAGATACCTGCCACGCCGCATATCTCTTTACGCGGTTAGGAAAGAGGTGGTTTTTGGGGAGGGGGATCGGAAGGGGGTTGTCTCCGATGGGCAGGGGTGGGGGAGGGGTGTTTTCTAATGGTCAGGGGCAAGGGTTGGGGGAGGGAGAAAGAAGATCAGTGGAGGGGAGGCAAGAGGAGAAAGATTGTTTTTTTTGTTTTTAAAATTTAAATAAAAATTAAAAAACAACCAATGAATAATGACACATGTCATAGTCAGTGCCACGTCTACTAGCTCACCTCCTACAACAAGTTAACAACCGGTAACGACCCACTGGAGGAAACCTTTAAAAAAGTTTGATATATTAAATAATAATCGAAAGTTTGTTTAGTTATGGCGGAACGGCCAAGTTTGTATTATTCTAGTTAAAAGATCCTTAATATTATAGTGTTTGGTAATATCAATTGTTTGTTATAACTTATAACTAAAGTGAAGATTAATGTTACCATCTTTTTCCTTATATTTATCATTATTGGCAACTATAAATTGATGGTGATTAATTATAAATTGTTTGTTATTGATTATTATTTTTAAGACCTACAAGTTATTATTAATAGTTAATTGTAAGATCGTAATTGTACCAAAATGGAAAGGCACATATCCAAAAGTTGCTTCAATTCCGTGGGTTTTTTTTTTCATTTTGACTTAAAAAAACGTCTTTATGCGAACCAAAATATTACTTATAAATCAACTTGGTTGTTTCTCACTTTAATTTGCCACATAAACGTGATATCGTATGGGTCACTCATGTACAATCATTTTAAAAAATGGATAAATTGATAAGAGTAGGCCCAACTATGGCCCCTCTTCCATAATAGATCCCAACTTTGGACTATCCCACACAAGTCCCAACTTTAGGGTGTGCTTTACAAAAATGGTCCTAGCAGGTCACCTAACCTGCTACAACAGGTAAACTTCCTAAACCATCACCCTTACCATCCCTGCCACCCTCTTCTTTGCATTCCCACCCCTCCCCCGCCCTCGAAACCTCCTGTCATGCTCCGCCACCCCTCCCCTAAAACCGCACTGTCGCCGGCTCATCGGAGCCCCGCTACCCTCCCGCACGTCACCGACGCCCCTACCTCCTTCCCCCCTCTACCCATGCTATATGGAAGTCTCATTCATTTTCTCTTTCCTCTGCTACTACATACTCATCAATGGCGGACACCACAGAAGCCACTATCATCACACCCACTACTGAGCTGGAAACTTTGTCGACAACTTCAACTTCACCGGAAATCAATCCGCCGGAAATCAAATCGCTGGAAATCAAACCGCTAGAAATCAAACGGTCTTGGGGAGACGAAATAGATGACGAAAAATTCACCATCGATCAACTCTCAATCAAAGATCCTTTTTTTTTTTTGAAATTTATTTACTTTGCATGAACTGATGTTCTTAAACTCGAATTGAAACCTGAGTTTTGGTAGGTTTGGGCATGGGTTTTGGAGATGGTGTTGGTGGGTTTGGGCATGGGTTTTGGAGGTGATGTTAGTGGATTTCGGGCTTGTTGTGGATGGGTAGGGTGGTTAGGGGAGTTTCGGGGTGGATGATGGTGTTTTGGGGATGGCTGGTGGTGTTTTCGGGGGTGGTGAGGGTTGGGAGTGGTTAGTGGTGTCTCGGGGTGGCTGATTTCGGGTTGGTGGTGTTTCAGAGTGGTTGGTTTCTGGGTGATGGTGTTTTGGGGTTTGGTGGAGGTTTCGAGGTGGTTATGGTGGTTGGGTGTCGGTGGTTGTGGTTGTGGTTGGGTGGAGTTCGTGAATTAAGGGTGTGGTGTTTTCAAAATTACCGTTTAAACAGGTAACCGGTCCATTTGGACCGTTTTTGTAAAGCACACCCCCAAAGTTGGGACTGCTGTGGGATAGTCCAAAGTTGGGATCTTTTATGGAAGGGGGGCCATAGTTGGGCCTGCTCTTATCAATTTTTCCTGAAAAAATTCGGTCAAGTACAATAAAAGGCATTTGTTTATCAATTTGCAAAAATGATTGTTGGACAAGTATCACTTACAATTCAACGTGATACATGTTACATTTACGATCATTTTCTAAATTGACGTCAAATTCAATAATTGATGACACGTGTTTGTTAGTTTGCAAAAATGAGTGGTTAATGCTTGTTAGACAATTATTGCGAGTACATTGGATTCCTTTTCGCTACATAGGGTTAATAACACGGAGTATTACACAATAAGATGTCACTGCCTTAAGTATGAGCCTATGGTGGGGTGAAGGTCTAAGGCCTCGTTTGCTTGTAAGCAAATAGAAGAAAAGTGAGACTATGTAGAAATTTAATACTCCATCCGTCTCAATATATAGTGATTATTCCTCATTTTGCACGAGAATTAAGTAACTTATCATTTGCTTTAAATATTTATAGTACTTGCATTGGAAAGATAAGTATGTGCATTATTGGGAAGTACAAGATTAAATGTGGCTACAACTTTTTTATAGAAAAATGATAACAAATATTAAATGTGGGTCATGTGGCCATAACTTTCCATGTAAAAATAAGAATAAAGTGCAATTTCAAAAATAGAAAGATGAGAAACAAGAATAACATTTTGGGACACCCAAAATAGAATACAAGCAATATAAATTGGGATGGAGATAGTATATTTTTAATAGGTAAGAAGAATTTATCTCAGCTACCTTCGCAAAGGGCCCCCACCCACATGCCCATTATTACAACCATACCCCCAACCCCCTCCCCTCTCCTAAATCCCAAGCAAATGCTAAGGGTAGGAGTTGAACATTAAACTTCGCTAGAGAAGATGAGAACGCTCACTACTTGATCCAACCTAGCTTCCATATAGAAATTGAACATATGTATATGTTGTTTGGTTGGAATGAAACTGATAAAATGAAGAAAGGAGGCTTTATAGGGAATTTAACAAGTCCGAAAAATATCAAATCCACATTCCATTTTATTCCCAATGTTGTGGAGAAAGAAAAACTAACAAGCTGTCAGAAAGTATGAGTCCATAATGTTTTTCGAGTGCGGAAATATAGGCGTCTTTTCGATCAAATATTTGTGCGTTTTTGTGTTGGGCACATGTATTTAAAATCCAACTTATTTTTTCTTGATTCCGACTTTACTTTGCCAAAGAGAATGAATATACAACCAATTCGCTCGAAATTTTTAATCAATAATGTTTTCTGGATGCAAAGATAAGGCGTCTTTTCGAATGCACGTGTTCGTGCGGGGAATAACATGTATGAAACATCCATATTCTTTTTTCCTGGATTGTGACTCAAGTGCTATATAGAATGAAAAAATAAGCACTTTTTTTAAAAGTTTTAGTCCAATATGTTTTCCAAGCGCGAAGATAAGATGACTTTTTAATCGAGTTTTGGCGCGTTTTTGTGATGGGCACAATATGTATGAAAAATTCAGTTTCTTTTTTTTTCCGATTTTGACTTCACGTTGTTGCAGAGAAAGAAAAAGTAACCAATTTAGTTGAAAGTTTTAGTCCAAAATATTTTCTGCAAGAGGAGATAAGGGGTTGACTACGCGTTTTTGTGCTAAGCACAACATTTAGAAAAGATCTATATTCTTTTTTCTTTGATTGTGATTTCATAATGCTATAGAGGATGAAGAAAAAACAACTTTGATATAAAGTTTGTGTCCAATTTTTTTTTTGCCACTGATGTAAGGCCACTTGTAGATTGAGTTTTTTCTCCTTTTCTGGTGGGTACAACATATATGAAAAATCCAACTTTATTTTTCTTGATTCCGACTCCACATTGCTGTAGAGAATAAAAAAAAAAAAATTGCGTGAAAGTTTTAGTCCAAATTTTTTTCTAGGGAACAAGGTAAGGCGTCAATTCGTTCAACTTTTTGTGCGTTTTTGTGTTGGGTAGAAAGTTTTTGTTTTGTAATTTCCATTTGTTTATAATCATGTATACTTTCTGCATTTTATTTCGTTGATGTGGTTATTTTCTACCTTTTATAATTACAAATATCTCTTTCTTTCCCTCCTTTGGCGCTCCAAAATGAGATTTTTTTAAAAAATTTACATTGGGCTAACTGATCCGATTTTTGCATTTGAACCAAATCAGTTAAGTGTCAACTGATTTGATTTCTGAACGGATTAGTTGTTCCCTAAGAGGTGCTCCAGGCTCACCTAATCCGGATTAAAACCGGATATGTAAGCCCGGTTTTGACCGGATTCGCAGGGCTTTTTTCCACTAGTGATAGTCGTTCCTTTCATTAAAAACCACAAAAGATTATGTTTTCCGCAACCTAAAACACATCGAAGACGTTGTTGGATGTGTCTCATTGTATATTCATAAAATATTATTTTTTGTAATTTTTTGCTAATAGGTAACCAAAGAAATTAATGGTCAAAGTTGTGCAATAAAATGTTTCAAAGTCAAATTGTATTGATTAAATGTAGGAAACAAGGGAAGTATATTATTGTACTGCTTTTTCACCAAATACCCTCGAGTAATGTCTTTATTCATTAAATACCTCCACCCTTTAAAATTTCACCATATACCCTTTAGTTTCTTGAAAATTCACTATATGACTAGATGACTAACTATCGTTTGCTTTTTTGTCATTATTTTCTAATCCATTACTAAACTTTGATGAACCTTTATATGACCCATTTACCTAAATTGACTACCGCTAAAATACCTTCAATATCCTCTCTTTTCTTTCTTCCTTCATAACGTTTTTTGCTCTTCTTTGGCCATAGGTGGTGTTTTAAAGGTAATCTACTAGGTTAAATGACTTAAGTAGGGAGTAATAGGGTTTGGTAATGGAATTGAGGATTATTGACTAAAAAATCAGCTAAACCGAAGTGACAAGTATATATAGTACTCTTATCTCCCTCATCTCTTTTTTTAGTTTATACACTAAGTACTTTTGCGCTAATATTTCACTATGACCGTTGTGGTCATTTGTATGCAAGTATAAATGTACAATCACATGGCCTCTTGTGATTCGTGATGTTTTGGTTTTATATAGAGGTTTCCCCCCTACTTATAAGCTAAAAAGGATGTCAATGGTGCTCTTATGAGTTATGAGCCATTTTGTGCTAACTTTCTCCATCTAGTTGTGGTTTTCTGTTTTGTGTCAAATTGCAGGTTTTAGGGAATTATTTCCCTACTTTCTACTATTATTTGACCGCTACACTAGATTGGATAGGTTTTATGCTGAGTTCCAAGGTCCCGAGGACACTTTCCGGGACCCTTGAGCGAAAGAAAAATTCAAGACTTGGCATTTGGAGCCAAGAACGAATAAATGTGCCCCAGGCCCGATCCAATTGGGCGGCCTAGCCCGATCGGGCACCCACAAGGAATCTGGGAGTTTTGATGCGGGCACGATCGGGCGCCTTCGCCCTGTCGTTATTTCGCAGCTGAACCCCTATCGGGCGTTTGTGTTGAGCTGTTGTGCGCGCTGTTGAGGAGTAGTAGGCCGCCGGATTGCATCGGGCGTGTCGGCCCGATTGCATCGGGCTGTTGCCACTTTGTGCTGTGACAAGTTTGTCTGAGCCCGATTTCATCGGGCATGCTTGGCCCGATCGGACGATTAATACGACACGCGCATTTAATGATTTCCGGGCTATTTTTTATAAGACTTTTCCGAGTTGTTTTCGGTTTAGTATAAATAGCCAAATAAGAATATCTTTTATTCATCTTGCTTTTAGTCATTATTTTTCATGATTCTCTCAAGAACCCTAGTTTACTACTTTTCGCTTTGGATTCAAGATCAAACATTTGGATTACTTGCAAGTTCAATATAGTTCTTTAATTTGGTAATCTTCTTCATTGCTTTCTCTATTATTGATTATATTAATTTCTTACTTAATTGCAAGTATTCCAAGTATGAATTGTTATATTGATTTTGTTATTGTTTTCGCAAGCATGAGTGAGTAGTTTTATTTCTAGGATTCTGGGGACCTATGTATGCAATGAGGGATTGATAGATTAGTATAATTACCTTTTATTTCAATTGTTTCCTGTGATTGAATCGTTCATGTTAGATTTATGAATTAGGCCTGATTTGTATTTCTTTTAACGATATATTGAATCTGCTTCGAGAGGAGAGATTTCATATAGGCTTTCAATCATTAGGCAGAGTGATCCTTGACCATGCGAGAGCGGCTAGGTGATCTTTGAGGGAGGTAATGTTCGAGAGAAATTACATGTGCCCTAGATAAATTGACTTATTAGGTGGTTGTTATTCGTCCCTGATTTCCCCGAATTGTATGCATAGTGATCCATAGTCCTAGTTCTTTATTAATTTATTTATTCTCAAGTATTTAGTTCTGTTATTTGCTTAGTTTAGTCACACAACCATTTTCATCTGATTTAGTTAGTATAATTATACAATTCATATACAATAGTATAACTTTCTCCCTGTGAATTCGATCCTGACTTCCCTGACTACTAGTTAGTGGACCTTAGGTGATTTTGATTAGGTGATACGACTTTAGCCTGTCAAATTTTGCCGCCGTTGCCGGGGAGACTGTTTATTTTTATTTTGTCTGAATTATAGTATTACACTAACCTCTACTCTGAAGAACACCTGTTCTTTGGAGCATCTCACGTTTGTTTTAGTGTTTTTGGTGTATGAGCAGGAAATTGAAATCCCCAAATCTCATTCCATTTGATCCGGATATTGAAAATGCCGCTCGTAGACTCAGAAAGAAAACTAAGCAAGCAAAGTTGTCTGTAGGGACACCCTCCCAAAAGACACCTTCTCCACCATCTTCACCACAACAAGAATTCCCCGTCTCACCTATTACTGTTAGAATGGGTGACAAAGTTAAACCAACCTTCAGAGATTATGCACAACCATCTCCTGATAATGTACCCACATGGGTCCGGATGCCTACCATTGCTACTACAAATTTTGAAATCAAGTCTCATGTTTTGAATATGGTTCAAAATAATCAGTTTGTTAGGTTACTATCTGAAGACCCAAATCAGTTTGCTGGGTTACTATTTGATCCGGATATTGAAAAGGCCGCTCGTAGACTCAGAAAGAAAACTAAGCAAGCAAAGTTGTCTGTAGGGACACCCTCCCAAAAGACACCTTCTCCACCATCCTCACCACAACAAGATTTCCCCATCTCACCTATTACTGTTAGAATGGGTGACAAAGTTAAACCAACCTTCAGAGATTATGCACAACCATCTCCTGATAATGTACCCACATGGGTCCGGATGCCTACCATTGCTACTACGAATTTTGAAATCAAGTCTCATTAACTGAATATGGTTCAGAATAATCAGTTTGTTGAGTTACTATCTGAAGACCCAAATCAGCACCTGCAACGGTTTTTACAATGTTGTGCTACTCAGAAACAAGCTGGTGTTACTGTTGATGAGATGAAACTCATCTTATTTGGTTTCTCTCTGCGCAACAAAGCTCTATTTTGGTATAATAAGCTGCCTTCCACCATCACCACCTGGGCAGAACTATCAAAGATCTTCCTCATCAAGTGGTATGCTTACCAAAAGACTGCAGATATGCGTCATGCCATATTAACTTTCACCCAAGATCCTGGAGAGTCATTGTATGAAGCTTGGGAGAGGTTCAAGGATCTGCAGCGCCTATTCCTCATCATGGTTTGGACAAATGGTATTTGTGTCAGATTTTCTACACTAGAGTTGATGCAGATACAAGGCGGGTAATTGATGGAGCCTCTGGTGGGTTCTTCATGGATAAGGCTATTGATGAAAGGTATGAACTTCTAGAGAAACTCGTTTTAAATCAAGCATCTACCATTCGTTCCTCTATGAAAAAGGGAGGGAAACATGATGTTGAGGCCATTTTTTTACTGTACGGGTAACTAGCTGCTCTAACCCAGAAGATCGATTTCTTGAAGCTAGGTAATGACTCCTCCCACATGAGTGTTAACGCGATGGCTAGTGCTTCTAATTAAAATGCTCCCATTTTTTATGCTTGTGGGATACCTGGGCACAACTCTCAAGAGTGCCTTGTGCTCCTATCTTCTAATGTAGGGGGCAATTGTGAGACAGTTAATGCTTTTCAGTCACAACCTAGGGGCCAGTTCAATCCATATTCTAACACTTACAACCCAGGGTTGAGAAATTACCCAAACCTCTCATATAGGAGCAATAATGTGTTGAATCCTCAACCTCAACAACCATATATCCCTCAAAATCAGGTTCAACAATATCAACCTCAACGACAAGCTCCTCCTGGCTTCCAGAGAAATCAAGCTCCACAGCAACCTGCTCCTACTACTGACCCAGTCATGTCAGAGTTGAAGAACATGATGTTTCAGATGCAGAAAGGTTTTAATGCCTTTCAAGCAGACACAAAGGCTCAGTTGGAAAATTTGGGTAGACATAAAAAGATATTGGAGACTCAACTAGCTCAGTTGGCTAGTTCTTCTGCTAGTAGGCCACCTGGGTCATTACCTTCACAACCAATGCAACCAAGAGATACTGTCAATGCCATCCCTCTTAAGAGTGGAACACAATATGATGGTCCGGAGATGCCTAAGGATGATCCGGTTGATCCAGAAAAGAATGAAACTGTCACTGACAATTCCACAGCTCCTAAGGAGGCCAGCAATGTAGAGAAGCAGACAGTAGCTGAAAATGTTCCATCTACCACTCCTGTGATCAAGGTACCGTTCCCCAATCGCCTATTGAAGACTAAGCTTGATCATCAGCTCGGTAAGTTTTTGGAGGTAGTAAAGAATCTTCAGCTAATTGTCCCTTTTACTGAACTTATTACTCAAGTTCCTGCATATGCTAAATTTTTGAAGGAAATTCTGACTAGGAAGAGAGCCTTTAATGAAGTTGAGACAGTAGCTTTCACTTAAGAATGTAGTGCTCTTTTGCAAAACCAGTCCCCACCTAAATTGAAAGACCCGAGGAGTTTCTCTATCTTTTGTAACATAGGCACCATTTTTATTGATAAGGCTTTATGTGATTTGGGTGCTAGTGTTAGTGTCATGCCCCTTAATGTTTGCAAAAAGCTTGACATGGGAGATTTAAAATGTACCAATATTACTCTTCAAATGGCCTACCGTTCTGTTAGATACCCCCTAGGTATCTTAGAGGACGTCCTTGTGAGGGTAGGTAAAATTTTTTATTCCTGTGGATTTTGTTGTGCTTGACATGGAAGAGGATACTCATATCCCAATTATTTTAGGGAGACCATTCCTTCATACTGCTGGAGCTGTCATAGATGTTAAGAATGGAAAATTAATTTTGACCGTGGGAGATGATAAGGTGACTTTTAGTTTGACCCATGCCTTGAAAAGTCCCATGCTAGAGGAAGCCTGTTATAGAATTTATGTCATTGATGTGCTGGTTAATGATGACATGCCTCAATCCCTTCTGCGGGATCCTCTGGAGGCTTTGCTTTGTTTTGCATCTTTTATAGGTGATGGTAGTCCCTTGAGTGTTGAAGTGGATGACTGGGAAGAAGCTCTTACATGTGAAGAGCTTGACGATATTACCACTCATGAGAAGGAATAGTTAGTATATGATACTCAACCGGTAGAGGTAAAGAAACCTGAACTGAGACCCCTTCCCCCTTCTCTGAGATATGCTTTTCTGGATGAATCTGAAAATTATCCAGTGATTGTTAGTGCTTCACTGAATGATGGTCAAATGTCTCAACTTTTATCTGTTTTGAGAAAACATAAACAAGCCATTGTATATAGTATTGATGATTTGAAAGGTATAAGCCCTGACTTTTGCATGCATAAAATTCACCTAGAGGATGATCATCGTCCTAGTATACAAGGCCAACGTCGTTTGAACCCCAATATGCAGGAAGTGGTTAAGAAAGAGGTTATGAAGTTGCTTGATGCTGGAATCATCTACCCCATTGCTGACTCTAAGTGGGTGAGTCCAGTTCAAGTGGTTCCCAAAAAGGGAGGTACTACTGTTGTCAAAAATAAAAAAAAAATGAATTAATTGCTACAAGAGTAGTAACTGGTTGGAGTATGTGTATTGACTATAAGAAATTAAATGTTGCCACCAAGAAAGATCACTTTCCCCTCCCCTTCATTGACCAAATGTTGGAAAGGCTAGCTTGTCACTCTTATTTTTGTTATCTAGATGGCTATTCAGGTTTCTTCCAAATATTTATCCATCCAGACGACCAGGAGAAGACCACCTTTACATGCCCTTATGGTACCGTTGCCTATCGAAGGATGCCATTTGGACTATGCAATGCCCCTGCCACTTTCCAACATTGTAGATGGCTATCTTTTCTGAGTTCATTGAGTCCATTATGGAAGTGTTTATAGATGACCTTAGCGTGTACGGAATTGATTTTGATGCATGTTTGATAAATTTGGCTAAAGTTTTGAAAAGATGTGAAGATGTCAATCTTGTACTGAACTGGGAGAAATGCCACTTCATGGTTACTGAAGGAGTGGTACTTGGTCATATTATTTCTGAACGTGGCATCCAGGTGGATAAAGAAAAAATTCAAGTGATTGAGAAATTACCCCCTCCTGTGAATGTCAAAGGGGTGCGAGGATTTCTTGGTCATGTGGGGTTTTATCGCTGCTTCATCAAGGATTTCTCTAAAATGCTAAACCACTTACTCAGTTGCTCCCCAAGGATGCCCCGTTCATGTTTACTGATGAATGTCTTGTGTCTTTCAACAGGATCAAGCAAGCTTTGATTACTGCTCCTATCATTCGATCTCCGGATTGGACCCTTCCATTCGAGATTATATGTGATGCTAGCGATTATGCTGTGGGAGCTGTGCTTGATCAGAGGAAGAACAACATCCTCCATGCAATATACTATGCTAGCAAGACACTAGATGAAGCTCAAGTTAACTATGCCACCACTGAGAAAGAGCTTCTAGTTGTGGTATATGCTTTGGACAAGTTCATGACCTATTTGCTGGGGTCTAAGGTCATTGTTTATACCGACCATGCTGCATTGAAGTACCTCCTAGCCAAAAAGGAGGCAAAGCCTAGACTCATTCGGTGGATTTTGCTGCTCCAAGCATTCGACTTAGAGATCAGAGATAAAAAGGGTGCAGAAAATGTAGTGGCTGATCACTTGTTCAGATTGCAGTATGAGGATATGGAAGAGGGTCTACCCATTGATGACTCCTTTCCTGATGATAAGCTTCTGGCAGTCACTTTAGTCACCCCGTGGTATGCAGACTTCGCCAACTTCTGTGTGAGTGGACAGACTCCCCCAGAGCTGAGTTACCAGCAGAGGAAGAAATTCCTCCATGAGGCTAAAAAGTACTTTTGGGACGACCCTCTACTTTACAAGCTTTGCGCTGACACCATCTATAGGTGATGTATCCCAGAATGGGAGGTGCATGACATTCTGAAGCACTCCCACTCCCTGCCATGTGGAGGCCATGCTAGGCCCTCCAAAATCGTTGCTAAGGTACTTTAGTCTGGTTTTTACTGGCCCATTTTATTCATGATGCTAGTACCTTTGTTAATTCTTGTGATGCATGCCAATGAACGGGAAATATTTCCCGTAGACATGAGAAGCCCCAAACCCCCATTTTGGAAGTTGAATTATTTGATGTATGGGGTATCGATTTTATGGGCCCCTTTCCCTCTTCTTCAGGCAATAATTTCATACTTGTTGCTGTTGATTATGTGTCTAAGTGGGTAGAAACCATTGCATCACCAACTAACGACTCCAAAGTCGTTATGAAAATGTTTGAAAAGATTATCTTTCCAAGGTTTGGGGTACCAAAGGTTGTCATAGTGATGGTGGATCTCATTTTCACAAACGAACTTTTGAGGCTCTGCTTAAGAAATATGGTGTCTACCATAGGACTGGCCTAGCATATCACCCTCATACAAGTGGGCAGGTAGAAGTGTCTAATCGTGAGATAAAGACTATCTTAGAGAAGGTGGTAGCTAAATCTAGGAAGGACTGGAGTGACAAATTAGATGACACCTTATGGGCTTACAGAACTGCTTTTAAGACCCCTATTGGCACCACCCCTTACAAGTTAGTCTATGGGAAAGCATGTCACTTACCTGTTGAGCTAGAGTATAAGGCTTTTTGGGCTGTTAAGGAGTTGAACCTTGATGCTAAGTTAACAAGAGAAAAACGCCTATTGCAGATTAATGAGCTTGATGAACTCCGGTTGAATGCTTATGATAGTTCGCGTCTCTATAAAGAGCGCACTAAGAGATGGCATGATAAGAAAATTTTGAGTAGAGAGTTATGTATTGGTGACAAGGTTTTATTGTACAACTCTAGATTAAAACTTTTCCCTGGTAAGTTGAAGTCTAGGTGGTCTGGTCCATTTTCTGTCACCAATGTTAACAAATTTGCTTCTATTGAGGTGATGAATCCAACAGGTGAAAAGTTCAAAGTTAATGGCCAACGCTTAAAGCTGTACCATACAGGAGCTCCTGCTGGATCTGTGGAGGAACTATACCTCCAACCCCCTTCCCCTTCTGCTTGAGGGATGAGGCATTATGGTCGTGCGGGACCTTTATCAACCAGCGCTAATCGGGAGGCAACTCGATTTCCCTTTTCCTTTTCTTTTCTTCCTTTTAATTTTAGATTTGCGAATTTTTGTAGTTTTTGGTGAGAGAGTGAGAGGGTACTAACATCATCCTGAGGCTATATGTGTGCAGGAATTTTTTAGCATAGCAGCTTGGGTCATTGTCCAATTGAAAAGATCGCAAAAATCAAGGAAATCGCCTGTTTGGGAGGTCGCCCGATCCTATCGGGCAACCCCGCCCGATCGGACCCGCAAAGAAAACACTGGAAACAAGAAAATGGACAACGCCCGATTTCATCGGGCTCCCTCGCCCGATCGACAGCTGTTCTGTCAACGAAAAGAAGATCGCCTGATCGGGCGTCACACCGTCAGATTCTGGAACGACAAAGCTCACCGTCCGATGGGATCGGGCGATCAAGCCCGATTGGACCCATGACCAATTTTTGGGCGACAAAACAAAAGAAAAAAATCCACCCGATTGGATCGGGTTACCTTCGCCCGATCGGGCAGTCTCCAGTGGGCAGCATTAAGTCCCGTTTTTCACTCTCTATCACTCATTCTTCTCACAATCTCTCTCTGACTCTCTCCTTCAAACCCTAACCCCTTATTCTCACCTTCTTCCCCAAATTCACCCTCCACTATTAAAGACCTCCATCCAAGCTATTTCAATCTTCACAAAATCACTCCTCTCATCATCCCCTACAAATGTATTACTCCATCCTCTTCATTTTCTTTCACTCCATCCCTCACATCCATCTTCTTCCTATTTCCTTCCACCATTAAAGTGAGTGAAAAGCTTCCTTCCATCATCCCCCATTAAAGTGAGTGAGAAATCCTTTACATTCTTACATTTTTTCCAAGCAACATGAATTTGAGGAGGCGTCGCGAATCTGGCACCGGGTCTTAACCACCACCACCGCCCATCCCTCGGGACGAGACTTTTTTGGATGTCATCTTTTCGTCGGAAGAGCAGCGCAAAAGGTTTCAGCGCCTAAAAGGGCGCGAGGTAAGTCCTACACACTTTCTTGATATCGAATTTTTGAGTAAATTGGGTAATGCATCTGAATTCAAGGATTTCATGAAAATCATAGGGATGTAATCATTTTTTTTCGGTGCATGTTAATACATACCCTGTGCTTGAATTTTATAGTAGCCTTGAGGTTACCAAACCCCAAACTAGACCCGTTTCATATGTATCCTGTAGAGTACTCAATCCCGGAATTTGCTAGAATTCTCCGAGTCCAATGCCGAGGGGAGATTAGGCACCCCCCTAACTACCACTACCGTGATACCTACTTTGCCATCATGGGTGATGAAAATGACTTCACCTTACAACATTGCAATGCTAAATTCATCCACCAACCCATCTTCAAACTTTGGATACAGTTTATGTCTCAGACACTGTTTGGGATGGTGGAAGGACAATTGATTAGGGGGGATGAACTATACTTGATAGGGAGCTATATGCTTAGAGGGACGCGTCACCAGTTTCAATACAACATCCCTCACCATGTTGTGCTCCAAATGGAGCGTATTGCTACCACATATCCTAAGAGGCGAGCGGACGGTACCTTGACCTCTCGTGCCATTGTGAATGGGGGGTTGGTGACTCTTTTTGCTAGGAAAGTCCCCGGTTTTGATGAGACTCGCTAGTTGCTACCAGCCGGCCATAGGACTTACCCTCATGGATTATGCGTTCCTAGATCGCCTCTATTGGTTAGAGAGGGCTGGGGATAAATACCAGTGGCGCATCAACGAGATGCGCTCTATTGAGTTGCCTAGTCCTTTAGCCAAAATCAGACCCGGGCAACCCCATTACCACCTTCCCATTGCCGATCTGATTTCCCAACCCCCGTCCCTGAGATACCCAAGCGCACCTTTCACCGCCGCCAACCCCATTCCGATGATATTGCCTCTACTTATGATGCTCCCCCTCCCCTATATTCTGCTGCTCCTCCTTCTTTTGAGTTTCAGGATATGATGAGCATGCTCCAGCGGATGGAGTCTCGCATTACTGCCAACTCTGCAGCCATCCAGAGCATCGGCCAGCGGGTTGATGCCAATTCTGCAGCTCTCCAGAGCATTAGCCAGCGTGTTGATACATTGGCCAATGATCAACACCTGGCTATGTATCCCAGGTACGATGTATACTGCAAACTTCATCATATTGCTGAAACAGACGCGCACCAATCTTGGTACACTTGGAAACCAAGTTACAGCCAATCGGGATCCAGTAGTAGGGGTGGCGGAGGTGACGATGATGATGGTGATGACATTTCCATGGATGACTGATATCCATGCCTTTCCTTTCCCTTGTTGCAATGAGGCCATTGCCAAGTTCAGCTTGGGAGAGGATTTCTGTAAGTACTTCTCTCTCTTTTACTGCTTTTTAGGTTAGTTAAGTTAGTTTAATTGCTTTGAAAAAAAATGAAAAATCACAAAAAAGTGAAATATTGCTGAAAAAAAATACAAAAATACGAGTGGAATATGAATAGACTGATTGCTTCCCTGTGCCCCGAACTTTGCTTTGAAAAATGGTTTAACTCATTATACTAGATAGTTGGGCATTTGTGATTGGGATGTTATGATGTGATCTCTGATTACCTTGATCTTGAGTGGATTTTGATGATAAAGGGCCTACTTTAACTGCACGCTTGAATTGGTTAGATTGTAAGGATTCATTCTAGCCTTCGGATTTATATCTCTATCCGGTCTCTTGTGTATTAGTTCCTCGTAGCATTCTTATCTTGACTTTGGCATTGTACTAGTTGATTTCTGGTGACTTTGGACATGTGCTGTGATAGAGGCGTTCATTTGTTTTTTAAGCCTCAGAGTTGTTAAAAGGAATCATTTTCCCCCTAGCCCCGCTGAGCCTAATGACATTTTAGATCAATATTAAGCCACATTACACGCCTTGAGCCTTTACAATGAATATTGTCCCAAGCCTAGCTTGGGGGAGCATTTGTTAGGTTGATATTACATTGTGTGGTTGTTTCCGTGGGGTGGTTGGAAAATAATGTCATGTTGGTACAAAGTAAAGTGAAAAAAGAAAAAAAAAGTGAAAAAAGAAAGAAAATAAATAATACATGAAAAGTCTCCATGATCTTCACTCATTAAGTTTCAAGAAACTTTAACTGATGAAAAAAAAAAGTTATTGAGAATTATATTGGAGACAATTATTGGTTGGTTCGTGAAATTTCAGAGTTGGTTATTATCTTGGTCATGTTGTTGAGGCCATGGGAGTTGTTTCGACCACACCTAGTTTTACTAGTGTTTTTGCTCTCCTTTTCTTGGCTTTTCCACCACATTCCTTAAATAATTTCCGTACATTTACCCGAGCCCCATTACAACCCTGAGAAAGACCTTTTGAGCACGTGTTTGATTGTTTATTGGAATAATACTGAGTCAATATGCCAAAGTTGAAGATTAAGTTTGCTATTTGAGTCGACCTGATTAGGATGAGCGATATTATACCTTTCTAAACACATGAGAGTGTGAGTGGGAAGGGATATTATGGTTGGGTTGATGAGCGACCGGGAACATTTTATGCTCGCCACAAAATTGAGAGGAGTGACACCTCGATGAGCACCTTTTTAAGATTTGCATGTTATGTAGGGCAGCTGCATTTGATGGTTTGCTTAGGTGATTGGTGGTCAGGGTGATCTGAGCAACTGCACTTGAATTTTGCGTTCTTAAAGGATTTTGAGTTGGAAATATTTGAGTTTGAATTTCTTATCTGAGGGGTGAAGCAATTTTATTCTTATTCATGTTGTGCTTTGCTTGGGGACAAGCAAAGGTTTAGCTTGGGGGAGTTTGATGTTATGGTTTAATATAGAGTTTTAATTTCCCCCTACTTATAAGCTAAAAAGGATGTCAATGGTACTTTTATGAGCCATTTTGTGCTAACTTTCTCCATCTAGTTGTGGTTTTCTGTTTTGTGTCAACTTACAGGTTTTAGGGAGTTACCCTATTTTCTACTATTATTTGACCGCTACACTAGATTGGAGAGGTTTTATGCTGAGTTCCAAGGTCCCGAGGACACTTTCCGGGACCCTTGAGCAAAAGAAGAATTGAAGAATTGGCATTTGGAGCCAAGAACGAAGAAATGTGCCCCAGGCCCGATCCAATCGGGTGGCCTAGCCTGATCGAGCGCCCACAAGGAATTTGGGAGTTTTGAAGCGGGCCCGATCGGTCACCTTCACACTGTCATTATTTCGTTGCTGAAGCCCGATCAGGCGGTTCGGCCCGATCTCATCGGGCGTTTGTGTTGAGCTGTTGTGCGCGCTGGTGAGGAGTAGTAGGCCGCCCGATTGCATCGGGCGGTTGCCATTTTGTGCTGTGACGAGTTTGTCAGAGCCCGATTTCATCGGGCATGCTTGGCCCGATCGGGTGATTTTTCCGACATGCGCATTTAATGATTTCCGGGCTATTTTTTGTAAGATATTTCCTAGTTGTTTTAGGTTTAGTATAAATAGCCAAATCAGAATATCTTTTATTCATCTTGTTTTTAGTCATTATTTTTTATAGTTTTCTCTCAAGAACCCTAGTTTACTACTTTTCGCTTTGGATTCAAGATCAAACATTTGGATTACTCGCAAGTTCAATATAGTTCTTTAATTTGGTAATCTTCTTTATTGCTTTCTCTATTATTGATTATATTGATTTCATAGTTAATTACAATTATTCCAAGTATGAATTGTTATATTGATTTTGTTATTGTTTTCGCAAGCATGAGTGAGTAGTTCTATTTCTAGGATTGTGGGGACCTATGTATGCAATGAAGGATTGATAGATTAGTATAATTACCTTTTATTTCAATTGTTTCATGTGATTGAATCGTTCATGCTAGATTTATGAATTAGGCCTAATTTGTATTTCTATTAACGCAATATTGAATCTGCTTCGAGAGGAGAGATTTCGTATAGGCTTTCAATCATTAGGCAGAGTGATCCTTGACCATGCGAGAGCGGCTAGGTGATCTATGAGCACTACTACAGAATTCACGATTTGCGTCTGACTATTTGCGTCGGACAGGAGAGCAACTGACGCAAATAACATATGTGCGTCGGATCCTACAGAATATCCGACGCAAATAGCCAAGAAAAATTATAAAAGATTGTTTTGCGTTGCACGAACGCTGGAAAACGACGCAAAAGGGGTCACTATGTGCGTCGCATTAAGGGTACCTGTGACGCAAATAGTCTTAGCCAACTCATCAGAGATCATCTGCGTCGCATGGGCCTTGGTCCGACACAGATGGTGCACCATGCATGCTAACCAGCCCAAAATGTGCGTGTGGTCATCTGCGTCGGACCCATGACCATGCGACGCAGATAGATCAGCCCAAATGTACACAAAAGTACCATGCATGCTAAAGCAGACCGGTCATCTGCGTCGCATGGGTTAAGGGTCCGACGCAGATGACTAATCAGATAGTCATCTGCGTCGGACCCTTGCCCCATGCGACGCAGATGACTCGTTTCAGCGAATTTAATTTGTATCCCGCCCATCAGTTGGGGCAATTCACAAATTAGGAACTTCTCTCTCTCTCTCTCATGCGAATTCGCCGGCGCTGCTGAACTACATTCCCGCCCATCAGTCGCGCCGCCGCTGCTCCTCTCGCCGGCGCTCCTCCTCTTGCCGGCGTTCCTCCTGTTTCTCTCACTCACTCTCTCTCACCCGTCCCACCGTCGCGCCGGTGCTCCTCTTTCTCACTCACTGACTCTCACTCACCGGTTGCGCCGCGTGTTCCCGTCGCGCCGTGCTTGGCTGCTGCTCACCGGCGCTACTCCTCCTCTTTCTCTCACTCACTCTCTCTCTCTTGCACTCCTCCTCTTTCTCACCCACTCACTCTCACTCACCCGTCCCTCCGTCGCGCCGCGCTTCCCCGCTGCTCGCCGTTGCTCGCCGTCGGGCCGCCGCTGCTTTCCGTCTCTCCGTCTCAAGCAATGTAAGTCTTTTTTTTTTTTTTCAAATTTTTGTCTCAATTTATGTCTTTTTATTTTTTTACCAATCTGTCTTTTTTTTTTTTTGGAATTTTTTCTTATTTTTGTTAGATCTTAAGCAATTACATTAGTAGAGTGATTGTAGTTATTAGTTTAAGATTGAATTTAGGATGTTTGAAGTTTAATTTGTATGTAGGATGTTTAAGATTGAATTTACGATGATTGTAGTTTAAGATTTTAATATTATATTTAGGATGTTTGTAATTTGTAGTGCTTGAATTTATATATTTTGTAGTGCTCTAAAATACTTCCTTTCTACTATATAATTATATTCACAAGTCATTCTTGTTTTTTACCATTGATTTTAATAATTCTACTTTAATCTTAATGTTGTTTCTTAATTTCTAATTTGTTAATGTCTTAATATTAGATAGTTGATGTTTATGAGTTATGACTTAATCACTATTTAATTTGTGGGTTGGTTAATGCCCTAATGCAGTTGCCACATTCCATCTTCTACTTGTCGGCTGGTGCTCCAAGCTCACCTCGTTGTGCTTGTCTTCGCTGCTCCTTGAGAGCAGAGGTATATATATTATAGCTTTTGCTTTATGTTTATTTGTTTTATTTGTCCCTATAATGTTAAATTATGTGATTGGAAAAATATATGTGAATTGTTTGGTTATGTGATTGGGAAATCATATGTTGAATTATGACCAAACTTATATGGACATACCTTAATGCGGTGGGGAGGGAAATCTAAGGAATGGATTGTTTTTGCTGTTTAATTGCAATGTGTGCATCATTGGCCTAGATACCCGTTCGAGGCTTACTCATTAGGAGTAAGTCTTGAATAATCCCCGGTTTGGGACTGTCTTTGGGTTTCTTATCTCACTTAGGATGTGAATGAATGTTTGGTTTTCGATTCTAAGAAAGATCTAGCTCATTTCCCTAAGTGTTCTCTGGGTACATATGTTGATAGTTTACCTACTATCTTCATCGTGTACTTGGAGAACTGTAGGGAAGTGCTGCCGGATTTTTCTTAGAATTGAAAACCAAATGTTCATTCACTAGTGAGATGAGAAACTCAAGGATGGGTTAGGTTGGAGTGATAAGGACCCAAATGTTCATGATTGCATTTGATGAGACACTTTGAATGATGTGATCGATTGTGTTCTTGTTTGGTGTCTCTATAGTGTATAAATATGGATCGAAACTGGATGTATGGTAATCGGATTTCGGCGACATTTCTACAAGGGGTTGATGAATTTATCAGAGTTGCGTTAGAACATCAATTGCAGAATGGGTCAAATTTAGTCCTGTGTCCTTGTTGTGATTGCAATAACTCTAGGGGGTATCGTGATGTGGATCAAATTAAGGATCATTTGATTCGTCGTGGGTTTAAGAGCAACTATACGAGGTGGACATGGCATGGAGAGTTTTATGATCCAGGTATGAGCTCCACTAGCTTGTGTGATGATTTGCATGTTGATCACATTGATTATGAGGTTGAGGTTGAGGATGAGGTTGAGGTTGATATCAAAAAAGGAGAGAATGATAATGAGAATGATAGGGTTGTTGATGAGAATGATAGGGTAGATGAGATGTTGCACAATTTGGAGGATGAAGGAACCGATCGTCCCCATTTGTATGATAGTATTTTAAGTGCAGCGGACAAACCTATGTATCCGGGGTGTAAGAATTTCAGTAAACTTTTTGGCATCCTCACATTGTTCAATATGAAATCGAAGTATAGTTGGACAGATAAAAGTCTAAGTGAGTTGTTCAGTTTTTTACAAGAATTGCTACCTGAAGGGAATGAAATTCCCAACTCTACCTATGAGGCAAAGAAATTGTTGTGTCCATTAGGTATGGAGTATGAGAAGATACATGCATGTCCAAATGATTGTGTGCTGTATCGAAATGAGAACAAGGATTTGGGTGAGTGTCCAAGGTTTGGAGAGTCTCGGTATAAGATAAAAGAGGATGATGAGGGAGTGAGAAAGAAAGAAACTCCGGTGAAGGTTCTTTGGTATCTTCCAATCATTCCGAGATTTAGGCGTTTATTTTCGGATGAAAATAATGCTAAATTATTAAGGTGGCATGCGTACAAGAGGAAGAAAGATGGGATGCTTAGACATCCGGCCGATTCTCCGCAATGGAGAAATATCGACCGAAAGTTCGCAGGTTTTGGTAAAGAACCTCGAAATCTTAGGCTTGGACTTTGTACAGATGGGATGAACCCTTTTGGCACACTAGGTACCCAACATAGCACTTGGCCAGTTCTACTGACCATTTATAATCTGCCCCCCTGGTTATGTATGAGGCGTAAATTTATTCTGCTATCGCTTCTTATTTCGGGTCCTAAGCAACCCGGAAACGACATAGATGTGTATCTTGACCCACTCTTTCAAGATCTGAAATTGTTGTGGGATGAAGGTGTTTCGATGTTCGATGCGTATACGAAAACTAACTTCACATTACGTGCCATGATATTTTGCACGATTAATGATTTCCCGGCTTACGGGAATTTGTCTGGGTATACGGTTAAAGGAGCAAAGGCATGCCCTTTTTGTGATGAGTATATGATTGATGAGCGGTTACATCATTGCGGGAAGAATGTATACCTCCATTATCGTACATGGCTTCCTTTAGATCATCCATTTCGTAAGAAGAAAAAGTTGTTCAACGGAAAAGTGGAGATGAGAGAAGCCCCTGTACCCTTGCGTGGAAATCAGGTTTCTAATCGGGTAAAAGATATTGAAACAGTGTTTGGCAAGCCCTTCAAAAGTGTCTCAAAGAACTTATATAAGAAAAGATCTAAGTTCTGGGACCTCCCATATTGGAAATTCTTAGAAGTCAGACATTGTCTTGATCTAATGCACATTGAGAAAAATGTTTGTGATGCCATTGTCGGAACATTGTTGAATATGCCCGGGAAGACAAAGGATGGAGTTAAAGCTCGGAAAGACATGGCTGAAATGGAAAGACCAGAACTAGCACCTTAGGAGCGGGGACAACGCTATTATCTGCCACCAGCTTGCTACACTTTGTCTAAGAAGGAGAAAACGAGTTTTTGTGAGTCTCTGCATAGGTTAAAGGTCCCTGCTGGATACTCGTCAAATTTTCGAAACCTTGTCTCACTGAAGGACTTGAAACTCGTTGGTTTGAAATCTCATGATTGTCATATCTTGATGCAGCATTTATTACCTGTTGCAATACGAGGAATTTTGCCTTCCCAATTGAGATACACGATTACAAAGTTGTGTTTCTTTTTCAGAACTATATCTAGTAAAGTGATTGATCCTAATACTCTAGATAAGTTGCAAGCTGATGTAATAGAGACGATGTGTCGATTTGAAATGTACTTCCCACCATCGTTCTTTGACATCATGCCTCATTTGATAATTCATCTTGTCCGAGAAATTAAACTTTGTGGGCCTGTTTGTATGAGGTATATGTGGCCTTTCGAAAGGTATATGGGTGCTCTCAAGGGAAAAGTGATGAATCCAGCCAGACCAGAAGCGAGTGTTGTCCAAAGAACAGTTGCGGAGGAAGTATCTGAATATGTAAGTCAGTATTTAGCACGTGCACAAGCAATTGGATTGCCAAAATCTAGACATGAAGGAAGGCTTGCTGGTTGTGGTACCATTGGGAGAAAAAGATTGTGCCTTGATGGAGAGTTGAAAAGAAAAGCAGAATTTTTGGTGTTAGAAAATCTAAAACAAGTTCATCCTTACTTAGATGAGCACAAGAAGATGCTTAGTGTTCAGTATCCATTGAAGAATGAACGTGAGTTGATGATTGAGCATAATCAGTCGTTCGTTGATTGATTTAAAGAACGAGTTATGAACCAATTATCTGACCCAAAAAATGATGTATCAGATACGTTGAGATGGTTGGCATATGGGTCAAAGATGCAAGTTCTTTCCTATGAAGGATATGACATCAATGGTTATTCATTTTATACTAAACGACAAGATGACAAATCTACAATGCAAAACAGTGGTGTTACGTTAGGAGCTTTGTCATCAGAGTACAAAAGTAGAAGCGATAGAACCATTATTGAGAGAATGAAGTCTTACTACGGGTTCATTGAAGATATATTAGAACTTGACTATGTTGACTTCAAGATTCCGCTCTTTCAATGCAAGTGGTTTGATATTCGTCGTGGTGTAAAGAAGGATGAACATGACTTTTTTACATTAGTCAATTTCAGCCGGTTAGGGCATCATGAAGATTCTTTGATATTGGCATCACAAGCAAAACAAGTATTCTACATGGTTGACCCTGTTAATTCAAAATGGTCTGTTGTCATTGAAGGAAAAAGGAGAATACTTGGAATTGATGATGTACATGATGAAGAGGAATACGATAAGCAATTCAATGAAGTCATTGCTTCGTCAGTAGTAATTCCAAGTATATTAGGGGAAGATCTGGACACGAATTACATTCGTTGAGACCATAATGAGGGATTTTACGTTGTCAAAGAAAAAAGTGATTAATAGGTAACTAATGTAATATTCTACAATTATATATTTTATGCTTGGTTAAAATAATTTTGTATTATTTCATTGATGATTCTAACATGTCTTTATGCTTTATGGTTTCAGGTGTAGTGATGGAAGATCACATAATGCATGATGCATCCGATGATGATCGGCAGCCACGTTCTGAGACCGAGATAACTGATGGAGGTAGTAGGAAGAAAGAGTGAGCAAGCCTAGAGGTCCTACAAAAGGGATACGTTCCAAACCCGGGGTCCAAAGAGTACTTCAGTGGGATGATTGGATGCGTCCAATTGGGGATCATGTTGGTGCGTACAAGACACATTGCGGCGAAATCAGTAGAAGCAAAGTGTCTATCTTGTACGATAGTTGGGATGATGTTCCACAAGGCCTAAAAAATAGTTTATGGGAAGACGCGAAAGCAAGTAAACCTATGTATTTTAAAAATCCATTCTTTTAATTTTATTTGAATCATGTTTATTATACTAATCGTGTATAATTGGTTCATTTTATATATTGAAGAAAGAGTTTGGAATACAAGAGGATGAGAGGAAGAAACGAGATGTGTTGACTACTTGTGATAAGCGGTGGAGAGATTTCAAGTCAAGATTAGTGAGTCGATGGATCACAAAAACGAGGCTGGGGCCTAACAATGATATGCAACCGTACGTGCTCTATCCATTCATCACGAAAGGGATTTGGGACGAATTCGTGAAAAAGCGTAGCTCTAAGGAGTTTAAGGTGTATAATATGTACGTTACAACTACATAATATGTTATAATCAAATTTTTTTTTTGTGAATATTAACTAGTTACTTTTTTCATATTAGGCTAAAAGTGAAAGAGCAAGAAAGTCTCAGGCTGCCAACATTCATCCTCATTTTTTGGGTCAAAAGTCATATGCGGAGATGATTCCCGTTTGGAAAGACCAAGGGTATATCCCTAAATCCTCTACAGCATCATCTGTTGACTCATCTACATCATCAATTATTTCCTCCTTGCCGGATCGAACTTTGCCATGGCTTCTTGCTAGATCGAAAAAAGATAAGGAAGGAAATCTTTTCTTCCCTAATGAAGAAACACAAAAGATAAAGGAGTCTATTGTAAGAATTCTTCAAATTTTATGATAAATTCTTGTCTAATTACTCGTATTCTAGAATTCTACTAATCATATGATTTTTTTGAATTTGATGCAAGATGATTGGAAAAGGAAAGAAAAGGAAGGAGAGTTTGTTCCAGGTCGGATGGATGATGTTCTATCTCGTGCTCTACAGAGGAAAGACCGTCATGGGCGTGTGTTAACAGTTGGGCGTAGCATTGGGATTACATCGGTTTGGGGAGATCCTGATCGGAGTAGTACTGCTCGAAAGGGTAGGGGCATGGATGATGAGGAGATGCAGGAGTTGGAGGCAAGAGTGAGTCAAAGAGTTAGAGAACAGACGATGCAAGAGATGAACTCGAAGATTGATGCTATAGTTCAAGAAAGGTTGATGGCTTTTGCGGCGCAATTAGGTCTTCAAGCACCAAATCAAACAAATCCTCACACTCCAGTTGATCCTAGTAGCTGTCACTCGGGGGGCAATGATCCATTTGTGAACTTGCAGGTATATAGTTATTTTATATCTTCTACGATTATGATATTATGTTTGTAAAACACTTAATTAATGACATTATGTTCTCATTGGATGTTAAGAGTCCGGTTCCATGTCGTTTGGCAATAGCGGATAACTCGGGACCGATCATTGTAGCTGAGGGTACCGTACATCCGCAAATGGAGTCATCATCACATCCTACGGCCGTGAGAGTGAGTGTTGATGATTTTTTTTCAGACTACACAAAAGCTCTAGTTCCACTACCTACTCCATACATCATCAAACTCAGTCAAGCCGAGGGTTCATTCATAGAATGGCCGAAAGAGTTGGTATTTTTAGTCTCAGATAATCAGGTAACTTATGTTTAATATTTTGATTTATATACTAAGAAATGTAAATATATATACTAAAAAATTTTGATTTATATATGCTAAATAATCTTCATTTTGTATACTAAGTAATCTTGATTTATATATGAAATAATCTATATACATATATAATATGAATTAAAAAGAAGTCAAATTGAATTAGGAACATATACTTAAAGACGGTGCGATGAAGAAGAAGAAGAAGAAGAAAATAGTTGGTAGTGATCCTTGCACCGATGAGTCTGCACATATGTACGTAGATCCTTTTATTGACTTGACACTGGATGACATGGATGATAATATCAAGGAGATGCACCGAATATTTTGCGAGAAACCCTCAGATGAGCCTTTTTAGTTGCAAGTTCAGAGGGGTACCGTCTTCAACTTTGATAGAGATTATATGATCATTCTCTCACGACAAGATGTTTTTCAACTTCTCACGGGAGCATGGATTAATGTATCCATTTTGCAAGTATTTATGATGTGAGATTTCTCAAACTCTAAACTAGTTAACATTGCTATTTATAGGTATTGTTTCTCCTAACTATAAGTGTTTGGATCTTAGGTACTTGGCAGAGCAGTCTGAGGAGCATGGAGATAATAATATTGGTTTCATGGGTCCAAGTATGATTTCAGCGACCATGATACGCAATCACTTAGATGCCGTGATCAACTACATGGCAAGTTCAATGAAAGCGAATCAATATATGCATTACATCCTATGTCCGTATATTGAAAAGTATGTTTTATTCAAACTAATCTTTACTTTGTTTTATATTTATGAACTTGTGGTTATATATATAAAACATCACATTGTGCTTCATGCCTTAGGGATCATTGGATACTTCTTGTCATTTGTCTACTTAAGAGAATGGTCTATATATTTGATTCGATGAAGAAAGATAGATCCTTAGCTATCAAGATACCGTTGAATATGTAAGTTCATAGTTGTTATACATGTTAATAAGTTTACATGCATTTTATGATATTTTAAATAATTTATAAATGTTTATAGTAATTAATTGTTACAAAATCTCTATATTTAGTGCATATACAAAATACACGCGGCTTGAAGGATCAAATAAAGGAACTAAATTGTCTTGGACATATATGCGGGAAAAACTATTATGGTTTTGTATTTCATACTTTATAATTCTAATTAGGATTTTTTTTTTCCGATTCTAATATATATTTTAAATTTGGTGTAGTGTGCTCAACCATCGGGAGGAGTGGAATGTGGCTATTTCGTGATGAGATACATGTTTCTAATCATCCGCTTCTACTATGAAGCAGAGAATTTGTATGAGGTATATGTATGTTGTAAATTCATTATTTAGACTTATAGAATTTTAAAGTATATTAACTAGTTTAATATATTTCTAGGCTTTTTCGTCAAGTCTTGAGCCATACTCCATATATGATATCAACGACCTCAAAGAACTTTTTGCGGAATACTTTGTACGGGTCGTTAACGAAGAAGACTAAGTTTGATGGTTAGTGTATGTATTTGTAGGTTAGCATAATATTTTGTTACTTGAACCTTGTTGGTTGATTGATTGCAACATTGGTTGCTTGAACCTTGTTGGTTCATTGATTGCAACATTGGTTGCTTGATTGAAATGTACTGGAACAGGTTTTGGTTATATATATGCAAACATTTCCCAACGATTTCTTGGGTTGTCCAAATTACAAAGGAGACTCGCCGAATTTTTCGCTCATAATTATTAACATAATGTTTGCTTAGTTTCGAAAAAAAAATAGCTGAAAACAAAAACAAAAAAGCTGGAAAAAAAAACATCATCATCGCGTCGCATGCTGTGCAATATGCGACGCAGATGAGGAATTATTTGCGTCGCATATGGCCTGCATGCGACGCAAATGGGTATGTATGCACAGCAGGCTTAGCAGACCCATCTGCGTCGCATGCTGTTCATATGCGACGCAAATAATTCCTCATCTGCGTCGCATATTGCACAGCATGCGACGCAGATGAGGCTGCTGAGAGCTGATGTGGGTGCATGGGGGATGGGCATATGCGTCACATGCTTGTGGGGTCCAACGCAAATCCTAGATTTCTTGCGTCGCATCCCATCCGACGCAGATGGCTGTATTTCATCTACGACGAGGCCTGTGCCGTCGGACCGTTGTCCGACGCAAATGAGGGTCCCAGGTCCGACGCAAATTATCATTTCTCTAATAGTGGAGGGAGGTAATGTTCGAGAGAAATTACATGTGCCCTAGATAAATTGACTTATTAGGTGGTTGTTATTCGTCCCTGATTTCCCCGAATTGTATGCATAGTGATCCATAGTCCTAGTTCTTTATT
The DNA here is from genome assembly GCA_947646795.1 of Beta lomatogona. Taxonomy (NCBI): domain Eukaryota; kingdom Viridiplantae; phylum Streptophyta; class Magnoliopsida; order Caryophyllales; family Amaranthaceae; genus Beta; species Beta lomatogona. Next base: position 252,786 of record CANSNZ010001137.1, read on the forward strand.
AATTGATTTATTCTCTCGTATTTAGTTCTGTCATTTGCTTAGTTTAGTCACACAACCATTTTCATCTGATTTAGTTAGTATAATATTACAATTCAGATACAATAGTATAACTTTCTCCATGTGGATTCGATCCTGACTTCCCTGACTACTAGTTAGTGGACCTTAGGTTATTTTTGATTAGGTGATACGACTTTAGCCTGTCAATTCGTCTATATATATATTAAAAATAGGCAAAATTAACCTTAATACCCTGAACTATAGTGCGGGTGCACCAAACAGCCCCAACTGCGGTTTATAGCCAGAACACCGCAAAGTACGGACCTGGGTGCAATTCGTACCATAAATGAGGTTGGTGCCCATAATTCTCACCGGATTCTCTCATCTTTCTTATTTTCTTCTTTTTTTTGACCTTAATATTTTTACTTAAACAAAAAAAAAGGCGCTTGCCTTTATATTCTCCTTCCTCAACTGAACAAGAAGACTTTCTTCCCCAAATTCCCTCTTACCTCCCCAAATTCCCTCTTTCTTCCCAAATGAACCCTAAATTCTGAAAGAGTGAAATCCGCATAACAACAATGAGCTCAGCTTCATCTTCAAGTTTCAAGAAGAATTCAAATACCAGTTTAGGTAATGGTAGGGTTTACTGTCGACATCGATTGCCTGCAGTAGTCCAAACTACTTGGAAGTTCAACCACAATCATGGAAAACGCTTCTATGACTGCCCAATACCTAGCACTCGACTTAGAGCCGGTGAGAATACCGATCACCGACCACATTGATGATATGGACTGCACCCAAGTCCATACTTTGGGGTGTTCTGGCTATAAGTCGTAGTTGGGGCTGTTTGGTGCACCCGCGCTATAGTTTAGGGTGTTGAGGCTAATTTTGCCTTTAAAATATCAAACTTTCTAATTGTTAATTTTAATAATTATATCTATGTATAAATAGTCAAAGTTATGTGTTCACCACCGTCAATGTTATCAGGATCGAGATCCTACTTTGGATCATAGGAGTTGATAGGATCGAATCGTAGGATCGTAAGATCCTACAATTCGGTAAAATAGAGATAATTATGCTTGAATGTGAAGAGAACCTCTTGTTAAAAATTTACACATATTAATAATGACTAATCTCATTAGAAAATGGTGATAGTTTTTCAATACTATAAGATTGAAGTAACATGCAACCAAAATCTAATAGGGAAATATAATATGTGAAATTACTTTATGATTTTTTTTACGATAGGATCGGATCGTAGAGTCGTAGGATCGTAGAACCGTATTAAGATCCTACCATGTTATTTTTTGTGGTTGGGTAGGATCGAAAGATCCTACAAAATTAAGATCGTATGTAGGATCGGGACCCGTGAGATCCTTCCGAATCGTAAAATCGTAAGATTGTAAGATCTGGATCGGATTTTTGACAACAATGACCACCGTAGAGATCAATATATATAAATTAGCAGAAACAGAACTAAAGTTGATGGATAAACGTGTACTTACTCAAGAAATCTGCAATATTACGACCGTTGGTAAACCTTCCGGTGGGAATTCCTCATGGAAAGTCGACACCGTATGGTGCGTAATTTGCTTTTGCTAGTGTTAAGAGCATTTTATTGTTGCCAGGATCTGATAACGTGTCACCGAAAATAAAATGACATGGCACTTTTGGCTCACCATTAACCAAAGCAAATCAGGTAATAAGAACCAACATTACTGAATTTAATTTCAACATTATTTCAAATTTATATTTGTGTGTGCTAGGTTTAATTTGGTGGCTCATCAGAATATGTAATCTTTGGTTTTTATAATATATTATAATGATATGATGTTTTATACGCAGTTTTGAGATATTTATAGGACAAATGTGTGAAATTCAAAGCCACGCAATCTTACATCCAATGTGATAAAGAAAGAAAACAACTATAGTTGCAGTTTTAATGCTTTGTTGACAATTGGCAAATGATTATTTCTTGACAGCTTACTTCATTAAATGTATTTCTCTATTTTGGTTATATGCAAATTGCAACGCTGCACGCTTTCAGTCAGAAATTTAATGACTAAAACGTGGTATTTATAAAATACGATAGATTAAGAGAAACCTTTGACGTACAAACTGTGAATTCTACTATGCTATCACGTTTGTACGTCAAAAGTTTCATGTGCATTCCAATATTAATATTTCACACGATATTTCTTGAGGGTTAGTTTGGTAGATTTAGTGCAAATATTCACACGTTTTAGTAAAAACTTGATATTTAATACGTCAAAAGTTTCGTGCTATCAGGTTTTACCATCCTCAATAAATATTTATGTTAAGAGTATAATATACATATGTGAGTTACAATATAGTTGTTCCACATTAATTAAACAATTAGAGAGAGAATGACTAACATATAGGTTGGTGGGTTACTCCACCTATCAGGCTATCATCAATTCAGGCTATCATCAATTGGTTTTAGGATGAAACCCTACCAACCTTATATGTGGTCAAATTCTCTTGCAAAATGGGTTTCTGTTAAGCCCAATGAAATTATCAAATTCACACGATCCGCAAGAAACCTATGCTACTATTTTGTGCAAATATGCCATAAATTGTATCTCATAAATATCTGGTTTTAATCTTGAATCGTGGATGGCAAACCTGATACGTCGTTCAGTTTGAAGAAATATACTCTTCCTTTAGTGTGTTGGATACCTTCTAAGAAATAACTTTAGCTAGAGCTATGTATGTTGGAAAAACCAATATGAAGATGTCTTGAATCTTGATTTGCTTTAGTTTAATAGACTTTAGCAAATAAAAGGTTTTTAGGTTATTTTAGACCGTGTTTTGGAATACGTGTGATCATTTAGGTTCGTTTAATATTATTTTATGTTGTATATTAAGTAGTTTTGTTACTATTAGGATATTTTTAATGCGAAATAGCTTTATGTTTCATAGATTTTAAGTCCGATTAGAGCTATGTGAACATCGAGGGTTAGTTTTATATATTTGAGGTTAAGATTAGTTTAAGTTTGGTAGTTTGGAGATTTTAGGTTATGTTAGGTTACTACTAAGAAACATGCATGTATTATTTTAGGTTAGAGCTATGTGAAGATCGTGGGCGACCAAACAAGGCTACCATTGAGGATTGGTTTTTAGTTTGGTTATCAAATGTTAAATGTAACAAAATTAAATTTAGTTGACAATTATGAGTGTCTTTTGGGCGTAACATGTTACACTATAACTTATTGTGTAACATGTATACTGACATATACTCTAACAAAAATGACATAGACTATACATATAATGATATGAATCTTGTCATTCTGTCATTTATTATGTTATTTGAGTTATGTTTACAAAAAAGCGGTGGTTTGTGGGTTATTACACGATAAATTATGGTGTAACAGTTACACACAAGAATTTATAGACAATTATATATAAGGGTATATTTAGGTCAAAATGGTAGATTTAAAAAACTTCAATCGTTGATCAGTTTTTTTTATTGGTGGAAAGTATTCTTTTGTTTGTAGATTGAAATTCACGCATTTACTATCATGTTCATTCGTTAAAGTTGTGATATGTGTCACACATCTTTGTGTCCTTATAGATTTTAAGTTGTACCTCTTCAAAATGTAGCTAGGTGTACCCCTTTAAACTCTAAACACATCCTTTATATTAAAAATATATTTTTTAGGTTTTAGAGGTACATCTGTTAGGAGAGCATGTACCCCTATCTTCAGTTTTCAACATAAATTTGGTTTTGTATATATATATATATATATGTATATATATGAGCAGCAGAGGACAGTTTTGTGGTTATAGCATTACCTCTGATCGTCCTCCTGGGATCGAGTCTTACTTCTTACAAAAGGGATCTGAAATTATAATTTTACATAGAGTCAAGTTCTTGGTGAGAAGAGGTCTTAGGATCAGAAGGGAGAAGGAATTACAATTTGATTACACATATAATCGTGTTTACTAAAATTGTAATCCTTTTCGGAAAACAAATAATCACTACAATAATATATGCTATTTCTCCATTTTTTAAGACAATATGTTGACGGAGAAAAGCGCCGACGCGTAGGAAAAGCTAGTGAATTATGTCAAAGACTAGCTTTCATACAAGGTTTAAATATACAAAGCAATAACCAGGTTATTCAAGTAATTCAACCAACACACCAAGAATCTCAGTTTCAAGATATAAAAGACATATCTTAGGTTCAAATCTTGCTGGTGCAAATGTATAACAAACTTCAGTATCTCTAGTTTAAATAAACACCACAGCATCAGCCAAACCACATGCTTCTTAACTATAAATTTTGTAGAGTTTCAAGATTTTTATTATCCTCTAATAATGTGCATACTAGAAGGCAAACTGATTTTTTCTATTTGTAGCAGCAGAGATGCTGATTTATCAATTGAGCCCATAACAGAAAAGGGAAAACCCACACTATAGGGGATGGGTCTTTAGCGACGGAAAAATCAGTCGCTAAACATAGATATTCCGTCACAGAAGGCCAGATAACAAAAAAGAAGAAATATAAAAATTTAAGGGTATTGCTAAATGACGCCCTATTTTTTCCTACTAACACCCTGTTTTTTGTATAAAAATACGATGGCCTCTCCTTCTCTTTCCCCTCCATTCCCCATTCCCCCATTCATTCCCCTTCCATCCCCCCTCCATTCTTCCTCACCTCTTCCATTCCCTCTCATCTTTCACACTCTCTCTCTCTCATATTTTCTTCCATTTCCTTCATTGAAGGCCTACAAGATTTCAAAAATTTTCGGCAAGCTCACATTTTCCAACGACTTCAAGTTTTTTTACCATCTTGTCATATCGCTGGAAATGCTAATGTAATTAAAATTTTTCGAATAAAACTGATGAAACGTCTTGAACCCAGCGCTTTTAAAAACTTAGCAACGTCCCTGAAACTTACGATACATGGGGTTTAGTGTCACGATTTTTTGTTCCGGTCCCTATTTTTGGCCGATTTTGTTTAGTTTAATTAAAACACCTCATATTAGAGTAAAAATGGACTAGAATGACTTGAAATTGCCGAAAAAGCGCTCAGGCGTCTATCATAAACGCTTGAATATGTGCTCAAGCGCCTAAAATAGGCGCCCAACCATAGGTACATGCGCCTATTTTAGGCGTCCAACCACAGGTACAGGCGCCTAAATTAATTAGGCGCCCAACTACAGGTACAAGCGCCTAAATCAGGCGCCTATACCTGTGGTTGGGCGTAGGCGCCTCTACCTATGGTTGGGCGTCTATTTTAGGCGCTTGATCATAGGTTCAGGCGTTTATGATAGATGCCTGGGCGGCTTTTTCAGCAATTTCAAGTCATTCTAGTCCATCTTTTTTAATTAAATGAAGAATAAATTTTCATTAATATTAATAATGCAATCATGTGGCCGGAAAAGTTGCACGTAATGTGACCGGAAAGGTTGCCAGATATGTTCCATAAGGAATGGTGGCGTGATGATGTCGTTCAGCCTCCTTTAATGTGTGATGAGAGAATGACCGGAAAACTGGTCGAAAAAGTGGCGAGAGAAGTGGTCGGACAAGTCCTTGCGTGATGAGAGAGTGTGTGAGGAAGTATGAGAGTGGGAGAGTGAGGAGGTACGAGAGTGGGAGAGTGAGAGAGAATGAGGGAATAGGTGTGAGTATAAATACATAGGGGTGGGGACAAGTATGTACAGGGTGTTAGTAAGTAAAATAGGGCATCATTTAGCAACTCAGAAATTTAGTTGTGAACAAACCTGTCAAGGACTTCAAATAGGCAGAATAAGTTCCAGCAAAAATTGGAGCTTAAATTTGAGTAGAGGAGAGCCGAATAACCTGATCAATATGTCAATGAATTTATGTGGCTGACTAGCAGGGTTAGTCATACAATGGGGCAATTCTATAATAAATTCTCCAAATGAGCAAGATTTTACTCATTTCTAATTACTTATTTATCTCTCTTCTTTACTCTTCTCCTTCTTCATTATTTCTCTTATCTCCAATTTTCTCTCTTCTCCATCGTCTATCTTACCTCCAAATTTCTCACATCCAAAATTTTCTCCTACATTGTTATTCTCTCTCCTCCAAACTTGCAACCTTCATTGAAATTAATGAATAACAAAAACAAATGTTGGAGCTTCGATTCTCTTCAATGGCGAATTAATTTGAGATTTGAGAATCAACATTAGAGTTTTCAAATTCTTCAAGAGCGGAAGTTATGATTGATAATGCAAAAGATGATTTAAGAATTAATATTAGTTTTAAATTTCTCTTGTTTTTATTGTTTCTCTTAACTCGAAATTTCTATCTCCTCCGTTGTTTCTCACTTTCAAATTTCTCTTTTGGTTTCTCTCTCATCGTGCCAATCAAATTGATGATCTCTAAAATATGATTTATGAAAGTTTGCTTCATCGATGGCAAAAACAAATATTAATGTTTCAGAGTTCATCAATGATTAACTTTGTTTCACATTTCACTATTAATAGTAAATCTTTCTCACTTCACATCCTAATAAGTCTTTCTATATATATATATATATATATATATATATATATATATATATATATATATATATATAGGTCCCCTACTTAGAGGCCCATTACAGGGCATACACATTGTAACACCCCGCCAACCCGAACCCTTTTTCATTTAATAAAACTTGAGATGGGGGAAAATCCACGAGGGTTCGACTCAACGGGCGTGCTACCGCCGCACTTATCTCCTTGGAAATACATGCAAGGCTAGATTAAAGCATACTAAATTCAAATTAATTAATCCTTACAACCAAGAAAAATGTTCATTAAATATTACTAATTACTAAAGTATTTCAGAGTTCCAGCGGAAGCTAAATCATAAGCTAAGTGGCTGACAACTCTAAGTGATCTCCCTTTTGTTCCCCCGTCGATCACCCACCTGCACAAATACATTGAAAAGAAACAAGAGAGACAAGCTCCCAAAAATCAGAAAAACTGAGTAATTCCAACTCCATCCCGTAAAATACTTAAGTTGAAAATAGTACTCCAGTTAATAGGGTTGAAAAGCATAGTTCACATACACGTATATATACAATGAATAATCGCATAATTAATTCAATTAATCCAATTATTTAAGGAGAGGAAAGAGAACGCCAGTAAGCCGGGGTCAATCCCCTGTAACCACTTACTTCAACATTGTAGGCCGGGGTCAATCCCCTGTAACGACCTACGGATAACATAATGGCCATAATAACAGAGTCCCTAGTGTGCACACCTCTTCTACTTGGATCACAACAAGATAGAAGGAAGACAGTAACAGAATAATCAGAATAGTAACCAAAGAACATGTAGGGGCCGCTGAACCTCTCATACAGGGCAACCTGTTCATCATTTCCCTCCGATATTTCACTTTACGTGATTAACATCTTTTAATTCAAGTCATCACATAAATCACGTACACAATTACGTCATCGTTGTTCAATCCAGTGTGAATATATTTCATCCATCATAATCTCAATCCATTCATAACGGTTTCAATAACTCATTTCACAACCGTCACTTGAGTTCATTTATCACTTCAGATTCATAATCATTTCATTATCACAAGTTCTTACTAATTCCAACTTTCAAAAAATTTCGATAATAATAATAATAATAATAATAATAATAATAATAATAATAATAATAATAATAATAATAATAATAATAATAATAATAATATTAATAATAATACTAACCATAACATTACTAAATGACATTAAGCGGTTTTAATAACGTTCTAATAAACATATTTGTCATATCGTATATCGTCCATAGTCATGATTCATAATCGAAATTGATAGTCGTCGTCCATTTTGTCATTCGTTTTCATAATCCGCATTAAGTCGATAATCCATAATTATAGTCCATACTTATATATTTTATAAGCACATAATAATCCCATAATCAATTCGTTTTACACTAACGGCATCTATGTTTGAATGGACATCGGAGATGACCTCGTGACGCGTGCCCAAAAGTTAAGTTCACGAACGGATTAACACTCTTGATATTCCTCGTCTACGCAATCGGAGTCTACAATAAACGTTAATGAGATCTAAGTTAGTTACCTTAATAACCCCTTTTTATATAAAATAAACAATTTAAATAATTCAAATAACTTAAAGAATTCTTAATGGTTTAAGTTTATGGTTTTCAAATTATTTATGAAATCATTTTAAGTTCTCAATTATTACTTCACCTTGGTTTTCATTAAATTAAACAACTATTTTAAATATAGAAAACTAACTTTATTATACTTCTTATTTTGTTTTAGAAAATTAAGAAATACTTTTAAGTTATAAAAGACTAAGTTAATTAATCTAAAATATACCAACTTAATAAAGTAAGTTAATATGATTATATGATACCAATCCAACCAATTAATCAAAATTAAACATTGTTTTATTTTAAAAGTCAAACTTATATAAAAGGGGGGGGAAGGAAATGGGGTAACTGATTCCAAGAATCAGTTCAACAAAACTGAAAAAAAAGGAACGAAGAAGGGAGGAAGACAGGGGAGGAACGACTCAGGGGAGAAAAGAAGAGGAAGGTGGCGCAGGTGGTTTCGGGCGGTGGACTGCTCAAGTGGGGTGGGTGGTTTTCGGTAGTGGCTGGGCGCGGGCTGCAGCCAAGGAGCAGCATATAGGCGCCGCGAAGTAGGGAGCTGAGGGTGACACGAAGGGGGAAGGTGTTTGGCTGGCGGTTCTGGTTGCGGTGCTGCGGTGGTCGTGGTGGTTCCATGGTGGGTTTCCGGCGGTTCAATCGTGGCAGAGGATGGTGTTAATGGTGGATTCAATTTTTGTTTTTAATTTTTTTTTTCTTCCAAAATGAAAATCAGAAATTCAGGGAGAAAAGAAGAAGATTGAAGCAAACCTTTGAAGTTTAATTTGTTTGTTTGAACAATTGAATGTGTTTGGGTTGCTATTTATAGAGCAAAATTTCTGAATTTGTGGAGCTTAGTCAAACTCCATTAATGGAGGAAGTATGGTATTGAGATTTTATTTTCTGATTTTAGGGGATTTTGGACAGAAGAGTTGAGGTTATAGTTGAATTTGTGCTTGATTTTCAAAGTCCTCTGACATGGAGTTGGTGCTACTGATTTTTCTTTACTTTTGTGGTTGAGCTTGATTCATGGGCGAGGGAGAATGGTGGGAAGAAGAAGATGGTTTTCTGATTTTTTTTTTCTTTTGTTGTATTTGTTTTCTTTTTCCTTTATTTTTACTAAGTAGTTTGGGCTTATGGCTTTTGGACAAGGTATTGGACAATGGGCTTGGTATTACATTCAACATGGTTTAGTTTAGGGTACTTGATTAAACAAAGTGGAACTTCAATAAAAATGGTCCCTAATTAAATTATTTAGAAATAATGAAAATGAATAATTAGTTTAAAATACATCTCAATTAAATCACAATTCAAAACTAAATGAAATCATTATTAAAATTGAATTATCGGAAAAATAAATTGAAGTGAAAATAATATTAAAGCGTAATAAATAATAAAATAAATTTCGAAATTTCGGGGTATTACACACATACATATATACATATATGTATATGTATCCCGTAAAAATAATATATATATGAGCACAGGATAAAACTTGGTAGTAAATCCTTTCTTTTACAAGTATGAAATCCTTTTTGCTAAATTATAGCCATTTCTTTTCCTTGCGGAACCAGTATTTCAAAGGGATTACATGTACAGGAAAAAAGGATTACCATTAAATATCTAAAAATAATTACATTTTACTAAAATTGATTATTTATCTACTATTTTTGCATTGTCATATAAGAGTTGTTCTCATCGGGCTACATTCATATAGATTTGCTTTGAAAAACAATGTTTCATATTGCTTCTCTCATCATATGATTTCATTTTATGGTATTTTATCTTTTGATTTATAATCTAACAATTGTTTGATCTAAAGCATTTTTTCAATTTAAGAATATTAATCGACCGAGGAGACTCATCTAGACTCCAATACTATATAGCTTGAGTTCACAAAAACTCAAATATACTTAAACTAGATACAATCCTAACCCAAAAAATATAGTATTAATCTTCTCCTAGTCCAAAAGGCCTGACGACACGAACCCAACCTATGACCTGATTGTCACATCATTTATTTGTAGTTACATGTTGGCATCTTTCATTGACGCTTCAAGCAAGAATATGGATGACAATGGGTTAGACTCAGAAGGCCTATTAAAATCCATAACCCGACACATAATTTATACCTGGCCCATCCCATATCCACCCCATTTCTATTGGATATCTAGATTAAGACTCGTACACAAAAGTATTGGGTTTCGTGATGCCCGAGTATAATATGGTTCCATAAGTTACTTTCAATTATTTTAATTCTCTAATGTATTTAACAAAGTTAGTACTAAGCACAAACAGTAAGAAATATGTGAATAATGAAGAAGATTGAAGCAAACCTTTGAAGTTTAATTTGTTTGTTTGAACAATTGAATGTGTTTGGGTTGCTATTTATAGAGCAAAATTTCTGAATTTGTGGAGCTTAGTCAAACTCCATTAATGGAGGAAGTATGGTATTGAGATTTTATTTTCTGATTTTAGGGGATTTTGGACAGAAGAGTTGAGGTTATAGTTGAATTTGTGCTTGATTTTCAAAGTCCTCTGACATGGAGTTGGTGCTACTGATTTTTCTTTACTTTTGTGGTTGAGCTTGATTCATGGGTGAGGGAGAATGGTGGGAAGAAGAAGATAGTTTTCTGATTTTTTTTTTTTCCTTTTGTTGTATTTGTTTTCTTTTTCCTTTATTTTTGCTAAGTAGTTTGGGCTTATGGCTTTTGGACAAGGTATTGGACAATGGGCTTGGTATTACATTCAACATGGTTTAGTTTAGGGTACTTGATTAAACAAAGTGGAACTTCAATAAAAATGGTCCCTAATTAAATTATTTAGAAATAATGAAAATGATAATTAGTTTAAAATACATTTCAATTAAATCACAATTCAAAACTAAATGAAATCATTATTAAAATTGAATTATCGGAAAAATAAATTTAAGTGAAAATAATATTAAAGCGTAATAAATAATAAAATAAATTTCGAAATTTCGGGGTATTACATCTACTCCTTAAAAACAAAGTTCGTCCTCGAACTTTAAAGTTAGGTATCGCGATATTAATGAAATATTAGTTCTAGGCTTTGTTAGTATCACATTTGGTCCTTCTTAAGGAGTTTCGTCCCCGAAACTCGATAATCGTACCTCAGAAAAGAGTTCAGGATAACGCTTTCTCATGTCATCTTCTGTTTCCCAAGTTGCTTCCTCGGTTTGATGATTAGACCACAAAACTTTGACTAACTTTACTGCCTTGTTCTGGGTATTTCTCGTTTTGGAATCAAGGATTCTAACAGGACGTTCTTCAAAGGTGAGGGTCTCATGTAGTTCAATGGTTTCAGGTTGTATGACATGGGAGGGATCGGGGACATATTTACGTAGTTGAGACACATGAAAGACATTATGAACATTGGCTAACTCTGTGGGTAAGGCTAATCTATAGGCCACTTCCCCAATTCTTTCGAGTATCTCATAAGGTCCGATATAACGAGGACTCAACTTTCCTTTTCTACCGAACCTCATTACTACCTTGGTTGGTGAAACTTTCAGCAACACTTTCTCTCCAACTGCAAACTCTAAATCCCGTCTCCTTTGATCGGCATACGATTTTTGTCGATCCTGAGCTGCTTTCATACGCTCCTGAATCAACTTCACCTTGTTGGTAGTCTCTTCTATCATTTCTGGTCCCAAATTCAACGACTCATTCACATCGCTCCAACATATAGGACTTCTACATATCCGTCCATATAATGCCTCATAAGGAGTCATTCCTATGCTCGAGTGATAACTGTTGTTGTACGAGAACTCAACGTACGTCAAGTGATCATCCCAATATCCTCCGAAATCCATCACGCATGCTCTCAACATATCCTCCAAGGTTTGAATGGTTCTCTCCGTTTGACCATCTGTTGCTGGGTGGAAGGTTGTGCTAGATTTCAATAGTGTATCCACGGCTGTCTGAAGCTGCTTCCAGAACTTAGATAAGAATCTTGAGTCCCTATCCAAAACGATGTCCTTCGGAATACCATGTAGCCTAACCACCTCATTAAAGTAAGCATCGGCCAACTGTTTCAACGACCAAGTATCCTTCATTGCCACGAATCTTGCCGTATTAGTCAAACGGTCCACTATTACCTATATTGCATTCTTTCCCGACCTCGTATTCGGTAACCCCATGATGAAATCCATAGAGATAGATTCCCATTTCCATCCTGGCACTTCCAAAGGTTGCAATTTCCCTCCAGGCTTCATATGCTGTATTTTCACCTTCTGGCATGTTAAACATTTTGCGACAAAGTTGGCTACTTCTTGCTTTATCCTAGGCCACCAAAAATGCTTTTTCAAATCCTTATAAAGCTTATCTCCTCCTGGATGTATGGAATACGGCGAACTATGGGCTTCCCTTAGAATTCTCGTCTTGAGTTCCTCGTCCTGTGGCACACACAATCTCCGTTTATACTTCGCAACGCCATTATCGTCGATCTCGAACTCCGCTGCTTTACCACTTTCTTTCATCTCTCTTAACTTGCTTAACCACTTATCTGTAGCTTGTTTCACCCGAATCTCCTCAAATATGTCCGGTCCAACAGTAAGAGCATTCAACTGAGCTTTCACATAACCGGGCTCAACTATTTCCAAACTCAATCTCTTGATCTCTTCACACAGTTCATCTGCCAAAATCAACACGTTTAGCGAATGAGCACTCTTCCTACTCAACGCATCAACTACTTTGTTCGCTTTTCCCTCTTGATAGTTGATACACTATCTTCAAATCATAGTCGTTTATAAGCTCGAGCCAACGTCTCTGTCTCATATTCAACTCCTTTTGCGTATACAGATACTTCAAACTCTTGTGATTTGTATAGACTTTACACTGCACTCCATACAAATAATGTCTCCATATCTTGAGCGCAAACACGATTGCTCCTAACTCCAAGTCATGAGTAGGGTGATTTTACTCATGTGGTTTGAGTTGTCTCGACGCATAGGCCACTACTTTACCATGTTGCATCAAGACGCACCCAAAACCTTTCTTTGAGGCATCACTGTAGACTTCAAATCCTTCTACTCCAGAGGGCAATGTTAATACCGGGGCTGTTGTAAGTCTCTTCTTCAGCTCTTGAAATGCTTCCTCACACTTATCATCCCAATGAAATTTTGTTGTTTTCTTCATCAAGTTAGTGAGAGGTTGGGCCGTTCTCGAAAAATCCTTCACAAATCTCCGGTAATATCCAGCTAAACCCAAGAAACTCCTTACTTCGGTGACGTTCTTAGGTTGAGGCCAATCGGTCACTGCTTGAATCTTCGATGGATCTACGAAACGCCTTCTTTTGATATCACATGACCCAAAATGAAACTTTTGCCAACCAAAATTCACACTTCGAGAACTTCGCGTACAATTGCTTTTCTCGAAGAATCTCCAAAACTTTCCTCAACTGATCCTCATGCTCTCCTCTATCCTTCGAGTACACCAATATATCGTCGATGAACACTATCACGAACTTATCCAGGTATGGCTGGAAAGTCCTATTCATGAGGTCCATAAAAGCTGCGGGCGCATTAGTGAGTCCAAAAGGCATGACGGTGAACTCATAATGGCCATATCTCATACGAAAGGCTGTCTTAGGGATGTCTTCTTCAGCGATTCGTAGTTGGTGATATCCTGATCGTAAATCGATCCTGGAAAACATTGTTGCACCCTGAAGTTGATCGAACAAATCCTCGATCCTCGGGAGCTGATATTTATTCTTTACCGTGGCATTATTCAACTCCCGATAATCGATACACAACCTCAAAGATCCGTCTTTCTTCCGAACAAACAATACCGGCGCTCCCCAAGGCGAAACACTAGGTCGAATGTATCCTTTATCCAACAATTCTTCTATCTGCACCTTCAACTCTTGCATTTTTGCAGGTGCCATTCGATACGGAGCCTTAGAGATAGGTCCGATTCCAGGGACTAAGTCGATCTTAAAGCTCACTTCTCTCTTTGGTGGCATTCCTGGAAGCTCTTCGGGAAATACATCCGGGAACTCCCTTACTACCGGAATTTGAGTCAACTCCTCGTTTTCCACGGTTACATCCCTTACTTGGCACAGGTAGACTGGGTAGCCTTTTCTAAGATAGGTTTGAAGGTTCAGGGCTGAGATTATCATGACATCGGGCTGGAAGGTTATGCCTTTATAAGATATCCTATTTCCCTTTGGTCCTCTAAGAGATATTTTCTGGTTATGACACTCGATTTTGGCTTTATACTTGGCTAACCAATCCATTCCCAAGATAACGTCAAAGTCTTTTAGGTCAAAAAGGATAAGATCGGCTGGTAATTCAGTACCAGCTATGACTACAGGGATACTTTGGAAAAGAGATTTACAAGAAACAGTTTCACCGGTGGGCATGGCTATATTGGCTCGACAAGACTGGGTAGACTTGAGGGGATACTTATTAACAAAAGTGCTAGAAATAAAAGAATGAGACGCTCCGGAATCAAAGAGTACATAAGCAAGGTTTGAGTTTACGAGAAATGTACCCGTCACAACATTGGCATCGGTGTCAGCTTCAGTTCGGCTCATGACATTGATTCTTCCATTGGTGTAGCCTCCATTGCCATTCTTTCCATAGTTTCCATTTCCACCTCCAAAAGAGCGGTTGTTCTGGTTCCCGTTCTGTGCAGCATTTCCTCCAATGGGGCGGTTATTATTGAAGTTTTGAATTCTGTTTCCACCTCCATTGTTACCATTGTTCCCATTTGGTCCACTTTGAGCTTGCTTCTTGGGACAGTTGAACGATTTGTGACCTACTTCTCCACACTCGAAACACTTGATCCTTTCACCCTGACAAGTGAACCCTGGATGACTCTTGGCACACTTCTTACAAACAAAGTTCTTTTGGTTCCTATTTCCTTGCTGGGCCTGTTGTCCAGAATTCTGATTGTTGCGGTTGTTGTAGCGTCCACCATTGTTATTGTTGTTTCCACCATTGTTGGGCCTTTTGTCGTACCCTTGGCTGTTGATGTTGCCGGCAGGTTCTTTCCTTTTATGTCTCCCTAGCACCTCTTTCTCACGCTGTAAGATTCTCTCCAGGTTTGAAGCCTTAGCATACGCTTCCGCGAAAGTCGTAGAGGTGCTACCTCCCATTCGAGCATGAAGATCAAACTTAAGTCTGTCTTCAAACTTCTGGGCCTTAGTTCCTTCATCTGGCACTACAGTCGGGCAGAATCGGGCATACTCATTGAATTTCTGAGCGTACTCTTGCACATTCATGTTATAACTTTGGTTGAACCTACTAAACTCATTATACTTCTGCTTATGAATGTGCTCGGGGAAGAATCGAGCCTTAATTGCTACCTTAAATGCTTCCCAGTTAAAGTTCTCTTGAGCTTTAACAGTAGGTCCTACACTTTCCCACCAAGTATCAGCATCTTCATGCAGATAAAAGGTTGCTTGATCAACCTTCTGGGCCTCAGGTGTACCCGTGGCCGTGAAAATCTTTTCGAAGTCTCTCATCCAGTTTTCGAGAAGTAGTGGGTCTTCTCTCCCAACAAAGGTTGGTGGTTTCAAAGCGGAAATCTTTTTCGCCATTGCAGCTTGCGGATCGTCTCCATGGTGGTTGTTGTTGATCTGGGTTTGAAGGACTAAGCCAAAGCTCTGAGCTAGTTGCTCGAGAGTCCTAAATCGTGCTGCAACTTGTTCGGGAGTTTCGGCCATTTGGTTTTCTTGTCGCCTTGCTCTAGATCGCGTATAAACGTATTGCATAAGCTACCTGTGTTATTCACATTGGTATTTCTACCATTCACATTGATTCTTATATGAAGGCTAATTCACATAATCATGGTTCACACCATTCATTCATTTCAAACTCAATTCACATATCAAAAGTTCATCATTCATTTCACAATCAATTCACATGTCAAAAGTTCATCATTCATTACTCCAAAAGTGCCATAACAATTCGTTCATAGTAGTATAAGAGTTTTCAAATAGTCAAATAAGCATTAGTTGCAACATCCTTAACTAAGTTAACACATTAATCGATCTTTTACGACCTTAATTAGAAATCTAAGGGTCAGGGCTAGAGATATGGGTTTCTAGTCAGCGTACTCGGACGGATCCTCGTCTTCACCTTCATATCCGTCTCCATATCCATCGAGATTTACAACGGGTGAGGTAGGGTTGCTTTCTACTTCTTCATCGCCACTATGGTTGGGTTCCTCGTCATCAGGGGGTAAATAGTCATTAAGCCACTTAGCCCTAGCATCGAGCATTCTTTTCTTCAGGTAACTCAACGTGAGATACCACTTCCCTTTCAACGTGTATCGTTCATAGTTCGGCCTTCCATTTTTCAGAACATCAGAGTATTCGCTCTTGATTCCGGCATAAGGACCATCATTGGGAAGAGTGTGAATCAAAACATCGGCCTGTTTAGGTGGCGTGAGGTAATCCGAATGCCCGTGGCCTTCATTGAGGTGGTAACACATCATTGTTAAACGTAACCTGTAAATATAAGCTGAAACAGACTCTCCTACCCTCATCCTTAGAAGGTAAGGTCCTTGACGAGGGGTTCTGGTGCATTTCCTGGCGGTCAAACGTGTCTTGGTCATCTAATAAAATATAATAAACAATTAATAAGTACCTTTAGCGAGTACTTTCATACATGTACATATAACCCATTCGTACCCATACTAAACCCTTAAGTCATATTTTAATCCTAATTCATTTTTCCTAACTAATTTATTATTTTGTCCTCCTAAACCAATTTTAAGTTTAACCCTATTTGATTCATTTTCCCTAATTATTATATTTTAATAATTTTAATCTTTCCCTAGTTAATCTAAACTCGGCTCTGATACCACTTTGTAACACCCCGCCAACTCGAACCCTTTTTCATTTAATAAAACTTGAGATAGGGGAAAATCCACGAGGGTTCGACTCAACGGGCGTGCTACCGCCGCACTTATCTCCTTGGAAATAAATGCAAGGCTAGATTAAAGCATACTAAATTCAAATTAATTAATCCTTACAACCAAGTAAAATGTTCATTAAATATTACTAATTACAAAAGTATTTCAGAGTTCCAGCGGAAGCTAAATCATAAGCTAAGTGGATGACAACTCTAAGTGATCTCCCTTTTGCTCCCCCGTTGATCACCCACCTGCACAAATACATTGAAAAGAAACAAGAGAGACAAGCTCCCAAAAATCAGAAAAACTGAGTAATTCCAACTCCATCCCTTAAAATACTTAAGTTGAAAATAGTACTACGGTTAATAGGGTTGAAAACCATAGCTCACATGCACGTATATATACAATGAATAATCGCATAATTAATTCAATTAATCCAATTATTTAAGGAGAGGAAAGAGAACGCCAGTAAGCCGGGGTCAATCCCCTGTAACCACTTACTTCAACATTGTAGGCCGGGGTCAATCCCCCGTAACCACCTACGGATAACATAATGGCCTTAATAACAGAGTCCCTAGTGTGCACACCCCTTCTACTTGGATCACAACAAGATAGAAGGAAGACAGTAACAGAATCAGCATAGTAACCAGAGAACCTGTAGGGGCCGCTGAACCTCTCATACAGGGCAACCTGTTCATCATTTCCCTCCGATATTTCACTTTACGTGATTAACATCTTTTAATTCAAGTCATCACATAAATCACGTACACAATTACGTCATCGTTGTTCAATCCAGTGTGAATATATTTCATCCATCATAATCTCAATCCATTCATAACGGTTTCAATAACTCATTTCACTACCGTCACTTGAGTTCATTTATCACTTCAGATTCATAATCATTTCATTATCACAAGTTCTTACTAATTCCAACTTTCATAAAATTTCGATAATAATAATAATAACGGTAATAATGATAACAATAATAATAATAATAATAATAATAATAATAATAATAATAATATTAATATTAATAATAATAATAATAATAATAATAATAATAATAATAATAATAATAATAATAATAATAATAATAATAATAATAATAATAACCATAACATTACTAAATGACATTAAGCGGTTTTAATAACGTTGTAATAAACATATTTGTCATATCGTATATCGTCCACAGTCATGATTCATAATCGAAATCGATAGTCGTCGTCCATTTTGTCATTCATTTTCATAATCCGCATTAAGTCGATAATCCATAATTATAGTCCATACTTATATATTTTATAAGCACATAATAATCACATAATCAATTCGTTTTACACTAACGACATCTATGTTTAGATGGACATCGGAGATGACCTCGTGACGCGTGCCCAAAAGTTAAGTTCACGAACAGATTAACACTCTTGATATTCCTCGTCTACGCAATCAGAGTCTACAATAGACGTTAATGAGATCTAAGTTAGTTACCTTAATAACCCCTTTTTATATAAAATAAACAATTTAAATAATTCAAACAACTTAAAGAATTCTTAATGGTTTAAGTTTATGGTTTTCAAATTATTTATGAAATCATTTTAAGTTCTCAATTATTACTTCAACTTGGTTTTCAATAAATTAAACGACTATTTTAAATATAGAAAATAACTTTATTATACTTCTTATTTTGTTTTAGAAAATTAAGAAATACTTTTAAGTTATAAAAGACTAAGTTAATTAATCTAAAATATACCAACTTAATAAAGTAAGTTAATATGATTATAGGATACCAATCCAACCAATTAATCAAAAATAAACATTGTTTTATTTTAAAAGTCAAACTTATTTAAAAGGGGGGGAAGGAAATGGGGTAACTTATTCCAAGAATCAGTTCAACAAAACTGAAAAAAAAAAGGAACGAAGAAGGGAGGAAGACAGGAGAGGAACGACTCAGGGGAGAAAAGAAGAGGAAGGTGGCGCAGGTGGTTTCGGGCGGTGGACTGCTCAGGCGGGGTGGGTGGTTTTCGGTGGTGGCTGGGCGCGGCCTGCAGCCAAGGAGCAGCAGATAGGCGCCGTGAAGTAGGGAGGTGAGGGTGACGCGAAGGGGGAAGGTGTTTGGCTGGCGGTTCTGGTTGCGGTGCTGCGGTGGTCGTGGTGGTTCCATGGTGGGTTTCCGTCGGTTCAATCGTGGCAGAGGATGGTGTTAATGGTGGATTCAATTTTTGTTTTTAATTTGTTTTTTCTTCCAAAATGAAAATCAGAAATTAAGGGAGAAAGAAAAAGATTGAAGCAAACCTTTGAAGTTTAATTTGTTTGTTTGAACAATTGAATGTGTTTGGGTTGCTATTTATAGAGCAAAATTTCTGAATTTCTGGAGCTTAGTCAACCTCCATTAATGGAGGAAGTATGGTATTGAGATTTTATTTTCTGATTTTGGGGGATTTTGGACAGAAGAGTTGAGGTTATAGTTGAATTTGTGCTTGATTTTCAAAGTCCTCTGACATGGAGTTGGTGCTACTGATTTTTCTTTACTTTTGTGGTTGAGCTTGATTCATGGGCGAGGGAGAATGGTGGGAAGAAGAAGATGGTTTTCTGATTTTTTTTTTCTTTTGTTGTATTTGTTTTCTTTTTCCTTTATTTTTACTAAGTAGTTTGGGCTTATGGCTTTTGGACAAGGTATTGGACAATGGGCTTGGTATTACATTCAACATGGTTTAGTTTAGGGTACTTGATTAAACAAAGTGGAACTTCAATAAAAATGGTCCCTAATTAAATTATTTAGAAATAATGAAAATGAATAATTAGTTTAAAATACATCTCAATTAAATCACAATTCAAAACTAAATGAAATCATTATTAAAATTGAATTATCGGAAAAATAAATTGAAGTGAAAATAATATTAAAGCGTAATAAATAATAAAATAAATTTCGAAATTTCGGGGTATTACACACATACATATATACATATATGTATATGTATCCCGTAAAAATAATATATATATGAGCACATGATAAAACTTGGTAGTAAATCCTTTCTTTTACAAGTATGAAATCCTTTTTTGCTAAATTATAGCCATTTCTTTTCCTTGCGGAACCAGTATTTCAAAGGGATTACATGTACAGGAAAAAAGGATTACCATTAAATATCTAAAAATAATTACATTTTACTAAAATTGATTATTTATCTACTATTTTTGCATTGTCATATAAGAGTTGTTCTCATCAGGCTACATTCATATAGATTTGCTGAAAAACAATGTTTCATATTGCTTCTCTCATCATATGATTTCATTTTATGGTATTTTATCTTTTGATTTATAATCTAACAATTGTTTGATCTAAAGCATTTTTTCAATTTAAGAATATTAATCTGACCAGAGACTCATCTAGACTCCAATACTATATAGCTTGAGTTCACAAAAACTCAAATATACTTAAACTAGATACAATCCTAACCCAAAAAATATAGTATTAATCTTCTCCTAGTCCAAAAGGCCTGACGACACGAACCCAACCTATGACCTGATTGTCACATCATTTATTTGTAGTTACATGTTGGCATCTTTCATTGACGCTTCAAGCAAGAATATGGATGACAATGGGTTAGACTCAGAAGGCCTATTAAAATCCATAACCCGACACATAATTTATACCTGGCCCATCCCATATCCACCCCATTTCTATTGGATATCTAGATTAAGACTCGTACACAAAAGTATTGGGTTTCGTGATGCCCGAGTATAATATGGTTCCATAAGTTACTTTCAATTATTTTAATTCTCTAATGTATTTAACAAAGTTAGTACTAAGCACAAACAGTAAGAAATATGTGAATAATGAAGCAATAAAATTACAGTTCAAAAATAAGCACTATATGTCTATATCTAGGGTTCAGATTAGATTCATAGTATCCTGTTCTAGATACATAAAGCGGTCAAGACCCACGGGGCGACCCAAAACCAAAACCTGTATTACAAGAACAACTTCCACGCTCACAAAGTTGAACCTAGTTGTAACTTATTCTAGTGAATAGTGTAGATAACAGTATTAAGAATGTAAAGTTCATAGTAAAAAAATAGAAGTTTATACTGCTTGCCTAGGAATTGCAGCTCTATTGACATAGCATGGGTTGATGATTTTTAATTAGTTTTTTGCTGGGTTGTAGAGCTTAGCAGATGAGATTTTGCTCTTTCACATTGGAAAGAGCTTAGGTTGTAAAGGAGG
This sequence comes from Beta lomatogona, assembly GCA_947646795.1. NCBI lineage: Eukaryota > Viridiplantae > Streptophyta > Magnoliopsida > Caryophyllales > Amaranthaceae > Beta > Beta lomatogona. The sequence continues at coordinate 273,999 of CANSNZ010001137.1, forward strand.
TTTTTGGTTAGTTATACAACTTACTTACTTACCAAAAAAAGTTGTAACTTATTTTAGTTTCGAGTTTTTCTGGACCTGGTATCCACTGGGTACCCATTGGTATTGTTAATTAGTTTCAAAACTTGGTACGTGGTATAAATCTTGTCCAAAAATTAATACGAAGCCATAAATATAGTAAAAATTATAAATTTTTAGAGAAAGGGGAGATATGAGAAATAAGAAAAAAAATCACAAAACTAAACATTACCAGGTAACTTATGTGAGGTTTTGATAATGAAAAAACAGAGTAGTATTGAGAATTTTTTCTCCATTTTTTTATACTACCTTCGTCCAATCTATTTGCAACACTGGGATTTTCACGCCTTCCTAGGTATAATACTATCCATTGATATATTTTATTATCAATAAGTAAAAATTATAGAAAGTTGCTGATATTTTGAAATTAAAGTATACATTAAGAAAAAACTAATAAGATTCAACATGAGTATGTTTAACCTTACATATTAATGATAGTAAATGCTCTAAAGGAAGTCTATGAATAGTGTACAACTTCATTTATGGCAAGTCATTCTAAAGGGAGAAAGTACTTCCTTAGAAAAAATTAATGCGAAAAAAATTTGACAAGTTTAGTGGGTACTCAGAACTAGTTCGATCCTACCGTGTTTGAGTCCAATTTGTCATTGATTAGACCTGGTCGAACGGTTCCAAATTTTACGGACTGGTTCTAATTTCTAACGGATTTACGGCATTGGTCGGAAAATTTTTACTTGGTATCTAATTCTGCTGGACCTTTAATTATATCCCCTAGGGCCTAGGCCACAACCCACAACCCAAGCCTGCACCGTGCCCATGTACATGATGTCTACTCGCAGGGGTGTGCACCGGTCCAAAATCGAACCGGACCGGATGGACCGGTGGACCGGAATCCAAAATTTTTTTGGACCGAGATCGGATCGGAATTTTTGCGTTCCGGTTTTGGATCGGTTGGATCGGAATTTGTGTTTTTTTATTCAAAAAGAATCTTTTTTGTTAAGGTTTAAACATCTTAATAAATTCGATAGATTAAAACTAATAATACTAAAAGCAATAATCATAAAGGCAATAAAGATGAGGTTTTAACTTCCTAACATTTCTAAGTTTTAAACTTTTTTTTTAACCTTCAAACCTATTTTTACAAAAGAAAAAGAGTTCCAGTCCATTCCGGGTTTGGACCGGACCGGACCGAAAACCCGGAATTCCAAGTTTTCATGGACCGGAGATCGGAAAATTCTGATCCGGTTTCGGTCCGAATTCCGGTCCCGGTCCAAAACTGCACACAACTAATGTCTAGACTTTCCTTGAGTTCTTTTCCAAATAAAGTATGTGGGCCTTAGAGGTGTTCAACAGGCCGGGGGCCCATTTCCAGCCTTGATCTGGCCCATTTGTAAGAGGGCTTTGGAGGGCCGGGCTCAAAGAAGGCTGGGCTGAAAACGGGTTGTGTAGGGAATCAAGTACGCTGAAAACGGCCTTAAATAGGGATGAAGGAAGGGCTCTCTCTCTCACCTTTGACACTCTCTCTCGCATGCTACAAAAAGACACTGCCCAGATAACCGACTCGCATAACCACTTTCTTCTTCCGAAAAGCTTCTCATTTCAATGCAGAAGCGATTAATTCATGACTTGGAATTTAAGGAGGTGGAGGTGCTCCCTTGATTTTCTGCCTTCTTTTTCTCTCCGCTTTTTCTGGTGATTTTTTTTTTCTCTCTCATCTTTCTTCTCCATCATTTTAATTTATATTTTTATTAAAAATAATAAAGGCACTATTTTGTTTTTTTAGAGGAAGGCACTATTTTGTTTGTTTGTTTGGATAAAAACTAAGATGCTAGCTACTGTTGATATATTGGACAAGGTTTTGCAGTAATGCATCTAACATTCTTTGTATGAAATTTGCAATTTGTTACAAGGTTTTCTTGGAGTTTGATTACTGGAAAAGTTATGCTTTGCATACTATTGAATGGGCCGGGCCGGGTTGGGGCTCGTGGGCTTCAACCCGACCAGGCCCACTGTTGTTTTAACCATAGCCCGACCGACCCGACCCGGCCCATTTCACTTTGGCCCGACCCAATCAACAGCTCTAGGAGTCCTATGCCTAGGAGTTTCTGTTTAAGAAAGGAGTTTGCTTGAAAAGTTGAAATCAACTTATGGCCATTCATCCCACTCCCCCCCTTTACTGGCTTTCTTAACAAGCCCTCGAGCCTCCTTTTTAGTTGGAGTTTGAATTTGGTTTCCTTTTCCACAACCGTCCCCAAACTTTTGAGACTTTATTTGCAACATAAATACAATTTGCATTTTTTACATTTATGTTTATTTATCCAGTGTTGTCTTATGTTAGAGATGTGTATGGACTATGGATATATAATAGTGAGTAACCGGATAAATGATCTTCCAAATACATACTTATACGCTTTCCTATGGCTATAAGTTGTTTACCGACCCACTAAAAACAACGAGTATCACGATAATACTTATGAGACACGAAGAAGAAACATTGAATCTTGCACTAGTGGAAAAAAGCCTATCCGATCTGGTCAAAACAGGGCTTACTGATCCGGTTTTGGTCCGGATCGGATGGGCTCGCAGGAGTTCACAATGATTAACTGATCCGGTCCTGAACCCAAAAACAAATTTTTTTTTTCATTTTTTCATTATTAATCGATACAAAAACAATACTATCAATACTCATTTTGTTAAGAATATTATGCTCAATCGAAGCATAAGAATCCTTTACAATGTCTACAATGTAACTCAACTTAGCACCCTAATGAAGAATCCTTTACAATGTCTATCAATGTAGCTCAACCAACGAACCAAACGTCCTCCTCACGCTTGGAGTCTTTGACTGTGTACAAGAGAACAAACATAAATCACTTTGACAGCATGTTTTACTTCAGCTTAAAAACAGAAGAGAACAAACATAAATCACTTTGACAGCATGTTTTACTTCAGCTTAAAAACATAAGAGAACAAACATAAATAAGTCTGCTAGATGCTTATTGTACATCAGTACCTATCATAATAACTCACCAACTTAAGTTCCATTTCGTCTATATTTCTTGCTAGCTTCAGCACATTAAGTTTTAAGGACTGCATCAAGAATGCAAGATGTCACTATGATGTCACCAACTTATTTGCAATGAATACAGAAGCAATAGAACAGGTCGTCAGCTACCATTATAGATAATTCTAGTCGAATAATGTTGTAGAGTAATTAACAAGGAAAATGATGTCATGCTTATACATCAATTAAGGGAACATCACGCAGACACAAGGACCAATATGGGGTTTCCAAGTATCATACCCCGCTGGTCGGCACCTAGCCCCTTCTCTCATTATTCAGAAAAAGGATTAAATTCACTTTACCTTACGGCGCTGGGCTTCTATAGAGTGTTTCATTGCTTCTTTCTTGTTTAGAAGTGTCTAAGGTCTCAAGCTGGCTGGACGCTGGTAGTTCTTCCCACGGTATACAATACAATGATTGCATTAGCTTTCTTGACTTTCCCAACAGGCAACAACCTCTAGAATTCACCACTTCTGCCTAGCTAGTATACATGATGTCGTGGATCTCGCTAATGTCGCTTCCTCCACACATAAATCTTTACCAGTTCCCAGTACTTCTAGTGCAGATGCATGTTCTCAATTGTGCCATCAAAAACACCACGTCTACCTGAAAAAGAAAGGCGAAGCTAAGAGATAAAATAATGAACCATATCCATGTGGTTAGGCTTTCTAAATAATTTGACCTATAGTTTAGATTGGGGTTTACTATTGACCGCTCGTATTTTAATACGTATTATGTTTTACTTTTTTTTTACCTCAAAAATATAAAAATATTTAGAATTTTTTAGGAGGAACTGAACCTGTTATTTTTCTCCACCATGGTGGAACCGAGTAACCAACTGATTTTTTTAGCAGCTGGGCTGGTGTTAAGGGGGGATGCAAAGGGGGGCCTGGGGGGCTGGAAGGGTGGGCCGGGGGGCAGAGACGAAGGGAAAGGAGAGGGGGATGGGTGAGGGGGCCAAGGAGGAAGGTGGGAGAGGAGGGAGGCGAAGGGTGGGGTGGGGTGGGGTGGGGTGGGGGGTTGACAGCATGCGGGGGGGGGGGGAGGACTGCGGGGGGCTGGGTGGGGGTTCTTGTGAGGGTGGGATGGGGTGGGGGGACCGCGGGGGGTTCTTTGTAAGGGTGGATGGGGTGGGCGGACCGCGGGGGGCCGGGTGGTGGGGTTCTTGTGGGGGTGGGATTGGGTTGGGGGGCTGCGGGGGTGGAGTGCGGGGGGTGGGGTGGGGGGCTGCAGGGGTGGGATGGCGGGTGGGGTGGCTGGCAGGGGTAGTGGTAGTGGTGGCTAGGTGGTGGTGGTTATGGAAGGAAGAAGAAATAATGGAGGGAGAAAAAAGAAAAAAACGTATAAATACGGGAGATATACGATAAATACAGGCGGCAAATAACATGGCATTTCAGGTTAACTGTTTTGCTATTAATAGCTCTAATGCGTGTATCATTACTCACCCAGCAACAGGAAAGGCTTCATTATCAAGCCAACTTTCCTAAGCATGTATCTCTCTTCTTCCTTGATGCCTTCTTTATCCACCTCTGCTTGTTAGGAAATCTCATCCTGCTCCAGATCAGAAAGAAGCTTCTATGTCCTTTCTTTCTCTTCTAGAGCCTGTAACAGTAAAATCCAAGTACAGTTGAGGAAGAGAAACCTCAAATGAAAACTACATCTTCTAATATGCTTACCGTTGACAGCTTTTGCTAGTTCTTGTAATAGTTGTTTGAATGGACCTTGCTTGTCTCACTTGTACTGGCATCCGCACACTCTTCACTATCCAAAACAAGAGGAATGATAAACTTCTAACAGTTAGAGGGCAATTGCCCTCTAACAAGGACCAAAGTGCAAAATAAAGTGGACCCAAGGCATATTAACAAGCACCGATAGAAATTGAATAGTAAATAACAAGTGTATAAGATACACAAACATGTGTTCATGTATAGATAACAAGTGTTTTAAACACACAAACATGGGTTTTCATAAAAATAACGTTGCATTTTTTCGAGGAAAAAGCTGGCAAAAACACGCAAATCGAGATAACTTTTACTTTTTGTCAGAAATCACAGTTTGACCTTTTGACAAAAGTTACATTGAAATTCACACCAACAAGGGTTGTTTTGTAAGTAACAAGTATCTCAAATACATAAACATGGGTTGGTTTATCAATAACAAGTGTTTTTGATACAAATTTGGTCCTTGTTAAAAGGCAATTGTCCTCTAACTGTTAGAGGTTTATCACTCCTCTCCATTCAATATATCAAAGTGTCCGACTTTTCAAATAATATTGCATCACCTTATAACACCAATTCACTTTTGATAATTACCCCGTAAACTCATCACCTTCTATAGAATTCTAATATGAACTATCACTAACCAACTCATCAGCCATCAGCTCACTGTTAGTGTTCTGAACTCCTCTTTTAACAGCAACCTTAGCAATCTCACATTTCTCCCACAGCTTAAGAATTGCAGCAGCCGATCCCTGAAGGTTCCTGTTTCTCCCTAAAAGAAGAATAACTTTAGCACAAGTTCTTTGTAGGAATGTGAGATATTTCCTCTCACATTCACTCTTACAGCTTGTATTATATTTCTTCTTTATCTTTTCTTTTCTATTAGCTGTTGTATCCACAGCTGTTTCTTGTCTTCTTCTGTACAGCTTTCTGCTGAGGTGTAGTGCTGAAGTGTGCAGCTCTTTTAGGTATTTAGGAGTATATATATAACAAGATACTAGTTTGTACAGGGCAGCCGTTTTTTGTGATATAATCAAGAAAGATTCAATCTTGAAAAGTGTGTACACAAAAAAACAGAATACAAAAGAACAGATTATTCTTTTGTGAAAACTGAAAAGTTCCTGCTGAGATCTTTTCATGGTATCAGAGCAGGAAGGATAAAGCTTCAATTTTTTGTTTCCTTGAGATCCGATATAAGCAGGAGAGGTGAAATCCAGTTGAGGAAAGCTGAAGATAATCTCAGAAAAAATGGAAGCAACAGGAGGAGAGAAGGAACAAAAATGTGAAAATGGTTATATTGACCCACTCTTCTTGGCTAACTCAGATAATGCTAATCATCCTCTTGGGAACATCATTTTTAATGGTGAGAATTTTCTCAACTGGAGTAAAGTATCAAGTTAGCACTAGGATCCAAGAACAAGTTGGGATTTCTAGATGGAAAGGTGAAGAAACCAGCTGTGACTGATGCTAAATATCCTCTATGGGTGAGAAATGACTACATGTTAAGAAGTTGGATATGTAGATCCATAGATGAGAAGATAGCAAACAGCTTGATATACATAGATTCTGTTAAGAAACTATGGGAAGAACTGAAAGAAAGATATGCTGAAACTAATGCACCATTACTTTACTCTCTCAAGAAGAAAGTGAAGAACTTGGAGCAAGAAAAGATGACTGTGTTAGAGTATTATTTTGAGCTGAAACACATCTGGGATGAAATCCAGAATGTTGAAGGATTGCCTGATTGCAGTTGTGGTGTGCTTGCAACATGTACTTGTAATGTGTTAGGCAAGTTCATGGAAATGCAAGAAAGAAACAAAGTCATAGATTTTGTTATGGGACTGAGCAAGAAGTATGAGCACATAGCAGGAAATATCATGGCAATGGAACCATTGCCAAACCTGAACAGAGCTTTTCACCTTGTGCAACAGGCAGAGAAGCAGAAGCAGATCATTGATGGACAACAAATGGGGATGGAAGCAAGTGCTTTTGCCGTGAATAAGATGAGTCAAGGAGGAAGTGAAGGGAATTTCCAAAGAAGGGAGACAAAAGAAATGAAGATGAAGAAAAGATGCACTCATTGCAACATGAGAGGGCACTTGAGGGAAGAATGTTTTAAGCTGATAACTCCACCTGAATGGTTCAAGAATTTGAAGACAAAGAAATTCGCAGGAAATGTGAACAAGAGTGAGGATGATTGTGAAGAAGAACCACTGGGGGGATATGGAGCAGAAAATGGAAAGGAGATGAAACCTGATGAAAAGTTGGTGAATGCAGTATTTCAAGAAATGATGAAAATGATGGCAAATCAGCAGCAAGGAAATGCTGGAAGCTCAGGAGTAAAGAAGGGAGCAAACTTTGCAGGTATAATACATGCCTCAAATGCAATTTCATTCTATGAATGTTATGGTAAGAACACTTGGATAATAGATTCAGGTGCCTCTGACCACATGTGTGGTAACATTGACTAGTTTAGTAACATTAAAAATTTGAACAAAAAAATCAAAATTGGATTACCTGATGGATCCAGTAGGGAAGTGAGGCAATTAGGGAATGTAAGACTATCTAATAGGCTGATCTTACATGATGTGCTGTACATTCCAGAATTCAAGCACAACCTAATCTCTGTAAGCAAAGTTTTTAGAAATAGTGGTTTGAATGTGTTGTTTGATACAAGGGGGTGTATCTTACAGGACCCTATTACTGATGAAGTTGTGGGAAAAGGAAGAGACGAAGATGGGCTGTACAAGCTGGAGTTGAAGGAAGAAGAAGAAAATGAAGAAAGGAAGAAGAATTTTGTAGGAAGCAAGGAAGTCAATGTAGTTGAAAGTAGCAATAATGTGAGTTGTAATGAAAAGGTAGACCTAAATCTTTTACATGTTAGATTGGGACATAGCTCTCTCTCTAAGATGAGACACATGAGTATTTGCAACTGTAAGCAACTTAAAGGTTTTTTTTGTGATACATGTGGTGTGGCAAAACACCACAAACTGCCTTTTAAGTCTAGCAATGCAATAGCAAAAAATATTTTTGATTCATTACATGTCGATTTATGGGGACCATACAAAATCAAGAATGTGACAGGTGATACATACTTTCTAACTATAGTAGATGACTATAGTAGAGGTACATGGACACATCTTTTGTCCACTAAGGATCAAGTGAAAGAAATTCTGACAATCATCTTCAATTACATAGAAAATCACTTTAAAACAAGTGTCAAGACCTTGAGAAGTGATAATGGCACTGAGATACTTCAGGCAGAATGTAAGGAGATATTCAGTGAGAAGGGAATAAAGCATCAGAGAAGCATAGCAGGAGTCCCCCAACAAAATGGGAGGGTTGAGAGGAAGCATAGGCATTTGATTGAAACAGCAAGAGCCTTGAGAATCTATGCAGGACTACATAAGAGTATGTGGGGAGAATGTGTCCTGGCAGCAACACACTTGATAAATCTCCTTCCTAGTTCAGTTTTGAATTGGAAGACTCCTTTTTAAAGATTGTTTAAAAGAAAACCAAGCCATGAGCATCTGAGAACCATTGGTTGTCTATGCTATGTTAGTAATACAGATAGAAGATCAGACAAATTTGATGCAAGAGGAGTAAGATGCATTCTGATAGGATACCCTGGAGACCAGAAGGGGTATAAGCTTTTTGATTTGGAAAGAAGAAAGATCACTGTGAGCAGGGATGTAGTATTCAAAGAAGAGGTGTTCCCATTTCTCATGAATGAACATAACAAGGAAGGAAGGAAGACCATTAGGAGGGATTTTGGAGTTCTCACTAAACCCTTTATCAGTGAGGAAGAAGATTTAAGGGAAGATAATGAGAGTGACACACCTCTCTATGAAGCAGAACAAGAAGTTGAGCCAACTAGAACAGCAGAAGTTGAAAATGTTCTACCTGAGCAAGCTGCACCTGATATTGATATTGCTGTTGCTCAGGGTGAAGAAAGAGTGGAAGAAATGAATCAGGGAGACATCTTAAGAAGATCAAGCAGAATAAGCAACTTACCTGATAAGTTCAAGGATTATGAGATACACTTACCAGGGAAGCTGCATTCTGCAAATATAGTTGAGCAGAAGGGAATTACAGCGAGAATGCTTGAAGATAAGAGGAGTTACTCCACAGAATACAGGGCATCCCTATGCAATGTATTCAAAGTAGTTGAACCTAGAAACTACAAAGAAGCTAGCAAGGAAAAGGGATGGATAGAAGCAATGAACAAGGAGTTAGAAGCTTTAGAAGTCAATGAAACCTGGGAATTAACACAGTTGCCAGCAGGGAAGAAAGCTCTAGATTGCAAATGGGTGTTCAAGACCAAATATAAGCCAGATGGGAACATAGAGAGACTAAAGGCAAGATTGGTAGCTAGGGGAGACAGACAAGTGGAAGGGAAGGATTACAAACACACTTTTTCACCTGTTGCCAAGTTTACAATAGTGAGATGTGTGATTGCTCTAGCTACTATGAAGCACTAGAACCTACACCAACTTGACATCAACAATGCTTTTTTGCATGGTTTCTTAGAAGAAGAGGTGTACATGAAGCCCCCTCCAGGATATACACAAGGAAAGCCAGGTGAAGTATGCAAGCTTAGGAAAAGTCTCTATGGACTTAAGCAAGCATCAAGACAATGGAATCTTGAATTATCAAAATTCCTAAAAGCACATGGTTTCTTTCAGTCAAGAAGGGACTATTCCCTTTTTAGCAGAGTTGTGAATGGCAAATGGACCATCGTATTGGTGTATGTAGATGATTTGTTGGTAACAGGAGATGATGAGGCATACATGGTGAAGTTGAAGGCAGATTTGGATCAACAATTTACTATGAAAGATTTAGGTTTCATGAGATATTTTTTGGGTTTGGAAGTCTCCAGAAATGATGAAGGTACTTTCCTCAATCAGAGAAAGTACATTCATGACCTGATTGTAGACTCAGGGCAAGGTGATTGCAAAGGACATAAATTCCCTATGCAAAAGGGATTGAAACTAAGCACTGAAGAAGGGACACTTCTCTCATAAACAGAACAATATAGAAGGCTCATTGGCAAGCTTCTATATTTAAACCTCACAAGACCTGATATATCCTACTCAGTACAACAACTGAGTCAATTCATGCAAAACCCCAGACAACCCCACTTACAAGCAGTCTTGTATGTCATTGGTTATCTAAAAGCCACTAGTGATTGGGGTTTATTCTACCCAAGGGGGTCAAAACTTTGGATTTTGGAAGGTATTGGGCAATAGGAACTAAGCAGTGACACTGTGCCATTGTATGTGTTTGTTGCATAACGCATGGCTTCAAGTTATAGTGGCAGTGGGAACTGGGAAGTGGTAGTAACTAATACGTGATTTTTCCTCCCGGGTACCCTATGACCCGACCCGGGAAAATCGGGTACCCGTGAGTCGGGTGCCAGGTTTTTCTGGGTCGGTTCACGGGCTAGATTTTCAACTATCCGCCTTTGCGGGTACCTAAAATACCGGGTACCCAGTTACGAATACCCCTAGGTGAGGGTACAAATATGGTCGGGAACCATATTGCCCACTGCTGGCCTCAACTAAATATCGATTCATTACAGATTTTATGCCAAAGAATAATCAAATAATGTTTTTATACACCCTAAAAATATTTAGTCTAAATTGGTTCAGAAAACACATAAAAAGACTAATTTTTAGTGACATGTTATTAGGCAATCAATATTACAGGAAACCTAACAGGTTGTCCAAATTAATCTGATTAATATTAGAACAGTTCTTTAGGTCTTTGAATTGATTAGCAAAAATAACATGTGGGTGATAAAAGCAATAAAGCAGGACAATCATATAATATGCATAGAATGATCAGGCAAGCATATAATATACAAAGGCAAGAATAATATGAACATAAAATAAAGTATAGAAAAGAGATTAGAATATACATTAGAGCGATTTTACATTAAAGATCTACATAAGAAAACTGTTAGTAACTTCAATATAAAAATAATTTATTTAAGGAACCTCGTGGCTTGGGTCTGAGATATTGACAACTTTCGAGACGAGCAATCATGAAGCCTGATAATCTGAATGTCTGAAAGTATGTAGATTGAATGCATTTGTGTTTGAAAGTATGAGTTTTTGTAGGGAAGTTTTGTAGTTCGTAGAGAAGTTCGTAAAGTATTCGTCGAGTTCGAAGTGTGTTAATGTGAAAATTACGTTCTGAAATCTATTCGGAAATCAGGCCTATTTATAGGGAAAACGGCACTGCGCCTCACACGCTGGCTGCGCCAGGCGCAGCTGACATGGCAAGTGCATGACGCGACATGACCAGTAAAAAGCGTACACGTGGTACGCACTTTTGAAAAAGATAAGAAAGAAATTCCGCGTCTCAAACAGAGAACTGCGCTTGATGCAGGACTCTACATGAAACAGAAGTCTAGGTGGCAGTTCTGGTGCGCTTAGCACATTCTGTGCGCTAGGCGCAGCTTACGTGGAAGTCCACGTGGCAGGACACTGCGCTCAGCACACTCAGTTGCGCTCAGCGTAGGGGTGATAATGAGCCTGGCCTGTTCGCAAACAGTTCAGGCTCGGCTCGGTCAAAGCTCGGCTTGTTGTGGCTCGGGTCGAGACTTAAACGAGCAGAGTCAAGCTAGGCAAAGCTTGGCTCGAAAAGTTCGTGAACAGCTTGATTATTATTTTATATTGAAAAAATATTTTATATAAAAAAATTATTTTATATATCTCAAAATTATATTAAGTATTACTTTTTAAATATTAACTAAGGTGACAAACTAACAATTAACATTACATTTTACTACTACCACGGTAATACATTGAAATAAAGAGAAAAAGAAAAGGTAAAATAAAAAAGAAAAGAAAAATAAGAGTAAAGAAGGAGACCAAGCTTGGCTACGTAAGCTCGTGAACAACTCGATTATTACTTCATATGATAAACATGTGTAAATCCATATTTATATTAAATTTAGATAAACATGTGTAAAGATATAGGTCCATATTCAATTTTCTCATTTATAAACAAATAAGGAAAAATACATTTATAGCTTCAATAAAGTACAAGGATGTTAAAAAAAAAAAGGAAATATAAAAAACAAGTATAAAGCAGGGAGAGCATACTGAAGCAAATGGAGTATTGTTGAAGATAGATAGTACGGAGTATGAACCTAGATCCCACATTGAAAAATTGACACAGAGAGTAGGTCTAGCATTCTTAAAAAAAAAACTAACAGCCTAACTCTAACTTTTCTAATTGAAGTGAATCCCACATCGACAAAATCGATAAGGGGAGTACATAGCTTTCATATTAAAGGAGCACACAAGCTTTTGCTTCACTACTAAGCTTGAAACTTGGACTATGATGTTCCTAACCGGACTTGAGCCCAAAAATGGGCCCAAGTCTAACAATGAGATTGAGCCCACGAACCGAGCTCGGTCGAGCCCACGAACCGAGCTCGGTCGAGCCCACGAGCCGAGCTCGAGCTGTATTTAATTTAACGAGCTCAAGCAGAGCCTTGAAATTTCAAGCTCGACGAGCCTACTAGCCGAGCCTGGTTAAATCATAAACGAGCCGAGCCGAGCCTAGGGGTGCTCGGTCTCGGCTTGTGCGATAAGCAGCCCTAGCTCAGCGCACCGCCTTGATTTTGACACGTTTTGATAAGTTTTTTTTATATTAACGCGTTTTAAAGATTTTCTTTTATCTTTTAAATCCGAAAATCTGATTTTCACAAGATAAAATTCGATTATGAAAATATAAAAAATATCTTTTGAAAATATTTATTTATTAAAATATATCAATTAATTGGGCTTTTCAAAGAATTGGGCTCAAAATACAATTAATTATCATGAATAATTAATTGGGCTTGACTTTTCGAAATGGTTTTGAATAGCTTTTCAGACTTCTTTGCCCTTGGATCGGACCAATTAAGACCACGGTATGTTTCATCATCGGATCCTTAAATGGGGAGACACGATTATGTGTCTACAGAAGCCCCCACTTTGACTGAGGTTCAGGAAACCGATAGTCAAAGTATACGTTGTCGGGACGGAGAACAATTCTAAATGCATTGTAGTTTAGAACTGATCTATATACGCCGGTCTCTGCAAAACAAAGTTAGTATGCAGGACAATAACTACAAGCAATCTGATTACCTGCAGAAGAAGATGTCAGCAGACAGGTGCAAACAACTCAGATAAAGCACATAGTGATGCAAATGATGCAAACTTAGACTCTCTAAGGATGCACAAGACGCTATGCAAGGATTAAGGTTATGCAAAGCTAAGGGATGACACGTCATGCAAGGTTAGAATTATGCAAGACTAGAATGTATGAAATGCAAGGTCAGGGTTTGCAAGGCTAGAATGTATGAAATGTAATGTAAGGTTAAGGTTTTGCAAGGCTAGAAGATCTGGATATGTAGAATGATATAGAATGATCAGAAATGGAAGAAAGATTTTCGAAAATTGTTTTTAGTAAATAATAGAGGTTCGTAAACGAGGTCCGCGGATTACAACTCTTCAGGGTTTTGATTTGAATTGGAGGAACCACCACAAGTAGGAAGCCCCCACTTTGGGTGAGCTTGTCTTGAGTTTGTCATGTACTTGATCTGATATTGTAATGTACTTGATCTATCTTAAACGTTGAGAGTTGTTACTGGGGATTCTTTATTGGGAGGTTGATTAGGCAAAGTCAAATATCGCCAGAAACCATGAAATTGTCGGAGAATCCTTCAGGAAAAAGGAGAGCTTGGGTTGAAAAATAAAAAGGGTTTAATTTTATGACTCAAATAGATATAAGTGGGAAAAGGCTTTGACGAGTCTAGGTTCAAACTCGAGTCTATGTCGGGATCTAGAAAGAGATTATGCTCCTGAATTCTAGAAAATCAAATCATTAGACCTTGACTAATTTATTTTTATTTTATCCATCGGACCTCGAGATGAAGATTCCTACGTATCCTTGCGGAATCAGACCATTCATAGTTCTGGATCTGATTTTTTTTTTAATGTGCCCTAACTTTTGCCTCGGCCGTCCTTTCAGGTTTTCAACCTAGCGGGATTGGACATACCTTGAATAAGGAGCTAGGGTTGATGAAAGGTTTAAAGGTTTAAAGGTTAAGGCTTAAGGTTTGATGAAGGTTTAATTGGATGGGCTAAGGTAGGGGTCATTGATATATGTTTGAAGGATTTTGAATTATATGGCTAAGGTTTGATGGATCAAAGGGATTTGAATGAGGGGTAGAACTTGTGTGCAAGCCCCCTAGCATGACTTTTTATTTTGCCTTTGGCTTTTACTTTTTTCGCACTTTGAATTTTTGTCACTTTTTTATTTTTGCCTAACATTGATCTTTTTTATGTAATAAGGCTTGCACACAAGTTTGGCTTAGGGTATTGGAAGGCTTGAAAGATATTTGCGGAGTTTTGATGTTGAAGGGATTGTTTGGCTAATATAGATGATGGTTTAAAGGATTTTTGTTTTTCTTTAGTTGTATGAGGATGGCTTATGAAAGGTAATGGAAGGGGGAAGGGAATAACTCCTGATCCAAAGTATGACCCTTTTCTATTATCATTTTTTTCCAGATCTTTTTTAGTATTATTGTTAGTCAAGTTCATTAAGTGATTTAAGTTTCATCATTGAATTAGAAGCATATATAAAATGATGGAAGGCCAATGAAAACGAAAAGAAAATGCAATTCTTTTATTAATTAGAAATAAATAAAATAAGGCTTATTAGAAATAAAAACCTAAATGACATAAACTCGACAGGAAAGGAACTAAGGGAGCTAGGGGAGGGACTCTCCGACTCAACCTAGAAAACCAACGCTAAATGACTAAGCCCCCTGCATTATTTAGGCATTTCCCAAGGGGTTGCCACTATTGCTGACTTTTGCTGCAGGCGGAATTGACAATCTCCCATCTTCAACCATATCCTGCAGATGATGCTTCAAAGTCCAACATTGTGATGTCAGATGCCCATTTCCTTGATGATACTTGCAGTAGGAATTAGGATTCCATCTACTGGATCTTTTCTCAGGAGCAGGGTCCGGAGTGGGGCCAAGAGGCTGAAGTGCTCCCTTTGCATGAAGCCTAGTGAAGGCTTCTTCTAGAGACATGCCTAAGGGAATGAATGTCCTTTGAGGTCCTTGATAACCTCTCTTGTCAGTAGTTAGGGCGTTTATGTCACTGCTTTTAGAGGTAGAAGGGTTATTATTACTCTTCTTGAAAGAGTTGTTGTTGTTAGAACCCTTGTTCTTGTTAGCTTGTACCTCCTCCTAAATCAGCAGGCCTACCTTTTAGAGCTTTGTGAAAGACTCTATGGGTTGGAACTTAATATGATCCCCATACTTGGGCTGCAGGTTACGGATCACCAATCGGACTTGATCCTCTTGGGATGGCCTGTTAGTCATTTGTGCAACCTTTTCCCTCCATCTGTTAAGGAAGGTGACAAAATCTTCCTTGGAATTCTGCTTAGTTAATTCCAACTCACGAAGGCCAATGGGAAGCTGAGTATTGTAGATGTATTGTTTGTGGAACTCTTCTCGGATGTAGTCCGAGTCATTCAGCTTGGCCTTATTCAGTGACCTAAACCACTTGGATGGATGTGCATCCAAGGTCAATGGAAAGAAATATGCAAACAGGTCCTTGCTCATGCCCTTGAGAGCCATAGAGATGGATCATGCCCTCAAGTGATCATCTGGGTCTTCGACCCCTTGAATTTTGGGAGGTCACCCAATATTATCTTTTTAGGGAGTTTGTCCCTCAGTTCAGGATCAATGATGGCATGGCCATGAGCCTGACCCTCAAGCGCAGGAATTGACTGGATCAATTGCTCGAGTTTTTCAAATCTCAAATCTGTGTTGGTTTTGAATGGTGGTGGAGTGTCGCCTTGCTCGCCCTCTTCAGTTAGCTTCTCCCTCAGCACCTTAATCTCTTTGTCTTGTTCCTCAAGACGTGAGTTCATCAGTTGAAGTTGGGTCATAATGGCACTGAGCTGTTCATTAGTGTCCCCAGATGGACTTTCGTATGAATGCAGTCCTAATTGATATGAAATTTTAATGACGTCAGAATCCTAGGCTTGATAAACTTCTAATGACGTTAGAATTCTAGATTTGACGAACTTTCAAAGATGTCAGACTCCTAATATGCATGAAACTCTAGTGGACCTAGACTCCTCAAATTAATGGATCTCAGATGGCTTTAGACTCCTAATATGGGAGGAACTTTAATGGATTCGAAACTCCTAAGATGAACGGAATTCTAATGGATTTAGACTCCTAAGAAGGACATAATTCTAATGGATTTAGACACCTAAGATGGACATAATTCTATTGGTTTTAGACTCCTATTATGCATAGATTTCTATGGATTATAGACTTCTAAATTGGCAAG
Organism: Beta lomatogona; assembly: GCA_947646795.1. NCBI lineage: Eukaryota > Viridiplantae > Streptophyta > Magnoliopsida > Caryophyllales > Amaranthaceae > Beta > Beta lomatogona. The sequence goes on from CANSNZ010001137.1 coordinate 290,192, forward strand.
AATTCTAACGACCCTAGACGTCTTAGATGGGTGAACCTAGACAGGGTTAAGACTTCTAACATGGATAGAGTTAAATAAGGCGAAGAACTCTAAATGGAGTGAAACTGGACGAACCTAGACATATGTGCTATTACGGACTTCTAATGGAGTTAGGATTCCTAAATGGATGAGACTTATACAACATGATGGATACTATGAAGAATCCGAAATTTCGGGACGCTACGACTGACGCAATATGATGACAGCAACTTTGACAGACCAAGACAAACTGGCGAATTGACATACCTCTTTTTTTAAAAAAACTTGGAACAAGGGTCAAATTAACAATAAACATGGGACGAATAGACTGCGCGCCACACAACTTAGTGCGCGCGGTGGGGAGGCTATGCGTCTGGCGCAAGAATGGTGCACCATGCGCAAATAAATGCTTTTGGCGCACTGCTCCCCGGCATGCGTATTGGTAATTAGACGAGAGTTCGGACGAAAATGACGATCTATTTAGACACGATTTTTTTTAGACGCAAGGCATATCAACATGTTAATAAAATAACAGCATGCAAAAATTGCAATCACACATATATGTCAGGTAACATGGATGTAAGAGTTCTCAACTTAAAGTCCCGTTCTACTTCGACTATTGGTCAGGTTTAGGTTAAGGCTGAAAGGATCCATGACTAAAAGATTGATCCCACGTTTCATACCTTTGCTTAAAAAGGTGGTCACGTGTAAGACGCACTCAAGTTCTCAAGTCAGGAACAAGAGAACAATGCCATGGTTGGGTAGATTTGCTTATAAGTAAGATCCAACACTATCACTCATGAAGGCTTTCAGAAGGACAAAGCACAACCCCCCCCCCCGGGGGTGACCACACACATAGAACATGTGCTAATGAGGCAAGGTATAGATTGTCCTTATGGTGGCTGAACAATAGCCATGTATATGCAAAATAATATATTATTCAAAGTAATAAAAGGAGATTGAATCGTATTTTTCAAGTTTCACCCACTCATTTAAAAAATAGTTCTTTTAAAATCCTCCCCACTGAATTCGCCATATTGTAAGCGTGAATTTATTTTTCGCTTAGCGCGGTGTGAGCGCGTATTTGGCTACCCCATTGTTAAGATTTTATTGAAAATATGTTTTTGAAGTCGCCAACAAGTCTTTAAAGGAAGAATCATAAACCTAATTGCATATTGAAAATTGTAGAGACATCTTAGGGACTTATCCAATGTAGATTTCCCTGTCTGGACTACATAGATAGTCAAAATGAACTAAAAATTGAGTTCGGGGGTGAGGTTACAACACAATCAGGAACCATGTTGCCCATTGCTGGCCTCTACTAAATATCGATTCATAACAAATTTTATGCAAAAGAATAATCATATAATATTTTTAAGCACCCTTAAATATTTAGTCTAGGTTGGTTCAGGAAACACATAAAATACTAATTTTAGTGACAAGTTATTAAGCAGTAATATTACAAGGAACCTAACAGGTTGTCCAAATTATCTGAATTAGTTAGAATAGTTCTTTAGGTCTTGTTTAGCAATAATAACATGTATGTGACAAAAATCACGCACATGACAAATAAAACAACATGAATATTATATACAACAATAAGAGTAAAAGGGATTAGAATGTATAATAATCACGATTATTAATTAAATATCTACATCATGAGAAGAAACTGTTAGTAACTTCCAGGCAATAAATATAATTGAATTATTCAAGGGTCCTCAGGAATTATACCTATGCTCTTTAGGTCGAAAAGTGTAACGACCTTCAGGCGGAGTAATCGTGGAACTAGGAACGCAGTATCATTAGGAACTGGAAAAGGAGTTGATGTATTGTAAGTATGCGGGGATTTTTATGTGCGAGAAATAATAATCGAAAAAGTCGTCCGTGATTCGGGAAATCACAGTATAGGAAATAGGTATCTGCGCTTCACGCGCCCCCTGCGCCAGGCGCATGCCCAATAAAAAATGTACACGTAGTACGCGTATTTAAAAAAAGATAGAAAAAAACGTGTCTCACACAGAGAGTTCCCTAGGTGCAGAACTTTGTGTGAGTCACAAATCCACGTGTCAAGCGCATATTGGCGCGCCTGACACAGCTCGAACAATTTGCTGGGCGCCCGTGGCGCGCTAGGCACACCTCCTGCGTCCAACTCATTTGCCAGCCTTTCTTCTTAAACGCGTTTTTAAAGATGTTTTTTTTATCCTTAAGATCCGAAGATTGAATTTTGCGGAATAAAAAAGCTGATTTACATTTATTAAAAATAATAAATAAATAATTGGGCTTTTAAAATATTTTAAATAGACTCAAAATATTTTAAATGGACTCAAAATATTTTACGGGTTTAAAATACAAATAATTATCATGAATAATTAATTGGGCTTTAGAATAATATTTCAAAACACACTTTGAATTGATTTTGGATTGGCTTTTCGGATTGCTCTTCCATTAGGTTGCAGCAACTAATATCGCGATATGTTTTATCATTGGACCCTTAAATGGGGAGACACGATTATGTGTCTACACTCGTCGGTCGTCGATCTCCGCCTTGAACAACAAAAAGAAGAACCACAATTCCCTAACCAACGACAACAACAAGAACAAGATGAACTCACCAACAATTCACCGTTGTCGCCAACCCATCTCTTCTCTCTACCCACAATTCGTTCTAAATCTAGGGTTAGTTTAATTTTTCATTTAATTCGTCACCAAAGAAGAAAGTGTTAATTTTTCTATTTTAAGTTTAATTTCTTGATCTTTATTTCATTTTCATGTAATTTTAGATCTAGAATTTCTCTTTTTTGCATTTTCGTTCGTCAGTTAGAATTTAGGGTTTTGTTCTAATGTTAATTTATGTTATGTAATCTTTTGTAATTTATGTTTTAATTGTTTGTATTTTTGTTCGCAAATTTGAATTTCTTCTCTTTTCTGTAATTTTCGTTCTTCACTTCTTCTTTTTCTGCGTAATAATAATCTACGTTCGAATTGTTAACTTTGTTGATTTTGCTAATAATCTGCGTTCGAATTGATTGTGTTGAATTTCATTCGGATTCTTGGTGAATAATATTAAGATTTTTTTTAGTTGAAACTATGGTTAACTGATCCAGTTGACCTAACATCAGCGGATCAGTTAACCTTTTGTATCCTTAATCCTTAACCTTTTAAAAGTAGGAAGTTCACCTACTATTTACTTTCAATAGTGTTATAAGTCTAAAAAGAGTAAAATTCACTATTCATGAGCACCCAAACAATCTGAAGCATCCATCCTTCCTCCATTCCTCACCACACGATTATCTTCTCCTTTCTTCTGTCCTCTACTCTTTAGGTCTTCCGTCTTTGCATCTGGTTTTTTCCTCCAAACAACAGCCGACAGCACTTTCTCTCTCCTCTTTCTCTTCGTCTCTTAATCTCTCTTTAGTCAAATTCTAGGGTTTGATCTTAGGAATTTTAGCTTTTCTCTCAAGAACACAATTCAATTTCATCGCACTTCATCATCAAATTGCCGAAATCGAACTCTTTCGACGAGATTTGGAACTCGAATTTCCCAAAAATCGAAGGTATGTTTATGAGTAATTCTTCATAAAAGCTTTAAAATTGAACACTTGTCTTTTTTCATACAAATTTGAGTGAGAAATCAGATTATTCTTCATCTATTTCTTAAAAAATGTTTTATAATCCTTCCCTGGGATGATGTAGGATCGCTGTTCTATTCTTCTTCTCGCAAGTTGCTGCCAGGTAAGAAAATCTTGTCGATTTTGATTTTTCAAAGGCTTGATATTTCATCATTAAGGGTTTCTTTTCAATTTCGAATTTGATTAATTTCAAAGGCCTAGATACGGACATCAATAAAGAAATCTAACTATACAATCAACTAAGTCAAAAATTGAATTTAGGGTGTTCTTTATCAATTGGTAACTACAAAATGAATTCTAGAGTTAGTAGATATGGTTTGTTTGGATTAGATTGGCCTGAATTTTGCTACAGGTTTTAGTTGTTGCAATTTTCGTGATGTTGAAATGAAAATGTTGTTGTTTGTGTCGATTTTGAGAACTAATTGCTTACTTCAGATTTAATCGGTATATTTGTTTATATTTCGGCTGTTTATGGAGAGTAATATATCTGATGTTAGGGATGATAATCGTATTATGATAGTTTCAAGTTTGCTGTACACACTTGAGGCATTTCCTCTTTTGATCCTCATGTTCTCTATGCATGTCTTGGCCATTTTTACTGGCTTTGGCTACAAAAAAAATGTAAATTAGAGAAAATCGGAAGGTGAAGAATGTATTATGTCAGATATTTCACAATGTTTTTTTTACTCAAAGATGGGGGCACTTCAAGTGATTGAATTGTAGTAAGCCTGTTTTAAAGAAGATTTTATCTGATTTTTCATTCAATTTTCCAGGCAGTGAAAAAAATGGGGCAACATTAACGTTAGATGGTGTAGATGTCATGGCTCAGAGATTGGCCGCTGACTTCTTATTACATTCTATTTTCTATTATATACTTTAAAAGTCATACTTTGTGGATTATATTGTTTTGAATAAGCTTATCCATGTCAAATACTGGAGGTTATTAAACACAAGCCTGATATTCACAAAATTTCCTTTGTTGCACATTCTATTGGTGGTTTAGCTGCAGGATATGCAATTGGTATATTGTATAAACCTTCAGTTTGTGGAAATGCTGTGGATTAATCAACTAACAAAGTAACAATTCTCATGAGAATACAAGAGGTACAATAGGTGGTCTTGAAGCAGTGAACTTTATCACTGTTGCTACTACTCATCTTGGTCAACGTGGTAATAAGCAGGTAACTTGCTCTTGGCTGCTTCAATACCATTTTATACACTTTCAAAAGTGTAATGTGTCCTTTTCATGGTAATCAACTAATCATACAATTGTTTTCCGTATCTTTATTTTTTTTACCTTTTTATACGACCATTAGATGCAGATGTATTCAGTTTTAGTAGAAACTAAAATTGCTCCAAAATGTCATTTCATAGCTGCATCTATAAATACATAAAGCCCATCTGATGAGTTATGCTCTCAACATAATCAAATATATTTGCATGAAATACGATGTTTTACACATCATACAGTGTATGGCACTGAAACAATTAGATACAATAGATAAAGTTGTTCAACGCTATTAATCCCAAGTTACTCAATTCGAAAGAATGGTATTGGTTCAATCTTCTTTTTTGGTACACTTGAGACAACTGAAAAAATTTGTGCCCATTTTGATAAATTGGTTAAGGTTGATTGTCCGAATATATCCTAGATTCTCTACTGTACTTTCTAGGATGAGGGTTGGGAGTGGTGTCATAGTAATTTACCAAAGCTTTTTAATGCTCTTAGTGGTTTAATTGATAGGTGGAGAAGAGATGTGTGCTTGTGAAGTTATGTAGAGGAGGTATGCTTGTAGTTATTTAGTATGCAATATCCATGTGAGAGGCTAAACAACTAATGGGCTGGTGGTGTTAACATTAACTTGGGTTCTTACAAGTCGTACAATAATCTGTCTATGTTTTGCTCTTACTATTATGTCCACCACTATTACACTCCTGTGAACTTGAAATGAAAGATCAAAGGAAGTAGAAGCTCAAGTATGACATTTGTTAGCGAGGAGGGGAGTACGTAGAGTTAAACTTTATAGAATGTCATGAATGCCAGAACTCTGCTCGAGAAAAACTGAAAAAACTCTAACCCACTGACCTGTGCCAAGGATGATTTTATTCCATACTCTATTCCTGAATCCAAAGTCAACCATCTAATACTTATTTTCATATAAAATCAATAATGTCTGGTTTAGGTTGGCATAATCAAGGTCTAGATTTACAAAGGAAATATATTCAGGAGATATGAAGGTTTGTTAGAGGTCAAAGATGGGTACATAATGCGTCTTAGGCATTTTAACATTAAAACCCTGCAGATCTTGTTTAAAATGATTAAATGTACCCTGAAACCTGTTTTGCAAAACATGGTCTCCTCTCTGTGAATGCCATCATCAATGGCTGTGCAACTTTTTTTTTGCGGGTTTGGTGATAATGCTAGCTTTTAGTCCAGATGCAGATAACATCATCTGACAGCATGCTGTTTGTGTTGTGCTAGCTCTGAGATTAACTCTCATTTTAGAAACATGTTTTGTGCTCTTTGTATTTCAGGAATTTGGGTCTTGGTAGTTAGTTTGGGGGCTGTTTCTTGATTAGTTGTATGAACAATTAGGCTTCACATTAATTTTGTTTGCTTGTTATATGTGTTTCACTGGAAGGTTACTTTTCTCTCCATGTATTTGCAAGTCTACCTAACTTTACGTTTCTTTGTAGGATTGCACTGACTTCTCAACTTCCAGCTTCAAACAGTTTGCACAGCAGTTTCTAGTATTTTTTCAAAAAACCTTCACCCTATAGCCTACCTTATCTTTTGCTTGTCTTATGCTTGCTCAACTGTGCTTGCCTTGCAAGAAAAATGTTCTCTATGCTGGTGTGTTTCTGGTTCATGTGTTTGTTCTCACCTGTAGATTAATCCTTCGGTCCAATATGCACAAATCCTTTCTTTAAAACGGTTGAGTGTTTTGACTTCGAAACTTGCTGTGAAACATGTGTTGCTTTGTATGTGTGTGAAAATTAACATGAATTACATCTCTGGAAATGCTGAATTGCTTGCAGTTTCTACTTTAACAGAGAATCCGCTTGTTTGATTATGCTAATTCTTGAACACATACCTAGCCTTTACAGTTTAGAGCTCATCCTGTATAATAGTAATGTATTAGTTTTGATGAGCTGTAAAAGATATTATGCACTTCAATGCAATTAATGGATCTCTTGTTGTTATGAATTTCTTTGCATTACTTTCTTTAACTATGGGTAAACTATACTCTTTGTGGTTATTAAAAATGAATGCTACGCACCAGTTTAGAGCATATGCTCCTCTGTTTGATGTTTCCATGGTATAGAGTCACATCTAGATTAACACATAAAAATCACTTTAAGGAAGTTATTAATACAGAAACTCATATGCAAGCATTATAACTATGGTTATACAAACTTGACCTCATAACTGTGTGCGCACTACAAACAACAATGCGGCAACAATAGTATATGCCCTATTACCTTTGAGTAGCAATACTTGCCTTTGTAGGCGTTTATTGACTGTTGTTTTTCTGACTCATCTAGAATAGCACTGTTGTGATTGCGTATTTTTACAATGCAGGAAATCGCCCTCCCTTTCCTATGGTGATGCCGTTCTCAAACACATTCCATATGCAATCCTTTTGACTCTAAGAGGCAGGTCTATGGGTATTTTCCTTAACCCTGTTTCGCTGGCCAATGCTTAGAGTGTTTAAATAATTGTGCTTGCTTTTAATGGAATGGACAGTGGTGCATTTAAGGATAGTAAACAACTAAGCAAGCTGTAAAGCTTGGTAGAAATGGGCCTCAGCTAAACTTGAGAGGGGTTCTTCCTAACCATGTACCATTGTATGCACCTTCAATATACTCCCTCCGTTTCATTTTAATCTACACACTTTCCTTTTTAGTCTGTTTCTTTTTAATCTACACACTGTTGCTTTTTCTATTTTTGGTAACATGTCACATCTACTTTCTCCTCTTTTTCCACCCATGTCATCCACTTTTTCATATTTTAACCCACTTTATAGTTTCTCTCTCTCACTTTTCAATTTCTCTTTCCACCTTTTCAGTTTATCTCTCATACTTTTGTACTTTCTCCTTGGTTTTCCCCCAAAGTGAAGTGAGTAAATTAAAAAGAAACGGAGGGAGTATTATTTAAGAAGTTAAAAAACAATGCACATTCAAAAGAATTATCCATGCTAAGCGCATTTGTTAGTTGGACCTTGCCTAATCTAACTATGCTAGAAGCAACCAAGTGTTTGTCCTTTTATAAATGCTACATTTTATGGCTGCATGCCCGTGTTTGCACGCCTGGGTTGTGGGCTCTCCCTCTAAATACATGTACCTAACCGGTGCACACTTCTCAGGTAACCCAAAGGCACCTAAAACTCGTGTGAGCAAGAGCATGAGAGCGCTGCAAGAAAATGCAGCTGAAACCGGTGATGAAGGCTTTCTGAGTTCGACAGTTGGTCCAAGACGATATCAAACTGCTCGCATGTTAGCGAGCCAACCTGATGTTGTGGCGCAGCCAAAGCGAGTTCGAGCTAAACGACTAAAGAAACAAAAAGAAAGTAATTAACTAAATACTCTAAGCACCACTGCTCTTGCAGTAATATTGTGAACATGCAATCTACAAACAATACTTTTCTCTTAAAAGGACAACAGGTAGGGATGGTAGCCACTGTTAAAGTACTACTCGATTGTCTTACTTTTTACCTTTATTACCCATCCTATACTTGTAAGAATATCACATTAGAATCTCTGAGTTAAGCCATTTAACAGCTTTTGACGTTTTTCCTCTCACCACATTAAAGCTCACAAACCAACTCAAGGTTAGTTTACTTTGCTATGGCTTTCTCTTTCCAAAATCAATGTTCTTGATTGCATTAGATATTGTGCTGCTACTTTCCTCTATTTTTTGTCCTATTCTACTTGTGAATTTACAGTTTACAACAATGTCTTCCAATTATTGATATATGTGGTTATTTCCTACTTTTGGAACAACACACTCACATGTAAAAAAATGTAGAATACCTCCTTTACAGTCCATTCCAAGTATTTGCACTTCTTACCTGTTTTTCCACTTATTTGCAAAAAAAAAAAAAAAAAAAACTAACTATTTGCAGCCTTGTTCAAGATCTAATTTGCCGATTTATGTTTTTAATTCTTGTTGAAAACAAAAGCAACAACTTGACAACTAATAACCATACCTGCTTAATATATTGTGTTTCTTGTAACAATAACCTAGAAAAGCAACACCTAAGGGGAAAAAAAAGTAAATCTGTTTTAGAAAACCTACATTAAATATTTACTAGCTTGATTGGCCACCTTCCTACCACATATTATGGCTTGTCAAGTTATTCCAAAATACAGTGTCTCTAGATTGTTTAAGAAACATACAAATTTTGTTGTAAGCACAAGCGACACAATACCCTTTGTCACTTATCATTTACCTACATTAACATTCTTGTTGCACTAATAACCATATCTTGCATCTAACAACTAATAACCATAGCTTGCACACTAAAAGAATCTGGCCTCCTGTTTGAACTTATTGGATACACACCTTGCTTACAATCGTATGCAAGTCCTAAATTTGATTTGCATAATTCCCAGCCCACCCTTGCTTGCAGTAGAAACCTGAAAAGACGTATTCTTATTCACGATTATTCACGATTATTCACACCCTTGCTTGCAGTAGAAACCTGAAAAGACGTATCTCGACAAGTTGACTCCTACAACCAAAGGCTACAAGGTAAAAGTTAAGCTGAAAGAGAAATCATGTACCCTGGTTTCACCTCACAAAAAAATACGGTACCAACAACTGCTCTTTGAGGATGAAATGGTAACTTCCCTATTGTGCATCTACTTTTTCCGCATTTAACCTACAGTTAGAACTTTTAACTTTGAACCCATTGCAAAAGGGTTGAGCACAACCTACTTCATGTTGCAGATCGGTCATGCAACTTCACTTGCAAGGAACAAAATCTTGAGCTGGGTTCCTAAAACTATTCGCTGGAACTAACGCACGCTTTGCGACTCAGTTTCCTTTTGAATTAAGTGGGCCTCTTATTGGAACATCAACCTTTTGTGTTGTAAAAAAGAAAAAAAATGTGTTTCTGTGCGACACCCCTACTACTTGCCAACTAGCATCTTTTTTTGTTTCAAGGGGCAAGGCGTACCTGTTTAATTAGTTTGCCAGTTACATTTCTTGCTTGTTTTGTTTATGTACAAAAATTCTAGATAAGCCCTAACCTCATGGAATCTGTATTCCTCCTCCTAACTGTGTTGTTTTATGTTATCAACTTGGGTTTACCATGTTTGTTTAGATCGCATACACATTCTACTTATTTTATGCCCTAATTTTACAAACTCTATATTTCAATATAAACTTGCAAACTGCAAAAAAAAACACCATAACATTACAACTTACCCCATAAACACAAGGAAACATGGTTCCCTATTACTACTAAAAGTTGCTAGAATAGTTGTTAGAAGTGCACTTCAAATAAAAAATATGTTTTTTTGTTTCCAGATGAAATGAACGAGTAAATAGATCGTGTTTGCACACCAACCTTCCTTGGTTTGCCTAATGCAACTCAAACAACAAGTGTACTTACCGCCTGTTTGGAATAAATGTAAAACGAACAACTTACTAATTAAGGCCAACATGCTCCGAATATCACAATTACACTATTTTGGGGTGCCGCGCGCGTAGGCGTGCGGTGCAACAACTAGTACAAGAAAAGGTGGGGCCAAAGTGATTACTGATCTAGTTTGGGAACAAAACCGGATCAGTTATCTTTTGTAACTGATCTGGTTTTGTGCCCAAACCGTATAAGTAAATGGTTAACTGATCTGGTTTTGAATCAGATCAGTTAACTTCTTCTTACTGCTCTGTCCTTACCCGCTCTGGTACATTTCCGGATCAGTAAGGTCTATTTTGACTGAAGCGGACGAGGTTTTTTCCACATTTAATATGTAAAATTAGATAAACAATTCTCATTTACTCACCCCTCATAGCGAACCCTATTTGTCAACCATGAACATGATATCTACCCCTTTTATCTCTTCCGACCACAACCACGGACCACGAGCCCTAAGCACGCCCCCTTTTATCTCTCCCAAGCAATATTACCAAGCTTGTGACTTCTGAGAATAAGCCTGGACACTCCATAGGAATGCTCCACACACTATAGCAATCCCATCCAACACACTTCTAGACAAGATATATACTTGAGACAAGTACATATGCAAGCTAGCTTAACATGACGGAATTACTCAGCTGAGCTCTTGCTGTGTAAGAAAAACTCCATACACTAGTCCTTACAATCATCTTATCCACTGACACATCACGCTGAGCAACATATATGCTTTTAGAGCCAATGGGAACCCCTGAGTATTTAGAAGGCAATTAACACATAGAAAAACCAAATACATAAACTGTTTTTTTGAACCTCCTCCATTGTGTCATGCAACAACAGGATAATTAACATTTCATCTTTCAGCCTTAATTTCTATTAATTTTCAGTTTACAATGTGTGGTTAGATGGCTAGATAATTAGGCAGGATAATGTATAGGGCCCAATTATTGATTTTGGCAGGTGCTTGTTGGGCAATTAGTTTGGGCTTAATTGACAAATGTTATTAGTTGTAAGTTTTTGAACTAGGCCGATGTGACTGGCTTTTAATGTTTTTTTAGGGTTTATTACTACTATCTCCCTGAATATGTAAAAATACAACCTTAGTATTACCCTCTTCCTATTCCTTTTAGCCTCTCTCTTTCCTCCCTTTACCCTTACCTCCCAGTCTCCCACCGTTGAAGGACCTCCCACTGTTGTTTGCCCCAACTCCATCCAACTCGTCGGCGCCGGAAGGAAAATTGCGTAAAGGAAAATTGCATAAATGATTATAAACAAAACCAGAAAAAATACAAAACCAATAAGAAAAGAACATAAAAGATGAGTTTATTAAAATAACTCAAAATCCCAAACTGCATACGGAGAACATTGAAGTTGTTGAATTGGAACTCCAACTGGAACACTACAATTAGGAACCACCTTCTTAGATTCGAGACTAGAGAGGAAGAAAATTTTAGGAGTAGTTGAATAATTCAAGAATATAACATTACCTTATGTCTTCGAACAATTGAACTCGTCGGATGTCAGCTATAATTACTGGAATTGTAACACAACTCAGGCGTCTGATTTCTTCGGCCGAACCACAGGTCAAGTGCCTACGAAAGACGCTCCGCCAATGGTTTAGGCGCCTAGAAAAGACGCCCCATCTTTGGTTTAGGCGTCTATGACAAACGCCCCACCGTTGGTTTAGGCGCCTATGGCAAACTCCCGACCGTCGGTTTAGGCGCCTATGGCAAACGCCCACCATCGGTTTCCATCGGTTTGGGCGTCTATCATGGACGCCTAAACAACTGGGGAAGATTCCACCATTGGTTCAAGTGGATTTAATTCCTAATTGTTGACAAATTATAGTCTAAATTCGTTCACAAAAAAAGTTTACTTTTCCAGCGATAGTGGTCAATATTCCGGCAGTTGGGAGTTGAATTTAGGTGCTTAGTGTTCTTTCAATGGTGTCTAGATGAGAGAGTAAGGGGAAGATGAGAGGGTGTTGGAAGAAACAGGGATAGACTAATCAATGAAATACGGAAAGGGAATAGGAAGGAGGAAAGGGAAGAAAGAAATGAGTGCAAAGGATATAGAGAATGATAAGGGAATGGGAGGGGGGAATGGGGTATGCATTAGTGTGGGGTCGTATTGTATTTAGGGCATTAGTAGGAAAAAACAGGGCGGTATTTAACAACCTAATTTTTTTATTTTGGTTGTTGACCATTAACATAGGGGGCTGGCAAGGACCTGGCCACTGCAGTGCACTGTGCACCCCAAGGGCCCATATATTTAGTTAGTCCCCTGCAAATGTTTTATTTACATATTTGATGAGGCCTTTATAGTGATTGTTAGCTTGGTGGTTAATGACTTGATGAACAGTTTGAATAGTTAGGAGGTCGATTCCTCTTGACAACAAAATTCTACTCACTCTCTCTCTCTTTTCTTATTTTTCATTTGCTCTATATATTTTATTTAAAAAGTAACGGACATTCGACCCCGCAACTATAAATTTCTAGCTTTGCCCCTGAGTGTTTAGTAATCAATCGTTGGTTATAGTTACAGCTAAAGTAACAATTAATATTACGATTTTTTCTTATATTCTCATAATTGTATCAACTTTAAATTGATGGTCATTAATATATAGTAATATATTAAAAGGTTTTCTTAACCAAGAAACGCCGCCATGTGGCGCTCTCCCTTAGCTTGTTTTACTACATGTGATCCATATACAACAAAAGAAATAGTAAATGCATTGTATTAGTTTTGATCAATGACTTCAAGTTTATATAGTAAAGTCTTAACCACTAAACAAATTATATTTGGTGATATCATTGTTAGTTACTGATTATTAGTTTTTAAGACTGTAAAATAGTAATTGTACCAAAATGCAAAGGCAAATGTGCAAAAAGTTGCTTGAATCCCATTGTTTTTTTCATTTCGACTTAAAAACCATCTTTCTGCCGACAAAAAATTGCTTACTTATAAATCAACTTGGTTGTTTAATCACTTTATTTTCACTGGTAGAATAATTGCTTATTGCTGCGGTCATTAAGCGGCCTATTGCGGCGGTTTTCGCCGCGCAGCAATAGTGCAACCTATTGCTGCGGTTCCTATCCAAAACAGCAGCAATAGGTAGTGTTAATAATAAAAAAAATAATTAAAAAGCAACATATTGTTGCTGTTGTTGGTAAAAACAGCAGCAATATGTGAGTCTATTGCTGCTGTTTTTACCACACAACAGCAGCAATAGATATTTTTTTTTTTTAAAAAAATTCATACATTTCTAATTGAAAGAAAATTCCAGTTTGCCATCAGATAAAAATATAGAAAGAAAATAAGACACTACATCATATTAATTCTTTAGATGTACTTATGCCCAAAAAAATCCAACAGAAATATAGATACAAAAGAAAAATATAAAAAACTAAAAATTAGAAACTCTAATAGCATATTAACTCTAAAAATATAAAATTGAAGAAAATTGAAAACAAAATACATCAATAGCCAACAATAGTAAGAAAACTAGAAAATCAGAAATTAGTAAGGACGGATCTAAAGGCAAAAAACAGGAAAAAAAAATAAGAACAGATCTAAAGCCGAAGAACCGCCGAAGGAGGCTTCGAACCGCTACAGCCGGAATCATCGACGAACCGCTACATCCGGTGATTTTGAGTTAAGAACAGATTCGAGGAAACGTAGATTCAAGGAGTGAGTGTGAGACTCAGCCGACGGTTTTGAGTGGAGAGCAGGGGGTTTGCGTCGCGGTGGAGCTGCAGGAGTGCAGCGCGGTGGTGGGTGGCGACGTTCGTCGGACTTCGACTCCGGCGCGGGGTAGCAGACACGAGGCAAGGAGACAGAACGAGAGAGAAATGGCGAGGGAAGAGATGAACAATCCCTAAGAACCGAAGGAGTGAGAGGAAAGAGAAGGCAGAGGAGTGAGGAAACAGAAGGGATGAAAGGAGGGAAGGTGAATGAATATATATGTGAGGAGGGAATTAACGGCACCTATGTGAACTCCAAACCCTAGGTGAACCTATTGCTGCGGTTTTGCCTAAGAACCGCAGCAATAGGTTTATTGCACCTTTTTTTTCACGCACTTTATTGGGGCGTTCCTTTTCTAAATCGAAAGAGTCTATTGCTGCGGTTTTTTGTAGGAACCGCAGCGATAAGTTCAAATATTATTAAAAAAATAATAATTTAATTTATTGCTGCTGTTTTGGCTGGAAACCGCAGCAATAGATCTGGTCAAACAGTCAACCAAATTTGATTTTTTTTTTCCGTTGAGACCTATTGCTGTTGTTTTGGCTGGAAACCGCAGCAATAGGTCTATTTTATATTTTACTTTTTATTTTCACGTGATTTATTGCTGCGTATGGGTAAAACCGCAGCAATACCACCGCAGCAATAAGCAATTATTCTACTAGTGTTTGCCGCATAAACTTGAAATCGTATGGGTCACTCATGTAAAATAATTTTTGAAATTAGCTCAAGTACAAAAATTGATCAAGGCATGTGTTCATCAACTTGCAAAGATGATTGTTTGACATATCACTTAAAATTCAACGTGATACATGTTTTGGGATCATTTTCGATCATTTTCTAAATTCCCGTCAAATATACTAATTGATGACACGTATTTGTCAATTTGTAAGATGAGTGGTTGATGCTTGTTGGACAAATATTGCGATTACATTGCCAGAGGTGGCAAACGGGTCATATAGGTTGGGTATGGGTCGGGTCATTCGAGTTCGGGTCATATTTGGTTGCTTTTGTGGTCATGTTAAGTCGGGTCAGTTCGGGTGCAGATCCGTATACTTTGTTAGTTAGCAAAATATTAATCACAAATGAACGGAATCGTTTTGATTATAATTGATCTTGCCAAAAATCGATTTTTAAAGTTATGACACTATAACATGCATTGTATTTCAACTTAAATCATTAGACTTATTTTATGAGAGTGTGAAACCTTATTGTTATTTACATTTGCTGAACTTATCTAAATTTGTTAGACTTTATTAGTTCTTGTTAAACCTTACCTAAACTAATCTAGACTTAGTTTTCAAAATATGAACAGATATTGAAAACAATAATATTGAAATACATATATGAATAGTAACTTACTTTGATTGAACTTGAATAAACCTTTACAAGGATTGAGTAACTTGAGTAGAACTATTTTGAGCGTAAGGCTTTTGTACAAAGAAATTGTTTGAATGTAAAACTTATTTTGAGAACTTGTTTCTAAAAAACTTGTTCTTTCCTAACTAACTACAATGCTCTACTTATAGTACATCAGATAAGTTGCGCCGAAAACCGATTGAGTGGATGTTTTTGCACCAAACACAGATTGAGTTGCATTTGTACACAATCAGTACACAACGCAACTCAATCGGTGTTTGGTGCCAAAACATCAACTAAATCGGGGTTCGACGTAACTTATTTGATTTATATCAGATAAACTCAAGATATTTGTACTATAAATAGAGCAATGTAGTTAGTTAGGAAAGAACAAATTTTTAGAAACAAGTTCTCAAAATAAGTCTTACGCTCAAATAATTTCCTTGTGCAGAAGCCTTACGCTCAAAATAGTTACTACTCATATTACTCAATCCTTATAAAGGTTTATTCAAGTTCAATCAAAGTAAGTCACTAGTCATATATTTATTTCAATATTATTGTTTTCAATATCTGTTCATATTTTGAAACTATTTTTTCAAATTCAGAAATAAATTTCAACAATCTTATTCTTTTTATTAATTTTTTAACGAGATTAATTACCTACCATACAGTCCCCCTTTCGCTATATAATTAATCTGCCACACAGTCGAGACGGTCCTAAACCCGTCCAGTCTTGGGTAAATCCTGGTATCCGAGCCAAAAAACACCGGGGGTAGGATCTCCCGAGATTGAGCCTAAAACAGTATAATTACTCATACTAGTACTACTAATTGTGCTAAAAACAAATATTGGGTTCTTATTTCGTCATTTAGTAATTTTTGTTTTTTTAGCCAATTTGATGAACTAAATGTTACGTATACTTGTGACAATTTGCTATGCATACTACAAGCTACTATATTTAATTAGGATAGTTTATGTTTTGTCCAATTAAAAGGAAATATATTAACTTTTTATGTACTAACTTTAGTTTAACTATCTAGTGTTACTACTTTTCACTAAAAGTTACCTACACCATATAGTATATATAATTTTGTGGGTTTAGTAATTTAGAAGTTGCACTAAATGTTGGCCAGACGTTGGTCAGCCGTTAAAAGGAGAAAAGGTGGTCCCAGTAAGGGTGGTCCCGTTGGTCCCATTTATATGCATTTACTTAACTGCTTTATGCACAAAAATTATATTGCTTTAAGATTATGGCTACTTTTTGTAGGAAGTTGTTCTCACATGATAGTAATAACTCAAACTTAGTACATAGCAAATAGATATATTTTCCAATTAATTCTCAAAATAAAAAATATGTAGACATTATCTTTTTTCCTTCTATCAATGTTATTACAAAAAATAATAATGAGAAAGAGTATTTATTTGAACTTATGGACAAGATTTATGATACAGATATTAAAAAAGAATAACTTTTGAAACTAAAAGACATTATTTGTAAAGAAGAAAATCCCACTAGAACCGAACCAGTTACCTTAACAAAAATATTTGATCAATATCTAACTCCTAATATTTTCAAACAAATTACAACTAAAGATTTACAAATTGAAGTTAATGCCCTTAAATCACAAGTAAAAGAGATTAAAGAACAATTATTGGAATTCAAAACGAAAAACTTGGAACTTCAAACTATAATAGCTTTATTATAATTAAATAATAATCAAAAGGATCGACCTTCTATTCAAAATTACTTCCTATTCAAATTTCATGTCAAGATCCTAATGACGATCAAATAAATGTTATAGATAGAATAAATTTTCAAAAATGGTTTATTCTCATTTCCCTTAAAATAGATAATAATTTTCACTTAATTACTATAACCTTACTGGACAGTGGAGCTTATCAAAATTGTATTAAAGAAGGACTAATTCCTAGTACTTTTATGAGAAAACAACAGATAATTTACATAGTGCTAATGGTAAACCATTAAAAATAAAATATAAACTTTCAAAGGCATATATTTGTAATCAAGGTTATTGTTTTAAGAATACATTCATTTTAGTAAAAGATATAAATAATGAAATCATACGTGGTACTCCTTTTATTACTCAAATTTATCCTTTTTCAGTTGATCGTACTGGTGTTCATACTAATATTATGGGAATTAAAATATCTTTTCGATTTCTTGCTCCAGTATATAAAAAAGATTTAGTTATATTAAAATCCTCATCTATATTTCAACAAATTAATACAATAACTAATAAGGAATCTCAAATATATCTCTTACAACAAGAAATTTCATACTTAAAAATAGAAGAACAGTTAAAAAACCCATATATTCAAAAGAAAATATTTGATCTAGAACAAAAAATTTTAGAAGAATTTTGTCCTGATATTCCTAATGTTTTTTGGAAAAGGAAAAAACATATGGCTCACTTCCTTATGAATTTTTTTTTCCAGAAAAAGCTATTCCTACTAAGGCAAAACCTATTCAAATGAATCAAGAAATGTTAGAATTTTGTAAAAAAGAAATTCAAACTTTATTAGGTAAAAAATTAATTAGACCATATAAATCTTCTTGGAGTTGTAATTAATTATAAACATCTTAATAAAGTCGTTCAATGGATAAGGTACCCAATCCCTATAAAAAAGATTTATTATGTCGTCTTTATAATGCAAAATCTTCTCAAAATTTGACATGAAAAAGCGAATTTTGGCAAATTCAAATAGAAGAGAAAGAAATAAAACCGCCTTTAATGTTCCTTTTGGGTAGTATCAATCGAATGTAATGCCTTTTAGCTTAAAAAATACTCCATCTGAATTTCAAAATTTTATGAATGATATTTTTAGTCCATATATTCAAAATTTAATAGTCTATATTGATGACGTTCTAATATTTTCAGATACTTTTGATCAACATTTCAAGCACCTTAATAGTTTCTTACATAATATTAAAAAGAATGGTTTAGTTGTCTCATTTCCTAAGATGAAACTATTTCAAACTAAAATACAATTTTTAGGATGCCTTAATTACATTTCATATAATAGAGCCATAAAACTGCCTGTAATACGAACGTTAAAAGAAAAAGTCAAGTCTCTTCCATGTTTAGGCCTCCCAAATTCCAATGCATTCATGATATTAGAAACAGATGCATCTGACATAGGCTATGGAGGCATTCTTAAACAAAAAATACCTAAAAGTAAAAATGAACAAGTAGTTAGATTTCATTCAGGTCTATGGCTGGGATCTCAAAAAAATTATTCAACTATTAAAAAAGAAATTTTATCTACTGTTCTTTGTATTTCAAAATTTCTAGATGATCTTTATAACAAAACTTTTCTATTAAGAATAGATTGCATATCAGCAAAAAAAATATTACAAAAGGATCCTTAAAATATTGATTCAAAACGAATCTTCGCCAGATGGCAAGCTATACTATCAGTTTTTGATTTTCAAAAAGAATTCATAACAGGAGAAAATAATTCTCTTCCAGATTTTTTAAGTAGAGATTTTTACAAGGCAAAAGTAATAATAATTAAGTTCAATTATTACAGGAAACAAAATGAATCAAGATCCTGATAAAGGCAAAGGGATTAAAAAACCCGAAGATTATGTGATGAAATTTCATAAGCTCCGCCCATCAAGTGAGAAAACATGCTCATCAGATAAACTTAACGCATTTTTCGATTTTCCACCTTTATCCTATTCCCAAGCAGTCAAATATCCTTCTCAAAACACAAACTCAAAGTCAAACACTCAAAATTTTCAATCTTCAAATTCTGAAATTCACAAATACATCACCAAACCTCATAAAAAACACCTGCTCCTTACCCGTTTTAGAGTAACTCCTGGAATTGCTGAACTTATCAAGTTTACTAATTCTCTTTTCCCAATGTATTGTCAAAACCGACTTGAAACATCTTATAAAACTCAGAGGTTCTATGAATTCATACTTGTTGATACTAATCCGTTGAAATCGAGCATACTGAAAAAGTTAATTTCATAGCTTATTCAAAATGCAAGATCAAGAAAATTATCGTGCAGACAGAATGGGTATCAGCTTATGTTCCCAAAGAATTCTCAGTCCCTTTTCAACCACAAGAATATGATTATATCAACTAGCAGTTGGCAAGGTTTCGAGTATTTTTATTCAAAGGATTCAATCACTCATGATTCTTCAGTATTTGTCCTCAATGTCCAAACAATTTCCCCATATGATTTTATGAATGGTGGCTCTACTATGGAAGCACTCAACATATTTGGCAAATGGAATTCAAAAAATCTTATGAGTTGTTCTCCACACATGTACAAACCAACACTCCATATTCCACAGAACTGTTATTTCATAAAGAGTTCAATGTCCAACGGATAATGTGTTGGTCTTATAACATCATTCAGTGGTACCCAACACCACTCCCCATGTCTTTGGTACTTGAATTCAAGATCAAATGATGGGAAAAATTTGCTTTGACAAAATTTGTTCACTGAAGATAGTCCAGGATCAAATAGTTGCGAATAATCAACTTATCAAAGCAATCAAAGATATTCCAATGCCTCTTACTCCATGCAAAGAAAAGGAAACAAAAAAGCCAAAAAATAAAAGAGTCCGAAATTGAATTACTCAAAAGACTTATCACTTAGGCAAAAAAAAGGGACATGTTTTACTTCTTTGGGAAAAAGAACATGAATAACTTCGTTTTTTTTTGAAGGAAGAATCATTTTCTATCAGAAAGGCTATGTCATTTACAACCTCGGCGTATTTCTGATGCTTGAAGGCCCCGCTGACCCGAAGTGATTTAGAAAGATTCTTCTTTATCGTTTTCAATGCAGGTATTCAAACGATGACTCATCAACATCAAACATCAGGTATGATGCAATACACCAGAAGATACCAAGACACTCGGTGTATTACACACAAAAAACAAAACGATAAAATTACAATCAAAGGGAAAAAACAAGAAAGGACAAGGTTACTACTACTCATTCAATCCGGAGATAGCAAAGACTTTACTACTTTCATACAAGAAGACAAGGTTACTGCTACTCATTCAAACCGGAGATAGCAAAGACTATGGTGCAGGGTGCTTATCGATCGAGCCGAGCCCAAACTCTTGTTAGCTCGGCTTGTGTTCGTTTAAGTTTATTCGAACTCGAGCCGAGCTCGAAACTTCACAAGCTAAGCAGCGATCGCCGAGCTTTAACCAAGCGTTGACCGAGCCGTTATCGAGTTGTTCACTAACAAGCTTGACCTATTATTATCTTTAGTTTACTCATCATCTTTATAATTATTTTTTAAATATTTTTGTTTTTTGAGTTTTTTTTTTTTTTTACAATAAAACCGTTAACTTATTATTATGTAAAATCTAGAATAAATATATTTATGTATACATACATAACACATTATATCCATATATAAAAAGGTAATCGAGCCTATTCACAAGCTTTCGAGTCGAGCTTTTCATAACTTAGCTCGGCTCGTTAAAGTCTCGAGCCGAACTCGAACTCGAGTCGAGCCACAACGAGTCGAGCTTTGACCGACCTTCGACCGAGCCGAGCTTGAACTGTTCACGAACACGTCAGACTCATCA
Organism: Beta lomatogona; assembly: GCA_947646795.1. Classification (NCBI taxonomy): domain Eukaryota; kingdom Viridiplantae; phylum Streptophyta; class Magnoliopsida; order Caryophyllales; family Amaranthaceae; genus Beta; species Beta lomatogona. The sequence goes on from CANSNZ010001137.1 coordinate 311,169, forward strand.
TCACTCCTAGCAAAGACTTTACTACTTCCATGCAAGAAGACAAGGTCATCAATCAAGCAAAAAATCAAAATCAGTACATAATGCAACTCAATCGGTGTTCGGTGAAAATTATCAACTCAATCGGTGTACGGCGCAACTTATCTGATTTATATCAGATAAACTAAAGACATTTCTACAATAAATAGAGCAATGTAGTTAGTAAAAAAAGATCAAGTTTTATAGAAACAAGTTCTCAAAATAAGTCTTACGCTCAAATAATTTCCTTGTACAAAAGCCTTACACTCAAAATAGTTACTACTCATATTACTCAATCCTTGTAAAGGTTTATTCAAGTTCAATCAAAGTAAGTTACTATTCATATCTGTATTTCAATATTTTGTTTTCAATATCTGTTTATATTTTGAAAACTAATTTTTGAAATTCAAAAATAAATTTCAACAATCGTGTTTTTATAATTAATTTTTTAATGAGATTAGTTACCTACAAGAAAGTCCCCATTTCGCTATATAATTAATTTGCCACACAGTCGAGACGGTCCTAAACCCGTCCAGTCCTGGGTCAATCCTTGTATCCGAGCCAAAAAACACCGGGGGGTAGGATTTTTCGAGATTGAGCCTAAAACAGTATAATTACTCATACTAGTACTACTAATTGTGCTAAAAACAAATATTGGGATCTTATTTCGTCATTTAGTAATTTTTGTTTTTTTAGCCAATTTGATGAACTAAATGTTACGTATACTTGTGACAATTTGCTATTGATCCTACAAGCTACTATATTTTATTAGGATAATTTATGTTTTGTTCAATTAAAAGGAAATATATTATTTTTTTATGCACTAAGTTTGGTTTAACTATCCAGTGTTACTACTTCTCACTAAAAATTACCTACATCATATAGTATATAATTTTGTGGGTTTAGTAATTAAGAAGTTGCACTAAGTGTTGGTCAGACATTGGTCAGTCCTTGTTAAATCCGTTGGTCAACCGTTAAGAGGAGAAAAGGTGGTCCCCGTAAGGGTGGTCCCGTTGGTCCCATTTATATGCCTTTACTTAACTGCTTTATGCACTAAAATTATATTGCTTTAAGATTATGGCTACTTTTTGTAGGAAGTTGTTCTCACATGATAGTAATAATTCAAAATTAGTACATAGCAAAAAGATATATTTTCCAATTAATTCTGAAAACTGGACTATACCTAAAAAATATGTAGACATTATCTCTTTTCTTTCTATCATTGTTATTACAAAAAATAATAATGAGAAAGAGTATTTATTTGAACTTATAGACAAGATTTATGATACAGATATTAAAAAAGAATAACTTTTGAAACTAAAAGACATTATTTGTAAGGAAGAAAATCCCACTAGAACCGAGCCAATTACCTTAACAAAAATATTTGATTAATATCCAACTCCTAATATTTTCAAACAAATTACAACTAAAGATTTACAAATTGAAGTTAATACCCTTAAATCACAAGTAAAAGAGATTAAAGAACATTTATTGGAATTCAAAACGAAAGACTTGGAACTTCAAACTAGAATAGCTTTATTATAATTAAATAATAATCAAAAGGATCAGCCTTCTACTTCAAAATTACCTCCTATTCTAATGTCATGTCAAGATCCTAATGACGATCAAATAAATGCTATAGATAGAATAAATTTTCAAAAATGGTATATTCTCATTTCCGTTAAAATAGGTAATAATTTTCACTTAAAGACTATAGCCTTACTGGACAGTGGAGCTGATCAAAATTGTATTAAAGAAGGACAAATTCCTAGTACTTTTTATGAGAAAACAACAGAAAATTTACATAGTGCTAATGGTGAACCATTAAAAATAAAATATAAACTTTCAAAGGCCTATATTTGTAATCAAGGTTACTGTTTTAAGAATACATTCATTTTAGTAAAAGATATAAATATTGAAATAATACGTGGTACTCCTTTTATTACTCAAATTTATCCTTTTGCAGTTGATCGTACTGGTGTTCATACTAATATTATGGGGAATAAAATATCTTTTCAATTTCTCGCTCCAATATATTAAAAAAATTTAGTATTAAAATCCTCATCTATATTTCAACAAATTAATACAATAACTAATAAGGCATCTCAAATATATCTCTTACAACAAGAAATTTGATACTTAAAAATAGAAGAACAATTAAAAAAGCCATATATTCAAAAGAAAACATTTGATCTAGAACAAAAATTTAAAGAAGAATTTGTCCTGATAAACCTAATATTTTTTGGAAAAGGAAAAAACATATGGTTCACTTCCTTATGAAAAAGAATTTTCAGAAAAAACTATTCCTACTAAGGCAAAACCTATTCAAATGAATCAAGAAATGTTAGAATTTTGTAAAAATAAATTCAAACTTTATTACATAAAAAATTAATTAGACCATATAAATCTCCTTGGAGTTGTGCTGCTTTCTATGTTATGAATCAAGCAGCAAAAGAAAGAGAAATTCCTAGATTAGTAATTAATTATAAACCTCTTAATAAAGTCTTATAATGGATAAGGTACCCAATCCCTATAAAAAAGACTTATTATGTCGTCTTTATAATGCAAAATCTTCTCAAAATTTGACATGAAAAAGCGAATTTAGGCAAATTCTATAGAAGAGAAAGATAGAAATAAAACCGCCTTTAATGTTCCTTTTGGGGCAGTATCAGTCGAATGTAATGCCTTTTAGCTTAAAAATACTCCATCTGAATTTCAAAATTTTATGAATGATATTTTTAATCCTTATACTCAAAATATAATAGTATATATTGATGACGTTCTAATATTTTCATATACTTTAGATCAACATTTCATGCACCGTAATACTTACTTACATGATATTAAAAAGATTGGTTTAGTTGTCTCATTTCCTAAGATGAAACTATTTCAAACTAAAATTTGATTTTTAGGGTGCCTTAATTACATTTCATATAATAGAGCCATAAAACTGCCTGTAATACGAACGTTAAAAGAAAAAGTCAAGTCTCTTCCATGTTTAGGCCTCCCAAATTCCAATGCATTCATGATATTAGAAACAGATGCATCTGACATAGGCTATGGAGGCATTCTTAAACAAAAATTACCTGAAAGTAAAAATGAACAAGTAGTTAGATTTCATTAAGGTCTATGGCTGGGATCTCAAAAAAATTATTCAACCATTAAAAATGAAATTTTATCTACTGTTCTTTGTATTTCAAAATTTCAAGATGATCTTTATAACAAAACTTTTCTATTGAGAATAGATTGCAGATCAACAAAAAAATTATTACAAAAGGATGCTCAAAATCTTGTTTCAAAACAAATCTTCGCCAAATGGCAAGCTATACTATCAGTTTCTGATTTTCAAAAAGAATTCATAACAGGAGAAAATAATTCTCTTCCAGATTTTTGAAGTAGAGATTTTTACAAGGCAAAAGTAATAATAATTAAGTTCAATTATTACAGGAAACAAAATGAATCAAGATCCTGATAAAGGCAAAGGGATTAAAAAAACCCGAAGATTATGTGATAAAATTTCATAAGCTCCGCCCATCAAGTGAGAAAACATCTTCATCAGATAAACTTAACGCATTTTTCAATTTTCCACCTTTATCCTATTCCTAACCAGTCAAATATCCTTCTCAAAACACAAACTCAAAGTCAAAAACTCAAAATTTTCAATCTTCAAATTCTTAAATTCACAAATACATCACCAAAACTCATAAATAACACCTGCTCCTTACCCGTATTAGAGTAACTCCTGAAATTGCTGAACTTATCAAGTTTACTAATTCTCTTTTCCCAATGTATTGTCAAAACCGACCTGAAACATCTTATAAAACTCATAGGTTCTATGAATTCATACTTGTTGATACTAATCCGTTGAAATCGAGCATACCGAAAAAGGCAATTTCATAGCTTATTCAAAATGCAAGATCAAGAAAATCATCGTGCAGACATAATGGGTATCAGCTTATGTTCCCAAAGAATTCTCAGTCCCTTTTCAACCACAAGAATATGATTATATCAACTATCAGATGGCAAGGTTTCGAGTATTTTTATTCAAAGGATTAAATCACTCATGATTCTTCAGTATTTGTCCTCAATGTCCAAACAATTTCCCCATGTGATTTATGAATGGTGGCTCTACTATGGAAGCACTCAACAGATTTGGCAAATGGAATTCAGAAAATCTTATGAGTTGTTCTCCACACATGTACAAACCAGCACTCTATATTCCACAGAATTCTTATTTCATAAAGAGTTTAATGTCCCATGGATAATGTTCTGGTCTTATAACATTATTGAATGGTACCCAACACCACTCCCCATGTCTTTGGTCGTGAATTCGGGGAAAAATTTGCGTTGACAAAATTTGTTCACTGAAGACAGTCCAGGATCAAATAGTTGCAGATAATCAACTTATCAAAGCAATCAAAGACATTCCAATGCCTCTTACTCCACCAAAAGAAAAGGAAACAATAAAGCCAAAAATTCAAAAGTCTGAAATTGAATTACTTAAAAGACAGATCAAACTTCTCAAAAGACAAACCCAACATTTAATCCGAAATTCAGACGATTCATCCGGCTCATAAGTCCATTCCTCACCTGACGACCCATTTGGACGACCTTGTGCTCAAGATCCTTATTTACAATAAAGGAAAAAAATCTTTTTCAAATTACTAAAAAAATAATAATAATAACCCGCAGGATCTTACTGGTAAAAATTAGGGCAATTAAGGTAAAGAAAAAAAAGATTCCGCTAAGTGATTATCACTTAGGCAAAAAAAAGGGACTTGTTTTACTAACGTTTTTAATGCAGGTATACAAACGATGACTCATCAACATCAAACATCAGGTATGATGCAATACACCTGAAGATACCAAGACACTCGGTGTATTACACACAAATAACAAAACGATTAAAATTACAATCAAAGGGAAAAAATAAAAAAGGACAAGGTTACTACTACTCATTCAATCGGGAGATAGCAAAGACTTTGGTGCAGGGTGCTTCACGATCGAGTCGAGCCCAAACTCTTGTTAGCTCGGCTTATGTTCGTTTAAGTTTATTCGAACTCGAGCGGAGCTTGAAACTTCACGAGCTGAGCTGCGACCGCCGAGCTTTGACCAAGCGTTGACCGAGCCGTTATCGAGTTGTTCACTAACAAGTTTGACCTATTATTATCTTCAGTTTACTCATCATCTTTATAATTATTTTTTGAATATTTTTGTTTTTTGAGTTTTTTTTTTTACAATAAAACCATTAACTTATTATTGTGTAAAATCTAGAATAAATATATTTATGTATACATACATAATACATTATTTCCATATATAAAAAAGTAATCGAGCCTATTCACAAGCTTTCGAGTCGAGCTTTTCATAACTCGGCTTGTTAAAGGCTCGAGCCGAACTCGAGGCGAGCCACAACAAGTCGAGCTTTGACCGACCTTTGACCGAGCCGAGCTCGAACTGTTCACGAACACGTGAGGCTCATTATCACTCCTAGCAAATACTTTACTACTTCCATGCAAGAAGACAAGGTCATCAATCAAGCAAAAAATCAAAATCAGTACACAATGCAACTTATTCGGTGTTCGGTGTAAAAACATCTACTCAATCGGTGTGCGGCGCAACTTATCTGATTTATATCAGATAAACTAAAGACATTTCTACTATAAATAGAGCAATGTAGTTGGTAAAAAAAGATCAAGTTTTTTAGAAACAAGTTCTCAAAATAAGTATTGCGCTCAAATAATTTCCTTGTACAAAAGCCTTATTACTCAATCCTTGTAAAGTTTTATTCAAGTTCAATCAAAGTAAGTTACTATTCATATCTGTATTTCTATATTATTGTTTTCAGTATCTGTTTATATTTTGAAAACTAATTTTTCAAATTCAGAGTTAAATTTCAACAATCTCATTTTTTTTAATTAATTTTTTAACGAGATTAATTACCTACCAGAATGTCCCCGTTTCGCTATATAATTAATCTACCAGACAATCGAGGCGGTCCTAAGCCCGTCCAGTCCTGGGTCAATCCTGGTATCCGAGCCAAAAAACACCGGGGGTAGGATTTTTTGAGATTGAGCCTAAAACAGTATAATTACTCATACGAGTACTACTAATTGTGCTAAAAACAAATATTGGGATCTTATTTCGTCATTTAGTAATTTTCGTTTTTTTAGCTAATTTGATGAACTTAATGTTACGTATACTTGTGACAATTTTCTATTCATCCTACAAGCTACTATATTTTATTAGGATAATTTATGTTTTGTTTAATTAAAAGGAAATATATTAACTTTTTATGCACTAAGTTTGGTTTAACAATCCAGTGTTACTACTTCTCACTAAAAATTACCTACATCATATAGTATATAATTTTATGGGTTTAGTAATTAAGAAGTTGCACTAAGTGTTGGTTAGACGTTGGTCATCCCTTTGTTAAATCTGTTGGTCAATCGTTAAGAGGAGAAAAGGTGGTCCCGGTAAGAGTGGTCCCGTTGATCCCATTTATATGCATCAACTTAGCTGGTTTATGCACTAAAATTATATTATTTTACGATTGTGGCTACTTTTTGTAGGAAGTTATTCTCACATGATAGTAATAACTCAAACATAGTACATACTAAAGAGATATATTTTTCGATTAATTTTCAAAACTAGACTATACCTAAAAATATGTAGATATTATCTCTTTTACTTCTATCAACGTTATTACAAAAAATAATAATGAGAAAGAATTTTTATTTGAACTTATAGCCAAGATTAATGATGCAGATATCAAAAAATAATATATTTTGAAACTAAAAGACATTATCTCTAAGGAAGAAAATCCCACTAGAACTGAACCAGTTACCTTATCAGAAATATTTGACCAATATCCAACTCCTAATATTTTCAAACAAATTACAACTAAAGGTTTACAAACTGAAGTTAATACCCTTTCACAAGAAAAGGAGATTAAGGAACAATTATTGGAATTCAAAACTAAGGACTTAGAACTTCAAACTAGATAATAACATTACTATTATCAAATAATAGTCAAAAGGATCAATCTTCTACTTTAAACTTACCTCCTATCCAAATTTCATCTCAAGAACCTAATGATGATCAAATAAATATTATAGATAGAATAAATTTTCCAAAATGGTATATTCTTATTTCACTTTAAATAGGTAATGATTTACACTTAAATACTATGTCCCGGTAAGGATGGTCCCTTTGGTCCCATTTATATGCATTTACTTAACTGTTTTATGCACTAATATTATATTCCTTTAAGATTATGGCTACTTTTGGTAGGAAGTTGTTCTCACATGATAGTAATAACTTAAACATAGTACATAGCAAAGAGATATTATTTCCAATTAATTTTTAAATTTGGACTATACCTAAAAAACATATAGATACAATTTATCAAATAGGAAAACTTGACTTTAAAACTGCTTTCTCTATTAAGCACCACGAAGAAACTACAAGTTTAAACTAGGAATTTCAAAGTATTAAATTACTTAATAGGACATCCATATATAAATATCTAAAAACATATAGATATATTCATTTTGGTAAGATTCAAATAGCCTTAAAACTTCTTTCTAGAGAAGATCTAGATTGCCCAATTTATATAGCTTTAAGAGATAATCGCTTAGTTGGCTATAAAGATTCTCTATTAGCTATGATTCAAACTAATATTTGTAATGGTCCAATTAATTTTAATTGTTGCCCAAATTTTACAGTAGACTCAACCGATCCATGGATACTAGACACTTTAGTCTTAGATGTCCACCTTTCAAATAACTCTACAATATAGTTTAGAGAATATGTTAAAAAATTTGCATTAATTTACCTCGTCTATTTTAGACCATTATTTTCTCAACTGAATCCAAAATGTTTACTTCATCCTACTATAGATGAAACTATTTTATTAAAAATAGAAACCGAAAATGCAGCTACCTTTACTCATAAGAGATTAAAATGGAATGAAATCACTATTCCTAAACACTTTTTAATTCATTATAATCCTCGTAAAAATATTGCCCAAAAGAAAATTGATCAAATTATAGAGGAACCTGATGGTCAAGTAATAATAAAATTAGGCACTAATCTTGAAAAAGCCAAACCATCAACTTCTTTTGAAAATACTCGACCTTCATAGAAGAAAACTCATTTAATAGTCCCCGAACATCTACTTCTAAAAAATTTCAGTTTGAGGGATCTTTCAAAATTCTGCTATAAAAACCGAATGCCTGAACCAGTAGGAGAATCTTCTAATAATTCAAATTCACCTACTTCTTCAGCCATGAAAGCACCTACTTTTTCCTCTATGAATGTTATAGAAAAAGAATATCAAATAGATTTAGACTATATTTATAATGTTTTTTATTCAAAAGAGAATAATGATAAAAAAGACTGGTTCTTTGGATGTTTTGATCAAATTGCTAGAAATTATATTAGACTGAAATGGATTTCTGACATGAAAAATTAGAAATTAATATTCCTTTTTTCACATGGTTCTCTACATACACCATAAAAAATAATATATTTTATCCATTCAACAAAAATCAAATAAACATGACAAATAGTTTAATTCAAAGTTGGACTTTAAAAGATGGAAGTATTAGTCAAATATATCCACCCTCCTTTAACTGAAATTCAACTTAATAATAGTGAAGGATCTTTTGTTATGGCCTCTTTTAAAAATGAAGAGATGATGATAACTCTTCTAATACTAACGTAGGTGACATTAAAAAAATTGTATCACCAAAATAATTATTCAAATCGACTTCTCACTACTATTTCAAAACAAATAGAAATGTCATCTACACAACTGAAATCCAAAAAAGCTCATCAGATTGAAGACATAACATCAAAACTAGGAACATTATCTATAAGTAAAAAAAGAAACAAAATTCCCCTTCGACATAGTTACTCCACATATTTGTAACACCCCGTAATTTTCACCCTTTATTTTTGGTATTTGTTTACATTAAAATAATATTTTAATTTTCGTAAAAATAAATAATTTATTATTTAAATTATTTTTGAACGTGCTGTGAAAATGTGTATATATATTTATATGTTGTGATATATTTATATATATTTGTTTTAAGTTGTTAGTTATTTATTTTAAAGGTTATATTAATTTCGATATTTGTTTAGGCGTTTAGGATGCAGTTTTGTCGCGTAGCGTTTTTGTAACGATGTTGGACCGACTTGGGTGATGAAATGTTGCATCGCATGTGGCGTGTCATACTGGCCGAAAATCAGCAATTATGGTGTGGAGGATGAAGACTTTTGGTGCTCTTTAAGTTAACCTTTGGATCTCTTGTAACCCCCTATTTAATTCCCCATTAACCCACCTTTATAATCACCCTTTAAACCATTTCTTAATGAGGTTATTAATAAGGTTTTTGCTGCATTCTAACCCCCATTTTCGCCCAACCCTTAGAGAGGAAGAGAAAGAGTTCTTCTCTCTTCTCGGATTTTCGTCCATTTTTGCACACCTATTTTGTTTGCATCATATCTCCTTCGTTTCTTATCCGAATTGGACGTGTGAGTAGTCAAAATTCATCTACTCGGAAAGATCTTGCTCGTGGTACAATTTGTTTTTGAAGAAAGGGAAAGATGCGACTGCAGTTTTCGTTTCAATCAGACGAGTCATCTGGTTTTTGTTTTCTGTCACACCTTCGCCAAAATGTCTATCACCGGAGATCTAACCGTTGGATCGTCCTCAAATTTGGACAGCACGTTTATAACATCTTTATCTTCATTTTGATCAGAGCAATTGTGAATAGAATCTTTCAATCGCCGGAAATCATGATCGGACCAGAACAGCACGAAATGAGATTTTTCAACGTTCAAGAAGAAAACGCCTAATGACTTGTTGCTACAATTATCGTTCATGGAGGACTTGGATTGCACGCATATTTTTCGAATATCTTTAGACTCAGATCTCCTCCCGACGTTCCAGGTAACTAGTAGTTATATTAGAACGCTAGAGATTAAAGTATTTTTCGGTATTAGATTATTACGCTAGGAAATTGTTTAAAAAGACTTTTTGTATGAAATTATTGATGAAATTGTACGTGAATGTTCTTGATGTATGCTGTGTGAATATTATGGGCAGAAAAATAATTTTCGTCTGAGTTTTAGTATTTATTCGATTTATTTGGTATTTTGTGCGTTTTTGGCTTAATTGCAAAATAATTATTGAACGAATGTTAAAATTGCTGAAATTATTTTTCGTGAATCATGTTATATGTGTAGTATGTATTTCATGCCTTGGAATAATTTTTACCTACTGTTTACAGGTTTATTTAATTGGTTTATCTGTTTTTGCATTTTCGTGTCTGTCAGTATATAAATCGTGACAATTATTTATGCAGGCCTAAAAATTCATTTCTTTGTATATTATGTATTACCGTGAGTTTATGCATGTTATGTGATTTTTTGGTAATTTTTATGCGTTTATTTTTATTTTTAATTATTATATTGGCTTTATTGAGTATTCTGTAAATTAACGTTTAAAAATACTTTTAGAGTCCGAAAATTAGGAATAAAATTTGTACCATGTCAGTAGAGCCATAATGGTCGTATGATAATTTTTGTGTTATTTTACTGTTCGTACTTATTAGTTTAATACTTATTATTGTATTTTTGTTGTGAATTTGAGGACATTCTTTTTAATTATTTAAGGGCTTGTTAATCAGAAATAATTTGTGACTTTTTATGTTCTTGGAAGCTGGTGTTTAGTAGGTTACTGTGAGTATGATTGAGTATCATTATGTTTACGTTTGGTTTATGTAAATATGATTAGTTGTGTACATTTCATTTATTTAATAAGCCTTGGAGTTAATTGGTGATCTTATTTGATATGATGCATTTCTGATTGAACTGTTAGTGCTGTAAAAACTAGTTTATTATCATTGTTGATGCTTAGTGATGTTCAAAGTATTTATTGTTGGAGACATTTGTTGTAAGTTTGTAAGTTACTATTTTGAGGAATTTTGAAGAATTAATTTTGATGAATTATGGGCATAAGGCCGGGTGGCATCCCTTTTGATGAATATTTTTGAGCTGAATGATACTTTGATGATATTTATGAATTATGATTTTATTTTTGAGATAAGAACATCCGGTGGGATAGATGTAGTCCCCGGTGAAGAACATGCCAACCACCTGGTTTGCGAACTAGGGGTAAACCTGGGTTAATTGTTGTCGTCCGAGAGGTCAGGGAGTTCTGCGTGTTCTACCCTGCATCGGGAGTTTGGCCATTCTTAGACACAGGCAGTGGGGAACGTAAGCCCATAGACTGACCTGGAGATTGCGATCTGACAAACCTTAGGAAGTGAATTGCGATTCACTGACGTTCGGTTTCTGACTCAATCACTTGTTTTACCTATACTTTTATTTTTATAAAAGTACTCTTGAGATGATTTATTTATTTTTATCCAATTCACTTGCTATTTATTATTCATTTGCGTTATTTGTGAGTTATATGGAAGTGGATGCATATTGTAGTTGACTTGACTTTATTCTTTCCTTTCTTACTAATCTATGTCTGGAATAGACTTTGATTTCTTTTGTTCTGGGAGAACTGCTAGTTACTCCCCACTGATTGTGGATGTTTGTTGTATATTTTGCAGGTTTTGTTGATGGGAATCTTCTTTGGTTTTGGGCTCGGGTTGAGATGCGAGAATGAAATGATAGTTGTTTTAGGCCTAGACTGCTAGTTAGACTTTTCTCATTTAGAATTCTCTGAATTAGTTATTTATTGATATTATTTATTTAAGTTGGTCTTTTAACATAGTTATTTAAATACCTTTGTATTAGAAGTGGCATTCCCAGAAGACGATGTTTCCGCCATCGTCCTATAATACTATTATTATTTCTTTCTTTTTCCGCTTTGAAATTCTGGGGTGTTACATATTACTACTTCAAGTATTCTCATATATCGTCAAAAATCTCTTAATTTACCTTAAAAACAACTCCTTTAATTAGTAAAATTGAAGAAAAATTATCTGGCTTATGTACATCTAAATCAACTAATAATATTAAAGTATTAGACAAACACAATTCAAATAAAAATAAAATAATAGATTTAGATTAAGAAAATATTGATATTAATAAAATAAACAATAATTCTTGAAAAAATGTCTCTACTAGAAATTATTATATTAGACCCACTCCACCAAATATTCAATATGAAGAACGACATAAGTTCGGAGACTCACAATATGATGGAACTGCAGTCTAAGAATGGAATGTCGATGGAAAATCATAATATGAAATATTAAATGTCCTATCTGAAATGATTCTCACTATTACTACTTATAGATCAAAACATTGTCATGAGCATACTATTATAGACTTTCTTACAACTGGTTTTACTGGTCAACTAAGAAATTGGTGGGTCAATATTATTAATATAGAGACAAAAGTTCAAATACTTAATCACGTCAAAATATAAATGAACAACAAGCTCTAGATGGAAGTTCAATTCTCATTAATATGATTGTTATGCATTTTATTGGAAATCCTAAAGAAGAAATGTCAACAAACCAAGTAGTTCTCACTAATTTTAGATGTCCTACACTTGATGATTATCGTTGGTATAAAGATGTATTCCTTAATAATATTTTTGGACGAGGTGATTGCAATCAATCTTTTTGGAAAGAAAGATTTATATCTGGTTTCCTCTCTTTATTTTCTCAAAGAATATTCCTAAAATTAAGAGAAAGTGCAGGTCAAGATGAATTTCCATATGGTAGTATGACTTACGGACAAATATTTTCCTTTATCAAAAAAGAAGCAACAGCTTTATGTCAAGAACCAGCAATTCAAAGTAAATATTCATCAGAAAAAAGAGAAAGACGTAGAGAATTAGGTAGTTTTTGTGCTGCCTTTGGTCTACCAAAAATTCAACCTCCTTATGCTATTAATAGAAAAAGATATAAAGAAAACTTTCGACCAAATAGACAACCTTTTTTCTATGGTAAGTGAGTAAGGATGTATATCAAAACCAATAAATCTCCTTTACAACCTAAGCTCCCTGTAACACCCCGACAATTCTCTCTTTTCTAAAACACCTTTTTACTATAAAACATTAGAGAATTATCAAAGTATTATCGCTCGTGTGAAAACGTATCGGCTTATTTAGAATTTTGCAGCGGGAAATAATAATAACTTTATAAATATACTTAGTCAACAATAAAGTCAACTCCAAAACCAACCAACAATCAAAGTCAACCTTAAAACCAAATTTAACCAACTATAAAATGTATAACTCAAAAGTACAGAATAAAATCTACACAAGCTCTCCACAATCCCGATCCCAATGATGCACATCTTCGAACCTATTAGATGGATATGCACTATTAATCCCTAGAGACTGCTCACCAAAATGGGTCATCACAGGATCAATAAGGCAAAGCCATGATCAACATACACAACAAAAGCACGTAATCAGCAAAGCTGAGTACTACATACTACACAAGTATATAATCCTAACATGATACTAATAAATAATAGACAAGAATAAATAACATAACAACTTGCAGACAACTTTTACTGAACTAAACTTAAACAACATCATTATTACTTTAAATGGAATAGACAATGGACCGAGTTGTCTCATCTAAAACAGCCTTCCCCTAGGAAGACGAAATACGGACGCGACTCTGTATTCCAAAATGACCTACAATATCGAGGAACCTTTTAATAAAATAGGAACGGTGATCAACTCGAAACCCAGAAAAAGCCATGGACTACCACCATGTACTCCAACTCCTAATTGTCCATACTTCAGACGTGCACCAATCTAAAGTTATTGCTATCCAGTTTCACTTTACATGATTTAGCAGTTATTACTTGTTATGACTCACAAGCAATACTAATAATAAAATCATCAAACAACCACAATTCTCTTTTTATCTTAGGATTAGATAAGTGATCACACAACTTACAATCCAAGATTATTTTCAACTTTAATCCAACTTTCTAATTTGTTGAACCGAGCCAACAACCAAATTACCTTTCATAGGTAGAAAAATATCAACTTACCAAATAAGGCCCTCGGTCCTTATAAAGCAATGAATTTCAAAAAGGGAACAATGATCAAACATGATCCAATGCTAATAAATATATTAATTCCCCCATGTGAATTAATAACAATAAAGTTCCCAACCAACATGCTTGCATCAATCTTCCATACAAATATGATATACAAATCTCAGAATATAATCTCATAATCTACATGTTTACACTACAACATAAAACATGCAAAATCCAACATAATAAATATCACATTTGAACTCAACATAGTTCCTATACATGATACTACATAATTTCCTTCCTTAAATCATGATACTATTTTCAATCAACACATGGGTATGTACGTAACTCGTGTAAACAAACTGATAGGCCATTTTAACGATCTTAAAAGTCGCCTATAGAGAATTCTCCGCCTAAAACAACCAATATAAATTTATAATCAATACTCAAATAATTTTCAGCAACTTTAAAATACTTTAAACCTCCCTTAAAAATATTCAAAAGTTGATCCCATCATTAAAACTTCAATTACTAAAGCTTCATAGCATAGTACTACTATACTAGTCATTAAAATCCTTAAAACTCCATTAATAACAACCTTTCTAAAATTCCAGCAGTATATAATTTATTAAAACTCTCTTTAAACATACTTAAACATGCTTAAATTCATAATTTAAACCAATTTCATAGTTTATAACATGCTACTATGATTTTCCAATCTCTTAAACTCTAAAAATCCATGCTTTGATATTTTAAAACTCAATCTAAATATAATAATCAAATCTGAAATTTTATTCTTTCAATACATAATTTATATAATCATAGATTCACCATTAAAACAGTAAATTAAAGCCTCTAATCATAATTAGTACTAAAACAAAACATAAAAACATAATCTTTAATCAAAAGTTGAGGAGGAAGAAAAGAAACAAACCAAAGCAAGAAGGAAGGGAAAAGGAAACGCCGGCCAAGGAAGGGCAGTGGCGGCTGGTGGTCGCCGGCAGTGGTGGCGCTTGGGCGGTGGCTGGCCAGAAGCAAGGAGGAGCTGAAGAATGCAAAACCGAGCAAGGAAGAAAAAAAACGAGAGGAGAGAGGAAGCACCGAAATTTTGTGGGAGGAAGGAGGAGAGAAAAAATAATGTGTGGGGAAATATTTGGGGTTTATGGGTATATAAAGTTTCCCTTTTGTGGGCTTAGGAAAAAGATAATTGGGCTTCTAATAGAGTTTGGTGATGAATATGAATGATGATTGAACTCCTAACATCACTAGGATTAGTATTTGGGTTCCTCAAGCCCATTCAAACTCCTTTTTCAAATCCACTAAGTGTTTCACACAATTTCAAGTACTTTCAAAGCATGACTTTAATAATTATTTGACTTGAATAAATTAGTAAAACAATTCCTTTGACTTTCAAATATTCAAAGCATGACTTTCAAATTATTATTCATATCTGTATTTCTATATTATTGTTTTCAATATCTGTTCATATTCTGAAAACTAATTTTTCAAATTCAGAAATAATTTTCAACAATCTTATTTTTTTTATTAATTATTTAACGAGATTAATTACCTACCACACAGTCCCCCTTTCGCTATATAATTAATCTGTCACACAGTCGATACGGTCATAAACCCGTCCAGTCCTGGATCAATCCTGGTATCAGAGCCAAAATACGCCGGGGGTAGGATCTATCGATATTAAGTCTAAAACAATATAATTATTCATACAAGTACTACTAATTGTGCTAAAAACAAATTTTGGTATTTATTTCGTCATCTAATGCTTTTTGTCTTTTAGCAAATTTGATGCACATATGAATTTAATGTTACATATAACTTGTGACAATTTGCTATTCATACTACAAGCTACTATATTTAATTAGGATAATATAAGTTTGGTTTAACTATCCAATGTTACTACTTTTCACTAAAAGTTACCTACATCATATAATATATAATTTTGTTGGTTTAGTAATTAAGAAGTTGCACTAAGTGTTGGTAAGCCCTTGTTAAATCCGTTGGTCAATCGTTAAGAGGAGAAAAGGTGGTCCCAGTAAGGGTGGTCCCATTGGTCTCATTTATATGCATCTACTTAACTGCTTTATGCACTAAAATTATATTGTTTTAAGATTATGGCTACTTTTTCTAGGAAGTTGTTCTCACATGATAGTAATAGCTCAAAATTGGCTACACCTAAAAAATATGTAGACATTATCTTTTTTCCTTCTATCAATGTTATTACACAAAATAATAATGAGAAAGAGTATTTATTTGAACATATAGACAAGATTAATGATACAAATATTAAAAAAGAATTTCGTTTGAAACTAAAATACATTTTATAAAGAAGAAAATCCCACTAGAACTGAATCAATTACCTTATCAAAAATGTCCAACGCCTCATATTTTCAAACAAACTACAACTAAAGATTTACAAACTATAGTTAATACCCTTAAATCGCAAGTAAAAGAGATTAAAAAACAATTATTGGAATTCAAAACTAAAGACTTAGAATTTCAAACTAGAATAGCTTTATGAGAATCAAATAATAATCAAAAGGATCAACCTTCTACTTCAAAATTACCTCCTATTCAAATTTCATCTCAAGACCCGAATGACGATCAAATAAATATTATAGATGGAATAAATTTTCAAAAATGGTATATTCTCATTTCCCTTAAAATAGGTCACTAAAATACTATAGTTTTACTGGACAGTGGAGCTGATCAAAATTGTATTAAAGAAGGACTAATTTTTAGTATTTTTTATGAGAAAACAATAGAAAAATTACATAGTGCTAATGGTGAACCATTAAAAATAAAATATAAACTTTCAAAGGCATATATTTGTAATCAAGGTTACCGTTTTAAGAATACATTCATTTTAGTAAAAGATATAAATAATGAAATAATACTTGGTACTCCTTTTATTACTCAAATTTATCCTTTTTCATTTGATCGTAATGGTGTTCATACTAATATTATGGGAAAGAAAATATATTTTCAATTTCTTGCTCTGGTATATCAAAATGATTTTGCTATATTACAATCCTCATCTATATTTCAACAAATCAATACAATAACTAATAAGGAATCTAAAATATCTCTCTTACAACAAGAAATTTCATACTTAAAAATAGAAGAATAATTAAAAAACGCATATATTCAAAAGACATATGGTTTAAAGAAGAATAATTTAAAGGACAATAATTTAGAGAAGAAGTTATATTCCTAACGCTTTTTGGGAAAGGAAAAAACATATGGTTTCACTTCATTATGAAAAAAAAATTTCTGCAAAAGCTATTCTTAATAAGGTAAGACCTATTCAAATGATTCAAGAAATGTTAAGAATTTTTTAAAAAAAGAAATTCAAACCTTATTAGATTAAAAATTAATTAGACTATTTAAATCTTCTTGGACTTGTGCTGCTTTTTATGTTATGAATCAAGCAGAACAAGAAAGAGGAGTTCTTAGATTAGAAATTAATTATAAACCTCTTAATAAAGTCTTACAATGGATAAGGTACCCAATCCCTGATAAAAAAGATTTATTAAGTCATCTTTATAATGCAAAAATCTACTCAAAGTTTGACATGAAAAGCTTATTTTGGCAAAGTCAAATAGAGGAAAAAGACGGATATAAAACTGCCTTTAATGTTCCTTTTGGGCAGTATATGAATGAAATGTAATGCCTTTTGGCTTAAAAAATGCTCCATTTGAATTTCAAAATATTACGAATGTTATATTTAATTCTTATACTTAAAATATAATAGTCTATATTGATGATGTCCTAGCAAAAATTAGGGCAATTTTAATAAATAAAAAATCCTGCTAAGTGATTATCACTTAGGCAAAATAAGGGACATATTTTACTAACGTTTTCAATGCAGATATTCAAAAGATGACTCATCAACGTCAAACATTAGGAATGATGCAATGCACCTGAAGATACCAACACACTTGGCGTATTACACACAAAAAACAAAACGAAAAAAATTACAATCAAAGGGAAAAAACAAAAAAGGACAAGGTTACTACTATTCATTCAATCCGGAGATAGCAAAGATTTTAATACTTCCATACAAGAAGACAAGGTTACTACTACTCATTCAATTCGGAGATAGCAAAGACTTTACTACTTCCATACAAGAAGACAAGGTCATCAATCAAGCAAAAAATCAAAATCAATACACAATGCAACTCAATCGATGTTCGGTGCAAAAACATTAACTCAATCAGTATTCGCCGCAACTTATCTAATTTATATCATATAAACTCAAGACATTTGTATAATAAATAGAGCAATGTAGTTAGTTAGGAAAGAACAAGTTTTTTAGAAACAAGTTCTCAATATAAATCTTATTATCAAATAATTTCCTTGTACATACGCCTTACGCTAAAAATAGTTACTACTTATAACTCAATCCTTGTAAAGGTTTATTCAAGTTCAATCAAAGTAAGTTACTATTCATATATGTGTTTCAATATCTGTTCATATTTGGAAAACTAATTTTTCAAATTCAAAAATAGTTTTCAACAATCTTATTTTTTTCATGATTTCCTATCTTTTGCCCGAATTTAGCATATAGCATAAGAAGGATATATGCTTCATCTTATGGAAGAACACACCAATGTGTTTAAGATTCGAATGTTGGAGCAACAAAAACCCCAAAACAACAATTCTACACACATATTAAGTAAATGTCCTCTATAATTTCTAAAATTATAAACCAAAACTTAGCACAAAAACAAATTAAAAATCCCCACAACCATTTTTCATATCCTCTCAATTGGTCCTGCATAACCTAACTTACAAGTTTCAAAATCCATTGTACTAATAAGAACTTTGTTTAGTTGATTCCAAAAAATCTTACATAAATGGTAGTCAAATTGCGAATTTTTAAACTCTTTTCCCTTGTCATTCTCTCCTGATTCTCCATAATAAAATCTAATATAGCAGCTGTAACAGAAGCCATGAGAGTGTTCAAAAAGATGAAATTGAAGTTAATGGCGAAGTTTGAAGCCTCAATCAAAGATATAGAGCTTGTGAGAGTAATAATATTATGCTGCAACAATCTTCATTCCTCAGCTTGTCTGAAGCCTGGCGAAAGGTGTGAAGAAGGGGAAGGGTGGAGAGAAGGTTGCTCAGCATCAACAAAATAATGGTGCTCAGCTAGGCCTGTCAATCAGGTCGGGTTGGGTCGGGTTCGTGTTCGGGTCAAGTAAAATCGGGTTGAACACCCCTAACCTGAACCTGATCTGTTTTAATTTTCGGGTCAAGATCATCAACCCTAACCTGATCTGAAAATTATCGGGGTCAACCTGACCTGATCTGTTTAACCTGATTTTTTTTACGGGTCAACTTAAACCTGTTTGACCTGCTTTTTTCAGGTTGACCCGAATCCATAAACCCATATAACCTGATTTTTTTTGCACCATTTCTTTGAATATTGCTGATCTTTTAAGTTTTAATATACATCATACCAAAGATAAACAAGTATCTCTTGGAAAAAATATACATAAAACTTGAAAAAAATTCATAATATTGATACAAGCAGACATAGAAATAATAGAAAAGATTACAGAATTTTAAATACAAAAAAATAAAAGCATAAGTTAAAAAAATACAGAAAATGCAATATAGAAATTAAGACTTCTTGCAAAATACAGAAAATTACAATATAAAATCAAAAGAAAATAAAGAAGTAGCATAAAAAGAATGAATACACAAGAAAACTAGATCTAAAACAAAGCCAATCTAAACATCCTTAAAAGTACGAAGTAAAGAGGAGATAACTATGGTTGATTGAAGTAAACGAAACACGAGAAGCTTCTTGAAGAGCAATATGAAATGCAGCAAGCTTGTTGATGTAATCTGAAGACCAGAAAAAATGATACAGCACACTACTAAGAAGAAGCGAAAAAGAGGGAGTGAGAGACGAGGACCGACGAAGAAGAAGAGTATCCACCGATGAAATAGAGGACGACTGAGAAGAAGAGGACCAAAGAGGAGAGAGAAAATTTGAGAGAGTGATTGCGTGAGATTGAAATGAGAAGAATTAGGGTTTTGATGTTGGGTTAGGTTACTTATATCATACAAGTGAGAAAATTTGGGCCGGTGTGGTTAAGCGCAACTTATAGCATCTCCCATTTGAAAAAATGTGGTTAATCCATTTAAAAAAATCAGGTTAAATGGGTCATTTTCAGGTTGAAAATTTCAACCTTAACCTAACCCATTTATCTTTCAGGTCGGGTTCGTGTCAACCCATTTAACTAACCGGGTTGAAAAGCTCAACCCAAACCCGCTATTTTCAGGTCGAGTTCGGGTTGGGTTATCAGGTTGGGTCAGGTTTTGCCAGGCCTATGCTCAGCGGAAGGGGAAGAATAAGAAACCTCAACCAGGCGATGCGAAGAAGATGAAGAATGTTAATGAGATGCAAGAAATGCCGACATTAAGTTGCACGACTGAAGAGGAAGAAGAAGAGGAGACTCATTCTATGGGTTCGATTGATCATACAATTTCGAATCAGGATCCTGAAGCATTTTTGGCAGTAAAGGAGAAGGCAGCGAGTTGGATTGAATCACCGCCCCACAGATTAAGCATCCTTAATGTCAGTCACCTAGGTGCACCCGCACCAGCTTTGAGGTGCGCCCGCACCATTCCTGTGAAGTTTGGCCACCTGAATCAGTAGCCTTGGTGCTCCCACACCATCTATTTCCACCAGAAATTTGTAATACTCATGACCATTAAAAACAATAGATTGTTATTTTTTTAAACTTATGCTTTATTATAGAGTTTTAGATAGTTTATTAGGGTTCCACATTAGAGAGAAAAACACTTTGCTTATTCTTAGATTTAAGATTCATAGATTAAAGTTGTTGATTATCTACACTTTCAAGGTAACTTTCATTAATTTAATTTCAAAGTTTTTAGTTTTATTCATTATCAATCTCTCTTTTTCCATAGTACTAGTTCTCTTTTATTATAGTTTCATATTTGCTACTTTCATTAGATTAATTATCTCTTAATCATGTTTAGCCCTAGATTAGTTATATATTTCATGTTTTATTGCTTAGAATCCATGATTAGTGAGTAGTTTCCTATCTAGAGTTAGGGTGAAAGTATGGATTAGGGTTTAAATGTATTGTTAATGTGATTGTGATGATTTAAAGACGTTTATGCATTGATCTTGGTGTTTTGATGCCTTAGGATAGATATTGATCACATTTGTGCTTTGGTATTTTGATTTCAAATGTTCTTAATTGAATTATGAACTCTTTTATCATCCCCATGAATCAACTTAATTTCTAGGCCAAGATATTGGGTAGAAATTAAGGGGATCCTATATTAGGGGTTTTCCAAATTCATTGGATCTCTTAATCAATTGACTAAAGACCATTCGAGAGAGGATTTAGTTGATTGATTAAGCGATCATTCTCGAGGACCATTCGAGAGAGGACTCGAGTATTTTAGAGGAAAATTAAACCTTGCGTAATCGTTGCCTTTGAATCACAACTGCATTAATAATCGTTGTCCACTTTGATCCATACTAGTAACCTTAACTCTAGTGTTTTCCTTATTCATATTTTCATCACATATTATTTGCTAGTTCTTTGATATTAGTTAGTCGTAGTTCTTATAAAAATCACTTTAAAACCCCAAAACCCTTCAATTAGGTAATCTAGACTTGCTAGACTTTAATTAATCCCATTTTTCCTGTGGATCGACCCTTGACTTGCCTTTACTACGGTCTTGGTAATTGGTCGTTAGGTTTTATAAATATTGTTTGAAAAGCGATTTTGGTGCCTTAACGACACACTAGAAACCTCTTATAAGATATCAGCAGACAATACACTTATAGCTCCCTAATCACGAAGCCATGTGACAGTGACACAAAGCGAGACATGCCCTTTCAAGTCCCCTTTTGAAACTGTAACCCAAAAAACAAGGAGAAATGGATAAAAAAAAAACATGTCGAGACCATTCAACTTATATGAGTTATGAGACTATCTGAACATCAGATTAAATAGAACAACGAGTAAGTAGCTATTGATTGATTGACATGAAGAGTGATGCAAAAACATAGAAACACATAGGAGAGATATACTGTAATTAATCAGAGAACCTAAAACTTTTAGTTCTCTTCATGCTCAACAAATCCAAAACAAAGGCACAACCCCAGTTAATATATGTATATGCTTATAGTCTAAGTCTTGTGTTGTACAAAAATGAATCCAGCAACATAAAAACATAGCAATAAGCACTAGCGTTTGACATAAACGAAAAATTATAAAGTATGCTATTCTCAAAATCATGTCCACTAGATTGGAAAACATTCATAAAGCAGATCTTTGAATTCACCTCCAACACAAAAGTTAGACGTGGAAACAGGAAGGAGGGGCCAATTACCTCATTACTCGAGGAGCTATCAAATGTTCGAGTTTTCTGCAAACTCATATTATCGGTGGCAGCAGCTACATATTATCTAGGTATAAAACTGTCCATGAGTGCCAACAAGAGATTAATCATCTCAGCTGTGTGACCACCTACAAGCATGATAACAAATACAAAGAATTATAGTTATATTTGGAAAAATAATACAGATCAATCATTAAAACTCGAACAAGATAACAATTACTAGCTTTATTAGCTTAGGTTCGAAGAACAAAACTCCAATTCTTGCTATTTTGTCATATCAACGCATCAAGCCGATCAACCCCCTTTTTTCATGATTTCCTATCTTTTGCCCGAATTTAGCATATAGCACAAGAAGGATATATGCTTCATCTGATGAAAAAACATACCAATGTGTTTAAGATTCGAATGTTGGAGCAACAAAAACCCCAAACCTAAAATTCTACACACATCTTAAGCAAATGTCCTCTATAATTTCCAAAATTATAAACCAAAACTGAGCACAAAAAAAAATTAAAAATCCCCATCAACCATTTTTCATATCCTCCCAATTGGTCCTGCATAACCTAACTTACAAGTTTCGAAATCCATTGCACTAATAAGAACTTTGTTTACTTGATTGCAAAAAAACTTACATATATGGGAGTTAAATTGCGAATTTTTAACCTTGTCGTTCTCTCCTAATTCTCCATAATAAAATATAATATAGCACCACTAATAGAAGCCATGAGAATGTTAAAAAAGATGAAATTGAAGTTAGTGACGAAGTTTGGAGCCTCAATCAAAGATATAGAGCTCGTGAGAGTAATCATATTATGCTGCAGCAAAATAACCTGATCCAGATCACATATATTAATATAGCATGAACGGCAGCCACATTAAGGATTTTCCATTCACTTGACTGTATATAGAAAGGAATGAGAAACAATTAGATTGAAAGATTTGAATGAATCCAAATAATTGTCTATTGCTGTAAAGAATACTAGAAAACCTGATAGATAGACGCTCTGCTTCGGTGACATTCTAGACAAGCCTCTCAGCATCAGAGACAGGAGTAGGCATAGAGCTACCTTAACAAAGAATCTTATCTGCAGTCAATAGCAAAAAAAAATTCAGCACTCACCTACTCTTAATATATAAATGAAGCACAAAGATGCCCAATAACACAAACCATAATGTGGTATATTGAAGAAGTAGCTAAACTACAATAGAAACCCTCAAGAAATGTAAATTCTTACACCGTGCTCCTCCGCACTTGAAATTCTCCAGCTTTAATTACAACATTTGAGCAATCACTAATAAGAAATCAAAAGACATACAAGGTTAGGACATCCACAAAAGTCCAACAACCAAAATCTAACTTATTAGGCACTCCATTTTCAGAAGGCAAGTAACGAAAATTTTAAAAGATCATCAATTTAAGCATACATGACAGTGCGGATCCAGGAATCCAACCATATGGGTTCGGAGTCGGCAAAAAACAAACATTCATTTACTTAAAATTCAGTACATTAATTCAAATATCAAACTAATATAGCTAAATAGGATGTTAATTCATAACATTACATCAATAAAAAATTACAAAAGCATCATACGAGTTTTCATACTTTGGAAACAATTCTACAATCTACATTTAAATGATCTTTCCAAAAAAAATCTAAACCCTTCATAGTCACAATACAAAATAACTCTACAATCTACACAAGCAAGAACAACAATTAATAGAAATTAACACAAGTAATTTACATTACATAAGCAAGAAATTAACCCAACTAATTTAACACATTACTCAACAGTGGAATTGAGTGTGGTAGACAGCAGGGAACCCGCCGGTGATTGCGTGAATGCGTGGTCGACTTTGTTGAGTTAGGGTTTTGGATGAATGTCGACTTAGAGGCAGAGAGCAAATAGTAAGTTTGGGATTTCATATTTTGGAATTTAGATAAAAGAAAAGGTTAAAAAAAGTTGTTTTGCTTTTGCTGGGAGTCACATGAGAGAAACAAAACCACCCTAGCACCAGGATCTTTCATGCTCTATGTTGCACGCGAAATATATATATTGATGTCTAAATTATTTTTTAATTAAAAAAACAAAAGAAAAATTGGGCAATTTTTTTCCCAAAATCATTGGGTTCAGAAGCCATAGTAGATCCGCCCCTCATAGATGAGGTCATCTCATTCTCTAGATAAATAAATCAACAACTCCATGAATATTCCCCTCAAAAAAAAAAAAAAAAAAAAAACAATTCCATGAATATAAAAATTACTACCTCGCAACGATTCATCCAATACAATTCAAAAACCAAACTCAAGATGCATAATTTTTATTTTTAAAATGTAACTATTGCATCTTACAAGTGATAGAAAAAAAGCGAAAACGTGAGAAAATTAACAAAGTACAGTCACAATCAAAAGATACAACATAAAAAAAAGTAGAAATTAATTTTAGAATATTTCCAAAATTCAAAATCCAACGAAACACAAAAGAAGAATAATTATAATAAACAAAAAATCACAAAAGAATTCGCAAAGAAAAAACACGAAGAAATAAAATGCCCATAATTAAATAACAAACAAACCCCAAAACTCTAAAACCAGATACCTCGAATTTGTCTGTATAACCAAAAGGTTGCTGCTGCTTAAGCTTCTGAGGTATAACAGTTGATTTTCGCCCAAACATAATCTATCAAAGGAGTTTGAAGGGCACCCTAGATAATTTCAAAAAAGAACAACCCAATCAAAGAAACTAGCTCGGCACAGAGAGGACAAAGACGATTCCGGCGAGTGAATGGAGATTTCACAAACAATTTTGTTTTTGTTTGGATTTGTGTTTTTGTTGTTTTAATTCCACACATGGACTTGTTGTGACTTTGGGTGAGTGACCCTATGCAAGACAGCCCAAAGGAAATGTTTCTTACCACGTGGTTTCCGGAAAGGGCCCCAAAATATACATATGTAGTTGTATGTGGTGTGATCGTGTAACTAATTGTCAATTAAATAATAAAATAATTAGAAATATTTTTTATATTTAGATTCAATTGCGGGAAAGCTCATTTGTTAAAATAGAAATTGTGTGAAAAATATATTGCTACCTGATAGAGCCATAAAATGAGAAATTTTTCTTTCGAATCTGACGTAAGCGGTAAGTGCATATTCTTTATTTGAACCCACATGTATAAATGTGGAGAGAATGAGGGAGTGGAATGGTGATAAGTCCTTTCATATTCCACCCACATGTTGTGGGTTCGATTCTCATCAGGGAGCTTTGGGGTACGTTGTATTTCCCTCTCTTGTGAGAGAGCGTTAATGTAATTTATCTTACCAATATTAAAAAAAAATATATGTATAAATCTGGAATATGAAGTAATACATATCATCAATCTGCTATGCTTTCAAGCACTGTTGGCGACAGATTTATATTGGTTGTCCTTTCAAGCATTTATTTGATGGTGATAGATTTTTGCTCCCTATTTTCACGTGGAAATTTGTATGATTGTTTTTCAAATACACATTATATCCAATAATATCAATCCATAGACCCCAAATCATTATGCCCTATTTAATTTTATTCAACTTATTTTTGTTTATCTAAATTTATTAAACCATATTCTTTCTTATCTAGATTTATTAGACCTTATTTTGTGAGTGTTAAACCTTATATTTAGTGAACTTATCTGAACTTTGTTAGACCTTATTAGTCCGTCTTAGATCCTACTTAAAATTATCTAGACTTATTTTTCTGATAAAAAGTGAAAATAAGATGAACAAAACAGGCCCTATGTGATCCGTGGTCCATATAAGTAAATGCCTGCTAATATACTATCGAAATTCTAGCAACTATTATATAAACCTTTGTGAGAGTTGAGGTAAAGTGGTAAACCACTCAATTCTCTACTCTACTTTCTCTAATTATTAGTGCTGACCCGACGAAACAAGCCAAGCTTGGTTACACCCCGATTTCATACCTTAACTGTTAAACTTTATAAAAAATGGTTCCTAGTTATTTTACATGTCATTTTTCTCTATCAGCAAGATATAAGATATTCCTGTCAAAAAAAAAAAAAAAAAAGATATTATCAATTTTCATGTGGGTGTGCATAATGGAACATTAGTAGGTAAAAACATAAAAAAATGAAGGGAAAATTAATTAATACAAAAAAAGCAGCGAAAATTACATAAACAAAGATTGACTAATTAAAAGTAAATCCACAAAGAAATAAAGACGTGAATAGAAACAAACGCTTAAAACAATCCCGAGTACAACGCTAACGCAAACCTTATTCCAATCACCTTATTACTCTTCTATTGAACAGGAAAAGGAATTGTAAAATGTAAGAGTGACGAAATCAATCATCCCGAATTTCCTTGAGCTTGGTAACTAACTGTAGCTAATTACAGCTGCTGTTGACGATTTGGCAGCTGAATAGTGAAGCCGGCAGTAGCTAAGCCAATACTTCCAATAATTGTAGGCTGGAGTGAGGGAGTCAAAGCTTGGACGACAAGGTCGCCGCAGCATCTTTTGCCTCTGATGCCCTTATTGCCTCTTCTAGCTCCGACTGCGACAAGTTAGAAAGGCTTTCTTCTTTAATGATATGGGTGATTTGCTCCGTGTTGAGACCGGTGAAAAGGCCGTCATCCAAGTGGTAAGTTACACGTTCACCGTTAGGAAGAATGTGGCGTTGTGTATACGAGAAGGGGACGTCAATGGTGCCCCTTTGGAGGATCAAAGTCACCATGGACTTAGTCATGGGTGGTACAGGGATGTCCAAGTAGGTGCTGTGTGTTATAGACTCCTCATTCATTTCGGACCATTCCACCGACCCCTCGTATGATGCATCTAATTGCACATCCCCACGCACGAACTTAGGGATAATGGTCACTCTTATACGAGTCCTGTACGCAATCTTCCACGAATGAGATGAAGTAAAGGTCTCTCGAGTCACCCTAGTGTAGGTGAACCCAACCCGCTTTATAACGGTTTGTGAGGTATTATTGTAGGTATCACGCACCAAATTACCATCAGTCCAAGGTTCTACATTATAGATGCGAGCATCTTCCAAGTTGTACCTAATATCATAGATCTCCCTCTCGCGAACTGCTTCCTCCACCTCCATCACCACCAGTTGCTCGACGCCATTGGCTGATGCAGTAAGGGTATCAATCAATCGAGGTTGCCCGCCTCGAATCCACCTCATACAATACTTGTTGTTGGCCATGTTCAAGAGAGCAATGGTGTTGCCTTGGCTACTTAGCCTTAGTGGGCGGTACACAGTTTCCAAATTATTGGCTGTTGTGTCATCGGTGTCGCACCAGATCCATTCCGGGTTGGACTTCCTCCAAAATCTGTTGAAGTGCAAGGATCGAAGACGGATGTTGCCGTTGGGTACCATGTAAGTCTCATGGTGCACCGATGCATCTAGTAGGTCGCTCGATGCAAATTGTAGCCTATTACGGGTCCGAATGTAGCGTGAGCTCAAGTACCTGTTGTTGTCTCCTTTGAATGCAACATACTTTGGTAAAATGGCCAGGGTGTCCATGTTTGTGACATTAAACCAGTATTGTGCTGTTGAATTTCTTACTGCATCACAAATAATTTGGTTATGCATAAAAAATAACCGAGAAAATTTTATAACATTTTCATTTTTTTGACTCCTTTAATAAGGAGCGGGGTAAATATAATAGGGTCCTGTACACTTTCTTTAAATTAGGCCATTCATTTGTAGTTTAATAAAGATATCAGATTCTCAATTCGTAAAAAAATTACTTTGATAATCAAAATAATATCACATTACATCATATTAAAATAAGGGAGATTTGGGAAATTGTTGGGTAATTGTTAGGAAATTGCAATCCTCAAATTAGGGATGAAAAGTAGCAATTAATGAGAGAGATTTGGGAGGCATGAGGAATTAAGATGGTTTACATTCTATAGTTGGAGAATATGAAGATACCGGATACATCTCATTTAAACAAAAAAAAAAGGTAAACAAAAAACGAATGAAGATGCATATTTACAGCGGGAGAATGGAGACTATGATCCAAAAGTTCAAACAGCAACGCTTAAATGAATATTGCAGATACAAAGAGTTGAACTCATATTCTCCTTATTCTTTCCCTTAATTACAATTTTTCAACTAATCTAGATGTTTTTCTTTTGTCCTTCGTTCAAAGAATTAAAACAAATAACTTTTAAGGCCTTTGTAATTTGGGGGCCTTATTCCATCGCCCTAATTGCATGGGCCAAGAACATATCATCCCTTTGATTTTGTTTCTATCCGACCAATAGTGAATTTGATACAACCAGATTCCAAAAACTACTAAATTAGTCTCACCATCCATAATTTCTCCATCATATTTCCAACTCCTTCTCACATTTCCACACAATTGTTTTACTACTTTTTTCTCTCTCTCTCTCTCTCTATATATATATATATATATATATATATATATATATATATATATATATATATAAGTTCATATGAGAACCATCCTTATGGTGAGAACCACTCTTTTTCTTCATTTTACAAAGATTTTGCGCATTTTACAACGTTTTTGCTCATTTTATGTTTTGCTTATTTTATGTTTTTGCTCTTTTAACATTTCCATGCTCGTTTCACAACGTTTTGGCTCATTTTACTTTTTGCTCATTTTACGTTTTTGCTCATTAAACTTTTTTATGTTTATTTTGCGTTTTTTTCATTTTATATTTTTTCTCATTTTACTTTTTTTTTACTCATTTAATGTTTTCTACTTGTTTTGTACTTTTGCTCATTTTTTATTTTTTTGGCTCATTTTATGAAATTTTTGCTCATTTTTAGTGGTTCTTACGGTTCTCACCGTAAGAGGATTCTCATTATATATATATATATATATATATATATATATATATATATATATTGGGGATCCTGTTCTAACATGAAAATTAGGCCCTCAAATTTAGTAAATAATAAAGATGGAAGGTTGGGGAATTAAAGATGGAAAGTTGAAATTTAAAGATTGATCATTGAGAATAATATTAACTATTAAGGATGGAAAACAAGAGCGATTTCTTCAAATATGAAGTAAATTTTTTTAAAATAATATATTTTAGGACCCTTATAACTTTGGGGCCCTGTGTTGTTGGACTCGCCCAACCCTCATCTACCCCTGTATATATATATATACTTCCGAATGTTCTTTTTTTATTTTAGACAATAACAGCATTACTAGTTTCCAGTGGCGTATCCAGAAATTTGAACCTATGGGTTCGAACATAGCAAATTACCATTCACCAGGCTTATATAAGTTTAAGGCGCTCAAAGATAATATGCCCCTTAAACACTTCATTTTGGGCCAAAATTATGAGCAGTTTCACTAAATGTCTGAATCTAACTACATATACTTTTCGAGCACGAGTTCTCAGCGTCGAATAACAAAGAATTTTAATATATGTAATATAAAACATTATTTAGTTGAGTAACATTTTCGAGATAATAGGATGAAATAGCAAAATAATATAACATACGGTATTGTAGTAGTATAATGAACATTAAAATCTGATTGTAGATAGAACATAATGTATATGATTTCAATTTAAAAAAATATAGATCCCCACCATCATTCTATATATGTTGTAGAAATTTTTAAATGAAGCAAAGAAAGGGATCAAGAAGAAAAAAAAAAACAAACAATTACAATGATGTTCCACAAACTCACACATCACAATGTACTCCACATTTGTGATCTTAGCATACAAGATAACAAGAGTACTCAAAGTTGACCTACAGACTCACTGCAGTGAAAGAACAAATTATATGATTTCAATATATAAAAAAGATGCAAACGGGAAGGATTTTTGCCCAACAAAGAATCGAACCTGAGTTCTGCATGCTACAAACTTTAACTTTGGCTTATCACCACCAGGGCAAAGCTCTTTCTTTGATACAACAATGCAAGAATAAAAATTTAACAGATCCACTATGGGTTCAGCTGAACCCATTGAACCCATAGTGGATCCGCCCATGCTAGTTTCTACTAGTGCTCTTACAAAAAAAAAAGTTAAAAGAAAGGACATACGGAGTAATAAATTACTTCCTCTGTCCATTTTTACTTGATATATATTGACCCTTGATACTAATCACTCGAAAACTATTACACTCTTTGGTTTTATATACGTACGTGAGGAAAAACATAGTCATTTGATATCTTGTCTTATTTGTTTCAATGTATACTTTTCAAATATACACAATAATGTTTATAATAACTTTCTATTATATGTAACTAAAGATATTAATGTTTGTTGTCGTGTCTTCTTTTACCATGAAAAATATAGCAGGTAAACTAAGATGGGAGAGCAGCTAGAAAAACATACGAGTAATTAATTAATTAGTATGCTACCCGTCTACAAGTAGTGTTAAGTTACCTATACTGAGAAGTGCATCTCCTAGTAGTAAGCCTTGCACACTATGCTGGGCACCTCCAGCCATGAGCAAGAGGCTTAAGGAACCATTGGCTGCCACAGTAGGCCTGAACAAAGTGCAAGACCATTTGGAACGGTCCTCCTCGGGCAGATCGGCTCCGGCAATAAGCCATTGGCTACGGTCAGACTCGAGCACCAGATACTTATTGTTGTAGGTGCTTCTTATGTGCACCAAGTCCCGTGCGCCACTTGCTTGTGCTCTCACCACTTCCAACTTGGTAAAATTCTTAGCGCTCGCTACCACTGGGCTTGTCATGCGCAACTTCCTGTGAAACTGTCCTTTCTCCACTACATACTCCAAGTAGTAAAACGGTGCAGTAGCCCTGGACTGCCTACCCAACACTATAAACTTTGGAAGTGAATCAGCCATATAATTTTGTTGCTTTTTTCTTTTTTCCTTTCCTCTTTGGTTTTTTATTTGTTTTTCTACCTCTTTTGGCGTTGGTTCACTCCTATTTATAAAGGGAAGAAATAAGATATGTGATTAGGTTTTTTTTTTTTTAATGAAATATCTAGATATTATGCTAATTTGCAATTACATGCAATACGTATTTTTAAGTTGGGTCAGGTACAATAATTGTCTCAGGCCATGCATGTGTAACATTCAGCGAAAAAGATGGGTGCTTGTTGGTGGGGTCGTCCCCACACTTTTGACAGAAGTACAAAATCCAATCCGTTCAATCCGATCAATTATCATTCCGGATTGGATTTTTTAAAATTCGAAACGAATTAGGATTGAAAACATAAAAAAAATCGAATTTTTGAAATATTTAATCCAATCGAAAACTATATATATATATATATATATATATATATATTGCCAATATATAGATATTGCCAATATGTATTATTGCGTTATGTATTATTGCATTAGCCCAAATCAGTAAAAGGACCTTGGGTACTTGAAATATTTGATTGTTGAATCTTTCGAACTAATAAATTCTTCTTGAAGTTTAGTTGTTGTTACTTGTTAGTCCAACATTTTTTTATGCTAGTGGTTTGGACATGCGCTATGCTTTTTTTTAAGAGAAATTTCATTAATTGAACACAAACGACATCTACAAGAAGTATTAAAGAAAAACAATATATAATAAGACAAGATCAAATCAACCTCGTTTCCGAAGAAACACAATGAACCACATTGAGCAATACCCGCAGCTCCCTTGTATTTGCTGAATCATACAACTATTGATGGGGAAGTCTATCATTCTGACATAGTTTGGGGAAGAAAATTCTTGATTTAACCATGTTAATCACATCCGAATTTCCAGTACTTCGATGTTGATGGTCTTGAACTTCAACCAAGAGCAACAATTTCTCAAACCAATTTCTAAACTTCCACGTGTGAAGAGAATAAAACCAAACTCCAAACTCCCACGAAAGGAGAGAAAGAACCCAAAACTTGGGTAGAAAACTCTCAAAAAGAGAGAAAATGGAAGATTTTAATAACAAAAATAATGAAACACTACTACAAAATTCACGATTTGCGTCTGATTTTTTGCGTCGCACGAGAGAGCAACTGACGCAAATGATATATGTGCGTCGGATCCTACATAACATCCTACGCAAATAGCCTAGCAAAATTATACAGGCCTGTTTTGCGTCGCATTAAGATTCCATGTGACGCAAATAAGTCAGCAAAATATCTGCGTCTGACCATAGACTCATCCGACGCAGATGACGTTTGGTACTTTTTGTAACCTGCCCAGCCATAATTAGTCATCTGCGTCGGATCATAGACCCATCCGACGCAGATGACGTTTGTATATTTTGCCAGCCCAGCCAAGTTAAAGTCATCTGCGTCGGACCATAGACCCATCCGACGCAGATGACGTTTGGTATATTTTGCCTGCCCAGCCAAGTTAAAGTCATCTGCGTCGGACCATAGACCCATCCGACGCAGATGCCGTTTGGTATATTTTGTATCTTGCGCCCAGCCAAGTTAATATTAATTAGTCATCTGCGTCGGACCATAGACCCATCCAACGCAGATGACTCTTATTTATTTTTAATGTTTCGTATCCCTCCCATTAGTTGGGCCAATTCACAAACACTCGCACTTCTCTCTCTCTCATGCGAATTCCCACGAACACTCGCCGGTGCTGCTGAACGACATCTCCCCCGTCGCACCGCCGCTGCTCCGGCATCTCCTCTCGCCGGCGACAGACGCCTGTCCGGGGAACTCCTCTTTCTCTCACTCACTTTCTCTCTCTTGCACTCCTTTTTCTCTCACTCACTCACTCTCACTCACAGCTGCTGAACGTCGCCGCGCTCCCCCGTCGCGCCGCCGCTGCTTGCCGTTGCACCGCCTCTGCTCTCCGTCGCGCCGGCGCTGCTCTCCGTCTCCGGCAATGTAAGTCTTTTTTTTTATTTTTTTCAATTTTCTGTCTCAATTTATGTCTTTTTTTTTTTTTTACCAATTTCTGTCTTTTTTTTTTTTTGGAATTTTTTCCTTGTTTTTGCTAGATCTTAATCAAGGAGTTTTGTGATTGTATTAGTAGAGTGATTGTAGTTCGTAGTTTAAGATTGAATTTTAAGATTGAATTTAGGATGTTTGTAGTTTAATTTGTAGTTTGTAGTTTAAGATTTTAAGATTATATTTAGGATGTTTGTAGTTTGTAGTGCTCATGAATTTATATAGTTTGTAGTGCTCTAAAATACTTCCTTTCTACTATATAATTATATTCACAAGTCATTTTTGTTTTTTACCATTGATCTTAATAATTCTACTTTAATCTTAATGTTGTTTCTTAATTTCTAATTTGTTAATGTTTTAATATTAGATAGTTGATGTTTATGAGTTATGACTTAATCACTATTTAATTTGTGGGTTGGTTAATGCCCTAATGCAGTTGCCACATTCCATCTTATACTTGTCGGTTGGTGCTCCAAGCTCACCTCGTTGTGCTTGTCTTCGCTGCTCCTTGAGAGTAGAGGTATATATATTATAGCTTTTGCTTTATGTTTATTTGTTTTATTTGTCCCTATAATGTTGAATTATGTGATTGGGAAAGTATATGTGAATTGTTTGGTTATGTGATTGGGAAAGCATATGTTGAATTATGACCAAACTTATATGGACATACCTTAATGCGGTGGGGAGGGAAATCTAAGGAATGGATTGGTTTTTGCTGTTTAATTGCAATGTGTGCATCATTGGCCTAGATACCCGTTCGAGGCTTACTCATTAGGAGTAAGTCTTGAATAGTCCCCGGTTTGGGACTGTCTTTGAGTTTCTTATCTCACTTAGGATGTGAATGAATGTTTAGTTTTCGATTCTAAGAAAGATCTAGCTCATTTCCCTAAGCGTTCTCTGGGTACATATGTTGATAGTTTACCTACTATCTTCATCGTGTACTTGGAGAACTGTAGGGAAGTACTGCCGGATTTTTCTTAGAATTGAAAATCAAATGTTCATTCACTAGTGAGATGAGAGACTCAAGGATGGGTTAGGTTGGAGTGATAAGGACCCAAATGTTCATGACTGCATTTGATAAGACACTTTGAATGATGTGATCGATTGTGTTCTTGTTTGGTGTCTCTAGTGTATAAATATGGATCGAAACTGGATGTATGGTAATCGGATTTCGGCGACATTTCTACAAGGGGTTGATGAATTTATCAGAGTTGCATTCAAACATCAATTGCAGAATGGGTCAAAGTTAGTCTTGTGTCCTTGTTGTGATTGCAATAACTCTAGGGGGTATCGTGATGTGGATCAAATTAAGGATCATTTGATTCGTCGTGGGTTTAAGAGCAACTATACTAGGTGGACATGGCATGGAGAGTTTTATGATCCAGGTATGAGCTCCACTAGCTTGTGTGATGATTTGCATGTTGATCACATTGATGATGAGGTTGAGGTTGAGGTTGAGGTTGAGGTTGAGGTTGAGGTTGATATCGAAAAAGGAGAGAATGATAATGAGAATGATAGAGTAGCTGATGAGATGTTGCACAATTTGGAGGATGAAAGAACCGATCGTCCCTATATGTATGATAGTATTCTAAGTGCAGCGGACAAACCTATGTATCCGGGGTGTAAGAATTTCAGTAAACTTTCTAGCATCCTCACATTGTTCAATATGAAATCGAAGTATAGTTGGACAGATAAAAGTCTAAGTGAGTTGTTCACTTTTTTACAAGAATTGCTACCTGAAGGGAATGAAATTCCCAACTCTACCTATGAGGCAAAGAAATTGTTGCGTCCATTAGGTATGGAGTATGAGAAGATACATGCATGTCCAAATGATTGTGTGCTGTATCGAAATGAGTACAAGGATTTGGGTGAGTGTCCAAGGTGTGGAGAGTCTCGGTACAAGATAACAGAGGATGATGAGGGAGTGAGAAAGAAAGAATCTCCGGCGAAGGTTCTTTGGTATCTTCCAATCATTTCGAGATTTAGGCGTTTATTTTCGGATGAAAATAATGCTAAATTATTAAGGTGGCATGCGGACAAGAGGAAGAAAGATGGGATGTTTAGATATTCCGCCGATTCTCCGCAATGGAGAAATATCGACCGAAAGTTCGCAGGTTTTAGTAAAGAACCTCGAAATCTTAGGCTTGGACTTTGTACAGATGGCATGAAACCTTTTGGCACACTAGGTACCCAACATAGCACTTGGCCGGTTCTACTGACCATTTATAATCTGGCCCCCTGGTTATGTATGAAGCGTAAATTTATTCTGCTATCGCTTCTTATTTCGGGTCCTAAGCAACCCAGAAACGACATAGATGTGTATCATGACCCACTCCTTCAAGATCTGAAATTATTGTTGGATGAAGGTGTTTCGATGTTCGATGCGTATACGAAAACTAACTTCACATTACGTGTCATGATATTTTGCACGATTAATGATTTCCCGGCTTACAGGAATTTGTCAGGGTATACGGTTAAAGGAGCAAAGGCATGCCCTATTTGTGATGAGTATATGATTGATGAGCAGTTACATCATTGTGGGAAGAATGTATACCTCCATTATCGTACACGGCTTCCTTTAGATCATCCATTTCATAAGAAGAAAAAGTTGTTCAACGGAAAAGTGGAGATGAGAGAAGCCCCTGTACCCTTGCGTGGTAAACAGGTTTCTAATCGGGTAAAAGATATTGAAACAGTGTTTGGCAAGCCCTTCAAAAGTGTCTCAAAGAACTTATACAAGAAAAGATTAAGTTCTGGGACCTCCCATATTGGAAATTCTTAGAAGTCAGATATTGTCTTGATCTAATGCACATTGAGAAAAATGTTTGTGATGCCATTGTCGGAACATTGTTGAATATGCCCAGGAAGACAAAGGATGGAGTTAAAGCTCGGAAAGACATGGCTGAAATGGGAAGACCAGAACTAGCACCTCAGGAGCGGGGACAACACTATTATCTGCCACCAGCTTGCTACACTTTGTCTAAGAAGGAGAAAACGAGTTTTTGTGAGTCTCTGCATAGGTTAAAGGTCCCTGCTGGATACTCGTTAAATTTTCGAAACCTTGTCTCACTGAAGGACTTGAAACTCGTTGGTTTGAAATCTCATGATTGTCATATCTTGATGCAGCATTTATTACCTGTTGCAATACGAGGAATTTTGCCTTCCCAAGTGAAATACACGATTACAAAGTTGTGTTTCTTCTTCAGAACTATATCTAGTAAGGTGATTGATCCTAACACTCTAGATAAGTTGCAAGCTGATGTAATAGAGACGATGTGTCGATTTGAAATGTACTTCCCACCATCGTTCTTTGACATCATGCCTCATTTGATAATTCATCTTGTCCGAGAAATTAAACTTTGTGGGCCTGTTTGTATGAGGTATATGTGGCCTTTCGAAAGGCATATGGGTACTCTCAAGGGAAAAGTGATGAATCCAAGCAGACCAGAAGCAAGTATTGTCCAAAGAACAGTTGCGGAGGAAGTATCTGAATATGTAAGTCAATATTTAGCACGTGCACAAGCAATTGGATTGCCAAAATCTAGACATGAAGGAAGGCTTGCTGGTTGTGGTACCATTGGGAGAAAAAGATTGTGTCTTGATGGAGAGTTGAAAAGAAAAGCAGAATTTTTGGTGTTAGAAAATCTAAAACAAGTTCATCCTTACTTAGATGAGCACAAGAAGATGCTTAGTGTTCAGTATCCATTGAAGAATGAACGTGAGTTGATGATTGAGCAGAATCGGTCGTTCGTTGATTGGTTTAAAGAACGAGTTATGAACCAACTATCTGACCCAAAACATGATGTATCAGATACGTTGAGATGGTTGGCATATGGGTCAAAGATGCAAGTTCTTTCCTATGAAGGGTATGACATCAATGGTTATTCATTTTACACTAAACGACAAGATGACAAATCCACAATGCAAAACAGTGGTGTTACGTTGGGGGCTTTGTCATCAGAGTATAAAAGTAGAAGCGATAGAACCATTATTGAGAGAATGAAGTCTTACTACGGATTCATTGAAGATATATTAGAACTTGACTATGTTGACTTCAAGATTCCGCTCTTTCAATGCAAGTGGTTTGATATTCGTCGTGGTGTAAAGAAGGATGAACATGACTTTTTTACATTAGTCAATTTCAGCCGGTTAGGGCATCATGAAGATTCTTTGATATTGGCATCACAAGCAAAACAAGTTTTCTACATGGTTGACCCCTTCGATTCAAAATGGTCTGTTGTCATTGAAGGAAAAAGGAGAATACTTGGAATTGATGATGTACATGATGAAGAGGAATACGATAAGCAATTCAATGAAGTCATTGCTTCGTCAGTAGTCATTCCAAGTACATTAGGGGAAGATCTGGACACGAATTACATTCGTCGAGACCATAATGAGGGATTTTACGTTGTCAAAGAAAAAAGTGATTAATAGGTAACTAATGTAATATTATTGCAACTACTATTGTTTATATTCTTCAATTATATATTTATGCTTCGTTCAAATAATTTTGTATTATTTCATTAATGAATCTAACATGTCTTTATGCTTTATGGTTTCAGGTGTAGTGATGGAAGATCACATAATGCATGATGCATCCGATGATGATCGGCAGCCACGTTCTGAGACCGAGATAACTGATGGAGGTAGTAGGAAGAAAAGAGTGAGCAAGCCTAGAGGTCCTACAAAAGGGATACGTTCCAAACCCGGGGTCCAAAGAGTACTTCAGTGGGATGATTGGATGCGTCCGATTGGGGATCATGTTGGTGCGTACAAGACACATTGCGGCGAAATCAGTAGAAGCAAAGTGTCTATCTTGTACGATAGTTGGGATGATGTTCCACAAGGCCTAAAAAATAGTTTATGGGAAGATGCTAAAGTAAGTAAACCTATGTATTTTTAAAATCCATTCTTTTATTTCTATTTGAATCATGTTTATTATACTAATCGTGTATTATTGGTTCATTTTATATATTGAAGAAAGAGTTTGGAATACAAGAGGATAAGAGGAAGAAACGAGATGTGTTGACTACTTGTAATAAGCGGTGGAGAGATTTCTAGTCAAGATTAGTGAGTCGATGGATCACAAAAACGTGGCTG
Source organism: Beta lomatogona (assembly GCA_947646795.1). Lineage (NCBI taxonomy): Eukaryota > Viridiplantae > Streptophyta > Magnoliopsida > Caryophyllales > Amaranthaceae > Beta > Beta lomatogona. The sequence continues at coordinate 349,615 of CANSNZ010001137.1, forward strand.
GGGCCTAACAATGATATGCAACCGTACGTGCTCTATCCTTTCATCACGAAAGAGACTTGGGACGAATTTGTGAAAAAGTGTAGCTCTAAGGAGTTTAAGGTATATAGTATGTACGTTACAATTACATAATATGTTATAATCAAATTTTTTTTTTTTGTGAATATTAACTAGTTACTTGTTTTCATATTAGGCTAAAAGTGAAAGAGCAAGAAAGTCTCAGGCTGCCAACATTCATCCTCATTTTTTGGGTCAAAAGTCATATGCGGAGATGATTCCCGTTTGGAAAGACAAAGGGTATATCCCTAAATCCTCTACATCATCATCTGTTGACTCATCCACATCATCAATTATTTCCTCCTTGCCGGATCGAACTTTGCCATGGCTTCTCGCTAGATCGAAAAAAGATTAGGAAGAAAATCTTTTCTTCCCTAATGAAGAAACACAAAAGATAAAAGAGTCCATTGTAAGAATTCTTCAAATTTTATGATATTTTCTTGTCTAATTACTCGTATTCTAGAATTCTACTAATCATATGATTTTTTTGAATTTGATGCAGGATGATTGGAAAAGGAAAGAAAAGGAAGGAGAGTTTGTTCCAGGTCGGATGGATGATGTTCTATCCCGTGCTCTACAGAGGAAAGACCGTCCTGGGCATGTGTTAACAGCTGGGCGTAGCATTGGGATTACATCGGTTTGGGGAGATCCTGATCGGAGTAGTACTGCTCGAAAGGGTAGGGGCATGGATGATGAGGAGATGCAGGAGTTGGAGGCTAGAGTGAGCCAAAGAGTTAGAGAACAGACGATGCAAGAGATGAACTCGAAGATTGATGCAATAGTTCAAGAAAGGTTGATGGCTTTTGCGGCGCAATTAGGTCTTCAAGCACCAAATCAAACAAGTCCTCACACTCCAGTTGATCCTAGTAGCTGTCACTCGGGGGGCAATGATCCATTTGTGAACTTGCAGGTATATAGTTATTTTATATCTTCTACGATTATGATATTATGTTTCTAAAACACTTAATTAATGACATTGTGTTCTCATTGGATGTTAAGAGTCCGATTCCAAGTCGTTTCGCAATAGCGGATAACTCGGGACCGATCATTGTAGCTGAGGGTACCGTACATCCGCAAACGGAGTCATCATCACATCCTACGGCCGTGAAAGTGAGTGTTGATGATTTTTTGTATACGTATTTGATACTTTATAATTCTATTTAGGATTTTTTTTTCGATTCTAATATATATCTTAAATTTGGTGTAGTGTGCTCAACAATCGGGAGGAGTGGAATGCGGCTATTTCGTGATGAGATACATGTTTCTAATCATCCGCTTATACTATGAATCAGAGAATTTGTATGAGGTATATGTATGTTGTAAATTCATTATTTATACTTATAGAATTTTAAAGTATATTAACTAGTTTAATATATTTCTAGGCTTTTCCGTCAAGTCTTGAGCCATACTCCATATATGAGATCAACGACCTCAAAGAACTTTTTGCGGAATACTTTGTACGTGTCGTTAACGAAGCAGACTAAGTTTGATGGTTAGTGTATGTATTTGTAGGTTAAAATGATATTTTGTTACTTGAATCTTGTTGGTTGATTGATTGCAACATTGATTGCTTGAACCTTGTTGGTTGATTGATTGCAACATTGGTTGCTTGATTGAGATGTACTGAAACAGGTTTTGGTTATATATATGCAAAATTTTCCCAACGATTTCTTGGGTTGTCCAAATTACAAAGGAGACTCTGCCGAATTTTCTGCTCATAATTATTAACATAATGTTTGTTTAGTTTTGAAAAAAAAAAAGCTGAAAAAAAAAACAAAAAAATATACATATCTGCGTCGCATGCTGTGCCATATGCGACGCAAATGGTGCTTCATCTGCGTCGCATATAGCACTGCATGCGACGCAGATGGTATGTGCGCAGCAGCCAGCAAGAGCCCAGCAAGCACCATCTACGTCGCATGCAGTGCTATATGCGACGCAGATGAAGCACCATTTGCATCGCATATGGCACTGCATGCGACGTAAATGGTGCTTCCTGGCCTAGCTGTGGGTGCATGGGGGGATGGGCATGTGCGTCGCATGTTTGTTGTGTCCGACGCAAATAGTCGATTAACTGCGTCGTGTCTTATCCGACGCAGATGGCTGTCTTCCCATCTGCGACGAGACCTGTGCCGTCGGACCAAGGTCTGACGCAAATGGGGGTCCCAGGTCCGACACAAATTGTCATTTCTCTACTAGTGAAAGCTAGAAGAAAAAAGAAGAATTGAGGGCTTACCACCATCAAAAGGATGATGGCAGCCCCAAACTAGAAGAAATGGATTAGGGACTAGGGTTTTTTGAGGAGGAAAAGGAGACACATGCGCTATGCTCGTGTATGGCTAATAGTAGTTAGATTGGCACTAATAATGTTGGTCCATTGACCTATAATGTCTTGTTATTATAAGAACCGTTGAATAATTATCACGAAAAACACTTTTTTTTCGTTTGGTGACCTCTTTGAAATTTAGATATCCTGCTTTTTGTAATCCATCTGTTCAGTTTGTACAGCTCGAAAAAATTTGACTGGATGCCCATCCAAGCCTTAATACCATTCAGACAGTTTGCACTAAAGTGACACTTGAAAAATAAACCCTCATGTTATTTATCGTCCGTATTTACTTAAAATCGTCTGTATGACCGTATTTATTCTTTAAATACCACCCATACCCCTCCCCTTTTACCCATACTCACCCCGCTCCTCATTTCTCGCCTCTCACCCAATTCACCCCAACTTCACCCACATTCACCTCACTATACCATCGGAGCACTACCACGACCGGAGCACCATCATCACCAAAATGTTCGAGGAAGAACTTAATACTAACACCGCCACGATCACCGAAACGGATTGTGGTCAGTTTAATTATTTTTTTCGGCCACCGTGACATAGAAACGAACGAAATTTTCGTTTCCTTTATGGAGGATATGAAGCTTTTTTTGGTTTCCTCCATGCAGGAAACGAACAATGGAGTAAACGAAAAAATCGTTCGGTTCATGGAACGAATAGAAATTTCTTTCCTCCACGAAGGAAACAAACAATTATGGAGGAAACGAAGATCTTGTTCGTTTTTTCCATGGAGGAAACGAAAATTCTGTTTAGTTCCATGGAAAGGCGTTTTTGTTTTTGTTTTTATCTACGTGTTCATATTAATTAAGATTATTTGATAATTGGTAGTTATTTTGTGATTAGTAAATAATAGCTAATATTTAGTAGTCTAATTAGAAAATTTTAGTGATTAGTTGCGAAAAATAGTTAGATCTTTGATAATTACTGAGTATTATTAGTGATTATATTATTGCATGTTAATAGTGATTAATTATTATTGCATGTTAAGTCGTTTGTGATTATGACATGCTTTATGTTCATTTTGTTAATAAATATTTGCTAATTAGTTGCGAAATTGATGACTATGGAGTATCAGAAGTCGTGATTAGTAAAAAATAGTGATTACTCGTTACGATTAATAAGTGAATAATTTTATAATTAGCGAATATTAGTGATTATTGCATGTTAATAGTGATTATATATTGTCTAAATTTTAAATGTTAAATGTTTTAGGTTTATGACTCAATTTTTGGAGGTGATGATATAGATTATAATCACCTGTTTTATAATGAAACTCTTTGGGAGAAGAAAGTGGATGCACGAAATTTGTGTAGAGCAAAGGCACGTGAAATTGGGTTTTTTATGGTAATTTCGTCAAATAAACAACATAAGCCTAGTGTTCGACCATATATTTATATGAGATATAACCAGGGTGAGAGATTTCGGAGTGAAGGTATGGATCCTAGTGTAGCAGAACGTACAGACAAAAAAAAGCATGTCGATGCAGAGTTTACTTTAAGATAAATTTTTTTGATTGCTCTAATACTCGAAAAAGTTGGTTAATAACTAGTAATCCAGGGATAAATGAAATGCACAACCATCAGTTCATTCATTACCCTGAGGGCCACCGACCCATCAGAGACCTTAGTTCGGCGGGAAAGGCTTTTGTTCGCGGTATGAACAAGTCGCATGTTAAGCCTGCGAGTATCATGAAAGTTGTTCAGGAAAAATTTCTAGATGATCATCCAAATATGATACTCTTGTACAACTTGAAATAAAAAAGATAGAAGGGATACAATGGATGGCAGAAACGTGATGCAACAATTCCTCCACCTTGCTTGAGAAAACGACCACCTTCATTTGATAAGACAAGACGAGGAGATGAATGTCGTGACACAGACATTCATGGTGCATCCTAAGTCGGTAAATGTCCTCCGCACTTATCCGCATGCTGTTGGTATGGATGCAACTTATAAAACGAACAAATATAATATGTCCTTTATGCAGCTCATTGGGATGACGCCTTCTAACAAGAACTTTCTGGTTGGGTATGCTCCGAAAGGCAAGTGAAATGTGTTCGTGTTGGGCTTCCAACGTTCTAAAAACACTAAAATCAATGGCATGTCGAGGCGCGCAAACATAATAAAGGACAGATGGGCAATACCAGACGCGGAGGCACGCTGCTGCAATTGAGCATCGAAATGGTTCTTCCAACTCGGTAGAGTCTGAAACAAACCCGATCGATTTTGACACCTAATAACTCCTCGATCACAGTCCACATCATCCCAAAAATAGCAGGAATTGTGGTATGGCCAACTAGGAATCACGCTATCGTCAAGAGGGCCCCCGGGCATATAATAGAGCCCGTAAAAAACCATGAAGTATCATGAGTAGCTTTGCTCCTGCTCTGACTCGGCCCGGTACTCGGCGATTCCACAACTAACCTCCCTCCTCTACCCTTCCTCACAGTAACACGGGAGGTGGCTTCACCCACCTCATCTTCAGCACAGTCCCCCAAACCTCCACCACTCATCGCATTATCTAACTCCTCCCCGTCCTTGGTATCCCATCTCAGATTGTGAGCCTCATTCTCATGAATAGGAGTCGGCCTAGGCCGATGTTCTGCCCTCTCCTAGTCGATGCATAGACACCACGAGATCGAGTGTGTCGTGGCCCATATCCCTCAAGATCGACAATCTCGCTGCCTAAAGCCCTCGATTGAGCTTAATTATCAATTATGTTATTTAGTGATTTCTTTAATCAATTTTAACTATTCAATTCAATATCTAGGCATGTTTGTCATTATTATCTTTTATTTAATAGTAATTCTAACTAATCATTAAAATAAACTATTAAATGTTAAATATTACTAATAGTCAACAATAATCACAAAATTGTCGCATAACAATGAATTGTTTATTATAAAATAATTTATCACCATTAACATGCAATAATCAGTAATTACGAATTACAAGAAATTATTCACTAATCTTAACCTAACATGCATGCTTACATCACGAAGATGGTAATATCACTAATACTCGAACACTAATATGATAATAACATGCTTAAATAAAATAATATAATTTATAACTATTGACATGCTAATATTTTTATTAATTTATTCACGGTTATTCATAATTTATTCACTATAATCACTAAAATTAAAAATAATTTATTCTTAACTATTAAACGCTATTATAATTCAAATTCAAATAACTTTCATAATTTACTAAAATGAAAATAAAATAAATATTGAAAATCAAAAAAATCGCCAATAAAGGAACTATTTTTTTCCGTCTCCTCCACCGAAGAAACGAAAGCTTTTTTGTTTCCTTCACCAAGGAAACGAAGCAGTTCTTCGTTTGCTTTAGAGAGAAACGGAAAAGAAGTTTGTTTCCTATGTGGAGGAAATGAAATAAAATGTTTTCGTGCTTGTACGCCATTTTTTCAAGCCAACTTACAAAACTAACCTGAGTTGAAGACCCTCTGGCACGGTTTCTTTCACCTTCTTCCTTGGGCCCATGCTCCTCAGATCCGGTCAACTTGCTGCATTTTAAAGGTGGTAGTGTTGGTGAAACCGACCCTTAACTATATTGAAAGTGGTGGCGGCGGAGGTATTGAACGTCATTTCGGTGTTGGTGGTGTTGATGGCCGTTGGAGTGGTGTTAATGGTGGTGGCATTGGCGTTGTCCGTGGTTGCGTGTGGTGGTGGTAGTACTTGTTGCGGTGGTGGTGGTTGTTGCGGTGGTGGTGGTTGTCGCGGTGGTTGTGGTTGTGGTTGTGGTTGTGTTGAAGGTTGTGGTTGTGCTAAAGGATGGATGGATGGATGAGAAGTGAGGGAAGGAGTGAAAGTGAGGATGATTGGTGGGAGGAGGGTATATGTAGGGGGGTAATGGAGAAATGTATGAGAAAAAAATACGGACGATATTAGTAAATTTGAGCGGTAAATATTAAACGCCGAAATAAATGATCATGATTCTCAACATCAAGACCACAAAGTAGCTAAATATGTCACTCTAATTCTACAAAGCCTTTATGTAATATGTAACTTAGATTGGACAACTAACCAGCATATAAACCTATGATTGGGAACACTCAATCTGTTCCACACAAGCTTATTCGAGAGAATCACTTGCATATCACCAATAATCTTGTTGTAAATATACTTGACTGAGTCAGATGTCGTTGAAAAGAACTCAACATGATGATTATTATTGTTGTTGTTATTATTGTTTTTGGTATGATGATTATTATGATTATTAGTAAAAGATAAGTTCAAACCAGATCATATCAGTAAAAATAAGGTGAATTAAGCATAGCCTTTGACAGGTGATTGTTTGGCAATTACTTTGGCCTTATTTGACAAACGATTATTAATTGTTAGTTTTTCAACTCGCCCAGTTTGAGTGGCTTTTAATGTTTTTTCTATATTGGTTGTTGACCATTAATATTATAATATTTGGCAATATCAATTGTTGGTAACTTATAACTAAAGTGACACTTAATGTTACTAATATTTTTTTCATATATTCTCATTATTCGCAACTATAAATTGATGGTGATTAATTATAAATTGTTAGTTGTTCATTGGTAATTATTGATTATTATGTTTTAACACTTACATCTTATTATTAATAGTTAATTGTAAAGTAGTAATTGTACCAAAATGCAAAGGCAAATGTCCAAAAGTTGCTTCAATCCCATTGTTTTTTTTTTTCATTTTGACCTAAAAACCATCTGCCAACTAAAATATTATTTTTTTTAAAGAGAAAACCAAAATATTACTTACTTATAAATCAACTTGGTTGTTTATGTTATGAGTCAAAAAGTGAATGCCATGCATTTAATGTATGGCAAGTTTTTCCCAAAACCTATACTAGGGTTAATGTACATACATTGACTTGTAATAGTATTCTTGTAGTATAAATATGGCATTTGCCATAAGTAGCAATGCATACAACGGGAAGCAACCATTCCTCTGCTATCTTTCAGTCTATAATATTTATGTTCCTTTTGTTTCTCAACACGTTATCAGCACGAGTTTGCTACCGAAAAAAAAACCAAAAGGTATCTTAAAAATCTCTGCATCCATTATGTTTCAAGTTCTATTTTTTTTTTCCTTCAAACCCTTTACTATTGAACATGGATCAACAAAGTAACGGGATTAACATTGTTTTACACAATGTCTCTGTCTCGGGTTTTTATTTTTGGATAAAGCGAAATAATGTGCCATTCACTACCAAGCCAGCGAGGGGAACTGTAAGACAGCCCCGACCCACTAACCTCAACGACGGTACAAATACTCATACCAGAGAAAACCCACAAAGCCCTGTTTCCAACACCAATAGTAACCCTCCTATACAACCAACTGAAAATCAACCTCCACCAAGTAATAAAAGAAATAGGGATGAACAGGAAGGAACTAGTAGTAAACGTCACCATGCCAGTAACCCAGAAAATGAATAATTTGATAATAATGCCACCTTCATGGAGGGCAATGACATTTTATTTACGTTATTTTTTTTGCTCTTGAACCACCTATATGGACAGGTTATTTTTTTTTACCTGCCACCTATATGGACGGCCTAGAGAAATGATAAAATTATAATCTCTTATATGTGCAATAATGTTATATGTATGTAGGAAACAAGCATTCAGAGCATTATTATATATTACTGTCTTTAGTCTTCTTCTTTTTTTCGCATTTGCAATTACATACATTATATCACCAATTTACCAAGACGCATAATAGTAGACCAATTTAGTACATATAAATTGCTCTAATATATATTTGCCAATTAAGAGATCTTAAAATTTTATTACATTGTATATTTTTAACTGTAGATGAACTGCATAGTTAAGGATAACCCTCTATAAAAGCGGATTACCCATCCTTATTTTCACCATCTCTCCGCAAAGGAACTCTTTCAAATCACCCTTAGACACCCATGTCGATGTATCCTCAAAGTAGTTGAATTGCGTGGTACCCAAATTCACCTCGAGAGGTGCATCATCCGACATATCACGCGCATTTGCATGTAGCCATATGCATGCCTTAGTGAGACACTCGATCTTTGGCTTCTCGATCCAAGTATATGTAGTTGGTTTTTCTTGGTGACTTGAATCTTGCATTCCTTTACCCAAAATGGCCTTCTTTAGCCCGCTTGAACCCTTCTTCTCTGAACCCTTCTTCGCCTTCTCTAGAGGAGGTGAGTCCGCCTTGCTTTCCTTGGGCTTGTTTATTCTCTCCAAAACCTAATAGTTCAACAGTAAAAACATTCAACTTAGTTAGTAGGTAGGTATGAAACAAATCATTATGAATATGGATTTAAGTGGCTTCAATTTACCTCGTCTGAAAACCTCACCCATGCCGATGGCCACAACACATAACCACCACGAGCATCGGTCAAGACATTTATATCAATTGACGGTTTAGGCAGCGGAAGAGCAAAGTCTTCGTAACCAGGAGTAATGGTGATTACACTAACCGCCAAGTGCTCATTGTCCACAGGCCCATGATGGACAATTGCTCGTTCACTTCGTGGTTGTGCATTTCCTACAGCCACCACAATCAAACCCTCATCTTTTACATCTAGTAAAAGCTGGCAAGGCGTTTCTTCCTTCAAAAAGTAAATGAAATTGAGGTTACGAACATGGAATTACAGAATATAACATGTTACTTAGTTTTAAAAATTATAAGGATAATAGTTACCTCTAACTCAAGTATAGATGGTGGGGTTTTTGTGTGTTAGGATGGCTAGCTTTGTCCTGATGTATCGCCGGTAAACCAAACTGTGAGAGGACCGTGTTGAAACTCTCCGTGACTTTCTCCGTCACTTTCTCCGTGACTTTCTCCGTAATTTCCTCCGTAAGCTTCTCGCGAATATCTTGTGTCATAGCTTCCATATCATGTGGTTGAGAGCGTGATTTTGTACCCACGGAGTAATCTTTAGAATACGCTTTTGTCACACCTAGACGAATACCACCTAAACCCCTCAAATGTCCACTATGGTCCTTTCCCAAAGTCTTATAAAAGGGCATCTTTGTTGCCTTGGGGAGTGAACTCGCCGCTAACCTCTTTTTGCTTGAGCCCCATCTATAGAGAAATTAACAACGGTAAGTTAAAAAAAAAAATCAACATCATAAGCGGCGGCGGCTAGGGGGTGGGGCAAAGACTGCATACGGGGCTTGGCGGAGCGGGGGTAAGGGGAGTGTGCGGGGGTGGGGGCGGTGTGCGGGGGAGCGGGGGTGGGGGCCGTGTGCACTGGGGAGTGGGGGATGTGTGAAAGGATGGGGGCTGTGGGGAGTGGGGGCGGTGTGCGAGGGTGGTGGGCGGTGTGCGGGAGTGGGGGCGGTGTGCAAGGGAGTGTGGGGAGTGTGCAATGGGGTGGGAGTGTGCAGTGGGGTGGGAGTGTGCGGGGATGGGGGGCGGTGTGCGGGGAGTGTGCGGGGGTGGGGGCAGTGTGCAGGAATGAAGGGTAGTGTGCGGTGGGGGGGGAGTGTGTGCGGGGGGGGGCAGTGTGCGAGAGGAGTGTGCGGGGGTGGGGGGCAGTGTGCAAGGGAGTGTGCGGTGGGGTGGAAGTGGGTGGGGGGATTGTTAGGGGTGTGGGAAATGTGGGGGGGAGTGTGCGGGCGTGGGGGGAGTGTGCGGGGGGTGGGGGGATTGTTAGGGGTGTGGGCGTGTGGGGGCGGTGGGGGGGGGGCAGTGTGCGGGGGTAGGGGGAGTGTGCATGGGGGTGGGGGATTAGTAGTGCATGTACTTACAACGGCATTGGCTATGTTCAAGGTTCCGGATCTGAAATGGTCATTTGATTGTTGATATCACGCCTATGCAAGGAGTACCACCAATCAGCGACACGATCAACTTTGACAGACGGCGCGGCCTTAGAGCTAGAAGACGGCGTTGTGGTTGTATCGGTAGAAGGGTAAAATTTCTCGTAAATCCACAACTTTCTCGCGCTCGCATAAGTATGGGAACCCATATGATGGTAGTGCTTCCTCTGTCTTGCACTGAGTGAATGTTTCTCACGCTTAGCCTATAAATTCACATGGGCAATTCGAAAACACATGTAATTGTATTGAAAGTGAACATGCAAAGTCGAATATATATAGTTTAAAGTGCAATACTTACCACTATCTCCGGCGTAGTATTTTGGGCAACAAATGTCTCCCAATCTTCCGGTTTTATATGTCCCCAAATCTGATGAGGCAAAGAATCCGGTTGAAATGTATCTTCCTGCTCTCCCCCTTCCTTTTCTGTTTCATTTTCGACCTCCTTGTCCGTCTCACCCTCATTTTGCTTTGATTTTTGAATTTTCCTCCTCTTTATAGTCCTCTTTCTCCGTTTCGTGATCCACCCACTCACTAGTTTGCTTCTGAAAGCTCTAAATCTTTCGGCCACCGCGGATAGAAACACCGCCTTTTTTCCTCATTATGCACTAGAGGAAAAAAGCCCAAGGGCTGTGGTCAAAAGGGGCCCAAGGGCTGCGTTTTTTGACCGCAGCCATTGGACTAGCAGCCCTTCGCATTTAGGAAGGGCTGCGGTCAAGGCAAAAACGGCAGCCCTTGGTGGGTTAAGGGTCGCGGTTAAGGGCTAAAACCGCAGCCCTTAACATTAAGGGCTGCGGTTTTGGCCCTTAACCGCAGCCCCTTGTGACCCAAAAAAAAATTAACTTTTTTTTTTTTTTTTTTTTTTTTTTTTTTTTTTGCATTTTATTGTCCTAAATGTTCCCAAACAGTTATATATATATATATATTAGTATCATAAATTATGTTTTTTTACACAAAACAATAACTGAATTACATTAGTTTGAGGTTGCCCTCAAGTGTTCGAATTGCAATACATAAGCAGGATCACAAACACTAACTAGCATTACAACAACTCCATCAAGACTAGCATCCGGATCCCTCGAAAGCAACTTCTCTGGAGATGATAGAACCTGGGCAAATAAAACCAAAATCAATATAATTTGGAGGTGAACCTGGGGGGTGTCGGGGGCAAGCAGGGGGTCTTTGGGTCTTCTTGGGCAGTGGGGGGGGAGGTGTAGCAGGGGGCAGGGGGTGCGGGCGGCGAGGGGTCTTGGGCTGGGGTGGGGTGTAGCAAGGGGGCAGCAGGGGGAGCAGGGGGTGCTTGGGGTAGGGGTACTTGCCGGGCGGTGGGGGTGTAGCAGGGGGCAGGGGTGCGGGGCGGCAGGGGGTCTTTGGGCTGGGGTCAAGGGGGTGTTGCAAGGGGGGAGCGGGGGGGCAGGGCTTAAAACAATGACTAAATGCTAGAACTTTGGCTTAAAACGAATAGCGTGAATGTTGTAGCATGAAACTTTTGATACACAAAAAGTACATAGAGAAAAAGAAAAGAAGAAAAAGAATAGACTAAAAATTTGACAATATCAGATAATAATTGTAATACTTTGGTATTCAACAAGTAAAGTGTAGCTAAAACAACAAATTCATTTCAATGTATGTCTAATAGAACTTATAAACATTCAACCTATAAAGTAATAGGCAAAAGAAGAAAAAAATCATGACGATTACTATATACCTTTACTCTTTTTGTCCATAATTAATTGTTATGCTGTTCTAATCTCCCATAACTGAGTTTTTTGACATGATTAAACAAAAAAAAAATTGTTCTCTACTTACCCCAAATGTAGTTGAAAATAAATCAACAAACTTAGAAGATTATAATAGTTTGTCAAATTAAATTTGATGGCACTAAATGCATAAGATTACATTATACCATCATGTTTTTGCATGAATCAAGAGAAAAAAAACCATGAAAACATACTTAATTGCTTATTAGGCCAACAAATCACACAAATATCAAGCCGTAACCACTTCATTATCCATGGATCAAGCGATTAAAGTCCTAAAATAACCACTTAGATGCATAGTAGGCCAAGAAATCCCACAAAAACCATTAACTAACTAATGTTCACCAACTTTATGCATGAAACAATCAATCAATGCCAAAACGATTCAATAAAACCAACACCATGATCCCAAAGGGGCTACAATGCCCATACTAATTCCTCGAACAATCATCTTCAACTAAGGGGAAAAGGGGGATAAATAAGGTTCATCCTTGAACAATCGACTTCGGATAGGATGGTTCTAATTTCTAAAACATAATCGGAAAAAGAATTCTAAGATAAGTTAATAGAAGGGGGATAAATAGAAGGATGAGATGGTCTGAGATTGAGTACCTGATCAGTCATATCCTTGGCAATAATGTCAACAAATGCAGCATCTGATAAAGATAAGTTACATGATTGTTAATATTATGAAATCATGACAACTACAAAGCAAAACGTAAACAAAGAACATCCAATCTAAGCCAACAGGGGGAGTGTGTGCATGGGTTGTGGGAGGGGGTGTGTGCAGGGGCGTGGGAGGGGGGGTGTGTGCGGGGGCTGTGGGAGGGGGTGCGTGTGCAGGGGGTGGTGTGCATGGGGGTGGTGTGCATGGGGGTGGTGCGCAGGGGCTGTTTAGGGGATGGGGGGTGCTACGGCAGTAGGGGTGGGGCCGTGGAGCAGGGGGTCTGTGCATGGTAGGGGTTATGTGCAAGGGGCAGTGGAAGGGGGGTGTTTATGCAGGGGCTGTGGGAGGGGTGTGTGTGCAGGGGCTCTGGGAGGTGGGTGTGTGTTCAGGGGCTCTGGGAGGGGTGTGTGTTCTAGACATGTATTATATTGACGTTGGAAGGTGGGGATGTGTTCTTGATGTTTCTTGTGGAGTGTATATATCTATATCTACCTCATGTAAACATACAAGACCCTAAATAAAATTCAGGAAAGTTCTGAAACATTTACAAAGTATTACCCCAAATGTATCGAAAGGCTTTAAGTGAAGCTATTTGCATATCACAACTAAATGCTCATAATACATTAATCCAAGAAAATTTAAGCACAGATGACGCGACAAAAAATGTAATTTCACCATACAACTAAACCAAACAACATCATCCCAACACATGCCAACCAAATAACAAAACAACCTAATACTCAATATTACAAGAAGCATACTTTAACTTCAAAAGACCAATGATCAAGAGCTGTAAGCGCACACGGAATAGTCAAAGTATACATTTCGCCCAAATGCGGATGCTCAACCTGCAACCACCAATACCACATTCATCAATTCTATTTAAACCTCAAATTACTATTGACATAATAGAAATTTCATTAAAAAGATTTCAAAAAAGAAACCTGTGAGACAAACCATCTAAGCTGATAAGCAGCAACAATGGCGTAAGCAAGAGGAGTCCTAGCAGACGCAGCAGATATTTCATCAACATGGGGGGGAGTGGGGGAGTGCAGCAGGGGGAGGGTTGGCGAGGGCCGGGGAGGCTGGGCGGGGGAGTGCAGCAGGGGGGCAGCAATGGGGGGGGGAGTGCAGCGGGGTGGGCAGCAATGGGGGGGGAGTGCGCAGGGGGCAACAATGGGCGGGGGGGGAAGTATGTTTCTTCATTCAAATAGAAAAACTCAGGTGTCTGCAACACGATAAGAGCATGTTCTTTCAAAATTTACCACCTCAAATCTTGAATTTAAGATAGCTAAAAAGAGGTGCGAGATCGAAGATACTATACAAAAATACTTCACAAAGCAACTATCACCTAATTCAGTGCTGAACATCCAGACCAGATAATGAAGAGACAGAACAAAAACATTTGCGATAACATCAAGCTCGCAGCTCAGTGAAGACAACAGGTGTTGCCAAGAACATAAACCAAAACATGGCTTATCCAAGATCAGCATTAGAGCTCATCAATCAACCATTCATCAAACATTTTTAAAATAGAAAGGATGCAGACCCCACCCAATCGCACTTTCATCAATGATAGCGATGTTAGGCACCTAAGAGTGTTCTATTTTCCATCAGAACTAATTCAATTGGAAAAAGAAAAAAATTAATGCTTACCATCCACATGATCGGGATGGTGATGCGTAACAAACACCACCAACTTTCTCGGTAAAGCCGCAATAATATTCGCAAGCTGATAAAACACAAAACTTCTTTCATCACATCTTCGGTTAAAGAATTAAGCCATATTGACCTGCACTTATGGTTGTCTGCAGTATTCTGCTCCATCTAAGACTGACCAACTTTTAGAAAGAACTAACAAAATGACATGATTTCACGCAGTATATGTCGAGAATGGAACAGCATACATGCAAAAAGCGACCAGAGTGTGAATGTACATGCTTGCAATTTAAGCATTTTGAAACCTCATTTTAACAGACTTCATCATGTAACATTCGCAAACAAATAAACATTCGCAAACTCAAATTCATTGCATAATGAGGAACAATTGTTGTAATCCAAAGTAAGTTTTGTAAGATCCTAAAGAAGACCCAAACCCTAAGTTCGACAAAATCAATCAAACAAACAACAAAAAACGCAAGAATGGGAGTAACTTAAATCAATAACAAAAGAAACTCAAGCCATTGCAAGAATCAATTTCAAACCCTAGATCCACGAAAATCATCAAAAAAAACAAGCAAAATCAGGTAAAAACTTAAAATTAAAAGAGAGGAGAGAGAATATACCTCAGCGGCGAGGTAGTCCAGAACGACGTCGAGGTAAACCGGAACTCCGGACGATCAGCAGTAGTAGTCGCGCGATAAACGAAAGGAGGAGGTGAGTTTGTGGACAGCGGCGAGCAGAGGAGATGAGTAGAGGAGATGACAGTGGCGGCGGTGAAGCGTGGGGCTACGGCGAACGTTAACTGGGAACGTATTCTATAAAAACAAGAAACAAACAAAAAGTTACACAAAATGTGTTTCAAAGCATATAAGTGGAGTTTAATTGACTCTTATAGTTATATATGTACCTATTGGGACTATATATGACCTAACATGCGGCTAAATGCAAAAAATTAAGTGAATTGGAGTGTAAAGGCCAAAATCGGCCCGAAATGGCCTTCATTTACCCAAAATTTCTTTCAAAGCATATAAGTGGAGTTTATTTGACTCTTATAGTTATATATGTAGCTATTGGAACTATATACGACTTAACATGCGGCTAAATGCAAAAAACTAAGTGAATTGGAGTGTAAAGGCCAAAATCGGCCCGAAATGGCCTTCATTTACCCAAAACGTGTTTCAAAGCATATAAGTGGAGTTTAATTGACTCTTATAGTTATATATGTACCTATTGGGAATATATATGACCTAACATGCGGCTAAATGCAAAAAACTAAGTGAATTGGAGTGTAAAGGCCAAAATCGGCCCGAAATAGCCTTCATTTACCCAAAATGTGTTTCAAAGCATATAAGTGGAGTTTAATTGAGTCTTATAGTTATATATGTACTTATTGGAACTATATATGACCTAACATGCGGCTAAATGCAAAAAACTAAGTGAATTGGAGTGTAAAGGCCAAAATCGGCCCGAAATGGCCTTCATTTACCCAAAATGTGTTTCAAAGCATATAAGTGGAGTTTAATTGACTCTTATAATTATATATGTACCTATTGGAACTATATATGACTTAACATGCGGCTAAATGCAAAAAACTAAGTGAATTGGAGTGTAAAGGCCAAAATCGGCCCGAAATGGCCTTCATTTACCCAAAATGTGTTTCAAAGCATATAAGTGGAGTTTAATTGACTCTTATAGTTATATATGTACCTATTGGGAATATATATGACCTAACATGCGGCTAAATGCAAAAACCTAAGTGAATTGGAGTGTAAAGGCCAAAATCGGCCCGAAATGGCCTTCATTTACCCAAAATGTGTTTCAAAGCATATAAGTGGAGTTTAATTGACTCTTATAGTTATATATGTACTTATTGGAACTATATATGACCTAACATGCGGCTAAATGCAAAAAACTAAGTGAATTGGAGTGTAAAGGCCAAAATCGGCCCGAAATGGCCTTCATTTACCCAAAATGTGTTTCAAAGCATATAAGTGGAGTTTAATTGACTCTTATAGTTATATATGTACCTATTGGAACTATATATGACCTAACATGCGGCTAAATGCAAAAAACTAAGTGAATTGGAGTGTAAAGGCCAAAATCGGCCCGAAATGGCCTTCATTTACCCAAAATGTGTTTCAAAGCATATAAGTGGAGTTTAATTGACTCTTATAGTTATATATGTACCTATTGGAACTATATATGACCTAACATGCCCCTAAATGCCGGAAATAAAAGTAATTCAGTTAAAAAAATAAACTTACACAAGTGTCTTCCCATAATGATTTCTTCATTGCATCGGGCACATCTTTCCACCCCACCAAAATGCTCAGTTTGCGCACACATAACCCTAAATGCTGCCCATACTTTTTACGCCATTGACCACAAGGTTGACCCATATCATCATACTCGAGGGTCATAGGGGTGTTATAATTCAATCCCTTGGTTACACCCCTTCCTTTCCGCTTCTTTGTTGCAATTTTACTTGGAGTTTTGGTACTAAGAACCTCTTTCCCCGCATTTTTGTGTGGCACAATGACGGATGAAATACATGGATAATCTTTCCTAGGGGGGAGCCTTATTGGCTAGCTCCTCATTTATTTCAGCCAAGTGAAGTTCCCTTTCACGCAAGCGCTTCTCCTCATCATGCGCTACGTCTTCTGGGTCACCTTTATCGTTCTCCTTCTCTGCATCATACTCATCATCATCATCCAATGACTTATCATAATCATCATCGGTTTCTTCCTCCACAATCACATCATCTCGGACCATGTTTGAAACTCCTAAAATTTTAAAAAACGATATTAGAACGCGTAAGATTAAACAAACATATAATTAGAAACCCCCTGCACAGCCCCCACCCCCTGCACTCCCCCCACCCCTTGATGCCTCCCCCTTGATCGCCCCCCGCACAGCCCACCCCACCTCGCTGCACATTCCCCCCCGCTGAACCGCACACTCCCGTCCTTCTCTTGCCCCCCTTCCACAGCCCCTCCTGCACAACCCCCTTCACTGCCCCCCCGTAGAGCCCCCTTCACTTGCCCCCCGCACATCCCCGCACCGGCCCGCTTCACTCGCCCCCGCCTGACCCCCCTTCACTGGCCCCCTTCTTGCCCCCCGCACATCCTCCCCTTCACTCCCCATTGGATCGCCCCTCCCCCGCTGCCCCTCTCGCACACTCCCCCGAATCGCCCTCCCCGCATAGCCCCCTTCACGCCCTCCTTCACTCGCCCCCGCACGCCTCTCCCTTCACTCGCCCCCTCGCACATCCCCACCCTCACTACACACACCCCCCCGCACAACCCCCCTTCACTTGCCCCCTTCACTCCCCCCATTGTCGCCCCCCCCGCACAGCGCCCCCACACTCCCCCCCGATTGCACACTCCCCCGCCGCTTGCCCCCTTCACGCCCCCCCTTCATGCCCCCCTTCGTGCCCCCCGCACAGCCCCCTTCCTTGCCCCCCGCACCCCCCCTTGCACACTCCCCCTTCACGCCCCCCGCACAACCCCCTTCACCGCCCCCTTAATCTGTCCCACCCCGCTTGCACAAGCACCCCATGAACAGTCCCCCCCCCCCCAAACAATCCATAATTACACCCTAAACGACATTCATATACCCAATTCGGTTTTCAAATCATGTGACCCGACTTTAAGTGACTCTAATAGGCCCGAAATGACATTCACTTACCCAAAACGGGTTTCAATACATGTGAAGCGAGTTTACTTTATTGTAATACATATATATATACTAATAAGAACTATACATGACCTAACATGCGGCTAAAAGCGAGAAATTAAGTTAATTGAGGTTGAAAAGCCGAAATAGGCCCGAAATGATATTCACTTACCCAAAATGGGTTTCAATACATGTGAAGCGAGTTTAGTTAATTGTAATACATATATATATACTAATAAGAATTATACATGACCTAACATGCGGCTAAATGCATGAAATTAAGTTAATTGAGGTTGAAAAGCCGAAATAGGCCCGAAATGATATTCACTTACCCGAAATGGGTTTCAATACATGTGAAACGAGTTTAGTTAATTGTAATACATATATATATACTAATAAGAACTATACATGACCTAACATGCGGCTAAAAGCGAGAAATTAAGTTAATTGAGGTTGAAAAGCCGAAATTGGCCCGAAATCACATTCACTTACCCAAAATGGGTTTCAATACATGTGAAGCAAGTTTAGTTGATTGTAATACATATATATACACTAATAAGAACTATACATGACTTAACATGCGGCTAAAAGCGAGAAATTAAGTTAATTGAGGTTGAAAAGCCGAAATTGGCCCGAAATGACATTCACTTACCCAAAATGGGTTTTAATACATGTGAAGCGAGTTTAGTTGATTGTAATACATATATATATATACTAATAAGAACTATACATGAACTAACATTCGGCTAAAAGCGAGAAATTAAGTTAATTGAGGTTGAAAAGCCGAAATTGGCCTGAAATGACATTCACTTACCCCAAATGGGTTTCAATACATGTGAAGCGAGTTTAGTTGATTGAAATACATATATATACAGTAATAAGAACTATACATGACACTACATGCGGCTTAAAGTGAAAAATAAAGTAAAATGACATTGCAAAGCCGAAAGCCGGAATTGGAACCAAAGAAGTCGAGCCTATTGTTTACTTTTGCCACCTTCATTTGAAGTATCAACCATTATCCCTTCCCCGTGATCTGCACGCATGTAACTTGTCTCTAACTCCACATCAGTGACATCGGAGTTGGGAATGGTGAAAGGCGGGGTGTCTTCAAACGCATCGTACTCCTCCTAATCCTCAACATCACCAACTCCGAGTATACTTCTTTTTCCCGGAACAACAATTGACCACTTGTTATCAGAAGGGTCAGTTATGTAGAATACTTGCTTAACTTGTGATGCAAGCACGAATGGCTCTTCACTATCACGCAACCGACCCAAGTCTACAAGAGTAAATCCACAAGGGTCATCTTCTCTTATGTAACGCCGGTTATACTCAACCTACTTGCATCGAAATAAGAAGACCGTGAAACCAGAGTAGTCAAGCTCCCATATATCTTGAACTCGTCTATAGTATAACAATCTAGCATCAATTGGAGACTTGTCTTTGGCACTTGCATACTGTGTAGATGATGCCTCTACTGAAACACCACTATTCTGGAGAGATCTCGACTTTTGATCTTGACGATCTGTCCAATACGTATATCCGTTAACATCATAACCCTCATAGGAGTGCACAGCTTCTCGAGGACCAAATGCTAGCCACTTCAGAGTTTCAGAAACATTGGAATCTACTTCACGCATTATTCGGTTATGGAACCAATCAATAAACGTCTTATTATGCAACTGCATCAATGCTCTAGTCCCTTTACCGGATTCGGTCACGCAACTCCTCCAAATGCTCATCCAAGTACGGATGCACTGTACCATATCTTTGCAATACAAATAAGTGTGCTTGTATGCGCCTTTAAACAGGAGGTACTATCATTTTGGAGCCAAGTGTACCTTTACCCGCGAGTCTGCCCTCGTGTCGAGATGTAGGAAGTCCAATAGGATCAACATTAGTTAAGAACTCAGCCACAAAATTACCGACCTCTTCACTCACAATCCCCTGAATTATACTTCCTTCTAGTTGCGCTGGATTCCTTACTTTATCTTTCAAAGAGCCCATATGTCTCTCAAAGGGATAGCACCACCTCAAAAACACCGGACCACATAGCTTAATTTCTCGAACTAGATGACCAACCAAATGGACCATAATGTTGAAGAAAGCAGGTGGGAAGTACATCTCAAACTTGCACAAAGTCTGTATCACGCTAGCCTGCAGAGCATCAACCTTCGAGGGTTGTAACATTTTGCTACATATAGTATTGAAAAAAGAACACAGCTCTGTTATGGTATGTCTCACATGTTTCGGCAATATCCCTCGAATTGCAATCGGTAAGAATACTTGCATCATTACATAACAATCATGAAACTTCATGCTCGATAATTTCAACTCACCGTCTAAGGTAACAAATCTTTTCATGTTCGATGAGTACCCTGATGGAACCTTAATGTTGTACAAACACTCGCAAAAAAGACGCTTCTCAGCTCTAGATAGAGTGTAGCAAGCCGGAGGTAAATAGTTCCTATCATCATCCTTCACCGTTTTCTTTCCTTTTCTTTCAATTCCTGCAGGCGACCCTTCTTCCTGTTCCTTTTCTTTTCCCTTTCCTTTTTACTTTTCCAGACACTTTCTCTTTTTTCTTTCTTTTCTTAGTGTCCCTCTTTTGAGCCCATAGTTCTGGTCGAAGCCCCTCACTTTCTATATACAGTCGCACCCCTTTGCTATCCTTTGTCTTATGTGGAATATTCATAAGTGTCCCCAGAATGGCGTCACATACATTTTTCTCTATGTGCATGACGTCGAGACAATGTCTAACCTCTAGATATCTCCAATATGGAAGTTTCCACAGAATAGACTCCTTTTTCTAAAGTCCCTTATCACCAACACTCGCTCCTTTGCCGAATATCGTTTCAATACCC
Source organism: Beta lomatogona (assembly GCA_947646795.1). Classification (NCBI taxonomy): domain Eukaryota; kingdom Viridiplantae; phylum Streptophyta; class Magnoliopsida; order Caryophyllales; family Amaranthaceae; genus Beta; species Beta lomatogona. Next base: position 370,459 of record CANSNZ010001137.1, read on the forward strand.
TTGACTTGATCATAAACCACAATACCAATCAATGGTCTACGAACAACCCCTTCCTCAACTGTTCCATCGAATGCCTTCTTCTTATTACGATAAGGATGGTCGCGTCGAAGGAATCTTCGGGTGCGCATATAAACATCTTTGTGACAAGTAGTAATGTATTTAGATGTTGTGTCGTCCAGGCAAATAGGGCATGCTTTCTTCCCTTTGTTCTTGTACCCGGATAAGTTCCCATAAGCAGGATAGTCATTAAGAGTGAATAAAAGCATGGCACGCAATGTGAATACCTCATCAGCATGTGCGTCATACACAGAAACTCCTTCATCCCACATTTTTCTCAAATCATCAAAAAGTGGCCGGAGGTAGACATCTATGTCGTTTCCAGGCTGTTTCGGCCCTGAAATAAGAATCGACAACATGATGTATTTGCGTTTCATGCACAACCAAGGAGGCAAGTTGTATATAACTAGAAGAACCCGCCACGTACTATGTTGAGAACTAAGATTGTCAAATGGGTTCATTCCATCCGTGCATAGGCCAAGCCTCAAATTTCTGTCCTCGGCACCAAAGGTCTTATGACAATGGTTGATACCTTTCCACTCAGGAGAGAATCAGCCGGATGTTTGAGAAAACCGTCCTTTTTCCTTCGTTCTGCATGCCACCTCAAGTTCGTAGCATTTTTTTTTATTGAAAACATGCGCTTGAATCGTGGTATAATCAGAAGATACCACATCACCTTTGCTGCAGGACCTTTCTTATCACCAACCCCTGCGCGCCTGTAATGCGACTTCCCACATCGAGGACACTCATCCATATTTTCATATTCATTTCGATATAGCACACAATCGTTTGGACAAGCATGTATCCTCTGGTACTCTAAATCGAAGGGACACATCAATTTCTTAGCATAGTAGTTCGACTTGGGTAGTTCATGGTCGTCCGGCAACATATAACCAAATGCTTGCAACAAAGAAGTGAAACAAGAGTCACTTATACCGGCTTTCGTCTTGATATTAAAGAGTGTTATCACGGTCGTCAGCTTGGTGTACCTCGTACAACCGGGATACAACGGTTTCCGAGATGCCTCGTCCATGCACTCAAAAATACGAGGCCGTTTGCCAGAATGATCTACCCCCGCCATCATCTCCTCGATATGATCCCCTTCATCATCATCATCTTCTACTTGAATATCCTCATATTCATCCTCGATGTTGTCATTCTCAATGACATCAAACTCACCTTCTTCATGCACATCGTTAACAATGGCATTTCGCCCATCAAACATACCCTCCTCACCGTGCCAAACCCATACATAGTAGTCTTGTCTATACCCGCGACGAAAGATATGCTCCCTAAGCGACTCAATGCTACTAACGATGCTCCCATTACCATAATCAACACAAGGACAATAACACCTCTCGGTTCCCTTTGTAGCCTGATGACTTAATGCAGCATCACAAAATTCAAAGACCCCATCCACGAATTCACACGTGTCACGACTACCATACATCCATGCACGATTCATTTGAACCAAACCTAGCTCTAATTAAACACAAGCAACAAGTACCCAATGTCAATGACGAATTTCACTACATTATTAGAGTTTATACACGATATATATTTAATGAAATTAGGCATGCTTTCCAAGGGTCCTTATCACTCCAACCTAACCCATCCTTAGATGTCTAATCTCACTAGTGAATGTATTGCCTTCAGTTCGAATCTACGGAAAATCCGGCAGCATTTCCCTACAGTTCTCCAAGTACACGATGTAGATATATAGTTATTTATATCTACATATGTACCCAGAGAACAAAAGTAGGGAAACGACGAGCCAAGATTTTCCTCTAGAATCGAACTAAAGACATACATTCACCACCTAAGTGAGATTAAACATCTAAGAACAGTCCCAAACCGGGGACTATTCAAGACTTACTCCTAATGAGTAAGTCTCGAACGGGTATCTAGGCATATGATATGATGATGCAAACATAGGTTTTTAAAAACAACAAAACATTTTACATCTAATCTCAATTCAACGATAAATATATACACATTTGCACATATATATATATATATATATATATATATATATATATATAAACCAATTTACTATGAAAGAAAGTTAAATATGAGTGATAACATAACAATATCAAGGTTGTGAATAGGGAAATCGAGCTCAACACTCCTTCCCTAGCTAGCTTCAATAATCAACAACAAAGTTTAAAAGTTAACATTAGTATAAATTAGCAATTCAAACAAAACAAAACTAAACTAAACTAATTAGCTAAACTAAACTAAATATCTAAACCAATAATCAACAACAACGTTTAAAGTTCAAACCTAACTAGTTAGTAAGTACTACAACTACCACAACAACAACAACAACAACAACAACAACAACAACAACAACAACATCATCATCATCAACAACAACAACAACAATAGCTACTACCCACAACATCCACAAAAATAGCAACCACAACAAAGCCCTAGTTTTTTTTAACCTAAAAATCAAACTAACTACTTTAAATAAAATAATTAACTCAAATCAATCAAATTTACACCCTTTAACTATTATACAACCTAATTTAATTAACAATTATTCATAAAAGAACAATTAATTATAAACTTGAAGCTTCAAATATGAGAAGGAATGGTGGAGGTAGAGGTAGAAAAGGAATGTAGGTACCTAAGAAGAGTTAGAGAAGGAATGTAGGTGTTTAGGAACGGTGGAGTTGCGGTGGTGGTGGTGCAGCCACGGAGGAGGACGCAGGTGCAGCCACGGAGGAGGACGCAGGTGGGGTTTGTGGTTGAAACCCACCGAATTGGAGAGGAGGACGCAGCAGCTGGTGGTCGTCGGGGTCGAGGGAAGGTGGAACCCTGTGGTGGCAGTGGTGGTGGAACCTAGTGGTGGCAGTGGGGTCGGGGGAAGGTGGAACGCTTGCGTGAATTGGAGGGACTGAGGGAGTCATTTTTTTGAAAGGAAGGACGAAGGAGGGAGTTAACAGTGATGAGAGGGAATTTGACGCGAAAAAATAAACAAAATAAACCGCTGCGGTTCATAAAACCGCAACGGTTAATAGAGAACCGCAGCGGTTAACTGTTAACCGTTGTGGTTTTTATGAAAACCGCAGCGGTTTGTTAGGCCACTTTTCCCACCCAAATTTTCGACGATTTACCGCTGCGGTTCTCTTAAGGACCGCAACGGTTTTGTTGTGACATATATCGTTTTTTCCACTAGTGTAATTAAGCTGTTGTTTGGAGCAGGCTGTTACAGATGGTATCAGAGCTTAGGTTTTCGAAATCCAAAATTAAGTATTTTCGATTTATAGGTTTTGAAAACAATAAGTAAAGAGTATATATATAAGTATTTTCTTAAGGAAGGAAAATTAAAACTAATTTCATATATATACGTAAAATTTTCCAAACGTCTGTGGATATGTTTGTGATATTATGTGTATGTTATATGAATTTATGTGTTTATAAATGTGTGAGTGAATGTTAAGATATTTTGGGTACAGATGGTATTGAATAGATTACGTGAAGATGTAGGTGAGAACATGCTTATATAAAGAAGACCCAACACCGATTTTGTTGTCAATAAATGGTGATATGATTTGGTGGATCGTGCTAGGTAGGTACTAGGTTCTATTCCGAGAATGAAAAGAGATTATAGATGCTTGTAGGAGCCATTAAAGGCGTCCCGGGATGTAAGCCAATGTGATTTGGGAGTCATGGATAAGTTTACTGCAAGTTTAGTGGAATCTGTTAAAATTATATGACTACTGCAACTGTTCGGGGTTATGATGTAATTAGTGAAGATAATGATACGTGTTGTTAGGAAGGAAAGTGTTGTGGGAATGGCAGAGGTGAGGTGAAGAACACTCTGGAGCGCCAGAGGCGAGGTTAGCCATACCAGAGAAACCTCACTAGGGAGCGATGTATGAACATATGACTCATGGAAAAAAAGGACGAAGTGGAGAAGAGTTGTGTTGTGCTTAAGCTTTGTGTTAGTATTTGTTTTATATATGTAATTATAAATAAGTGTGTTGTGAAATTATAAGGACGAAAAGGAAATAGAGTCTATATATATATATATATATATATATATATATATATTTATGCGAATGTACACTTAAAATAATCATGTTGGTATTATTAAGTAAGTTTTGTATCTGTATTAAGTTAGTGACCTAAATGGAGAGCTAAGGATTTAGTGTTATGAGTTGATAAAGGAACGAGTATGAGTTAGAATTAATATGGACATTAAGTTCAAACATTGAGAAGTACTAATATAAGTTATAGATTGCGATTGATGTGGAATAATGAGTATAAGTATTTGAAGTTATGATTTCATGTAGATAGTTGAATCGTGATATAACTATGTATGACAGGGTGATATGTACTAAGATTTATTAACCTGTAGTACTGATTATTGCAAGCAATTTGTTACAACGTAATATGGTTATACAGGTATAAGGTATAGGGATAGCAATTCCGGAAATACGGAAATCATTCTTGTAATATATGAGCCAATATAATTGTGATCAGGAATTTATTAGGTAAGAAATCTTGAAGTTTATATGTCGATTACAAGTACTTCGTCATTTGTTTTATGAATAACTGGGATATCTTCAAGAAACTGTGTTATAGTTTGGCTACGTTATAAGTTCCGACTGTGAAATGTACTTGAATTCGAATGAGTTTTATGTTTTTCTTACATATTTTGAAGTAAAGAATCATTTTGGAATATGGAATCTTGGGTATTACTAATTAGATTGGAATTGGTATATAATGGATTTGGCATATGATTTCCTCAAACATGTAAGTTGAATATTATCATGAAGAATAGGTGGAAGACGACGCAACTATGAAGAACTAAAACTCAAGAGGAATGGGTCTTATTCGACCTTGGAGAAGTCAAGTCACTGTACTCCAAAGGAAGAGCGGATGAAAAAAATATATAAGAAGAGAAATTGATGAAAAGGGAAAATAGTGGAAAATTTATGGAATGGGAAATTAAGAAGCAATAAGGAGAATGTCAAGGAGGGAAAGTCGAAGATACGCCAAAGTTGCAGGAAATTCCAAGTGTTGTAGTTTCAGGAAGAACAAAAAGTTTCAATGTATATAAAGTTGTAGATAATATGTTGTCAATTTGGGAACTTTGCATTTATGTATTTCTAGTGCATTCTGTTAAGCTTCAGTGTCATAGCTTGTATGTCTAATAAAGAATCGAGTTGCTGTAAATGATTATTGTTCAGAGATTCCATAAGTGAGATAGCAGAGTCAGAGCTACATGTGGATTTAATGCTTCAATTTGGAGTATTATAATATAATTTTGAGGATGTCTTAGCTAAGTAAGGACTAAGAGATAATTGAATATTATTAGGCGAAATCACCAAGCATAGACAGTGTTATATAGCAGGGTATGTTGTCAAGCCTGGAAGAACAGATTAAAAGTGGTAAAGGAAGATGTGTTACCAGAAGGAATTGGTTACATAATTCAGATAGTAAAGAATCATAAGAAAGTAATGGAGGAAAGAAAGAATTTAGATGGTTGATGAGTCTCCAGAAGTATTATCCGAGGATTTGCCAGCATTACGATTATATAAGGTAGCTGATTTTTATATATAGGTGCCAAGGGCTACGCTTACATTTAGAACTGAGATGGCCGAGTTAATGATGCAGTTAGAGGAATAGTTGCAAAAAGATTATATCCGACCCAATGTTTCACTCTGGAGAAAATGGTTAATGAAATTATGTAAAGATCATTGGCAAACTAATAAAATTGCAGTTAGGAATAGGAACTTGTTATTCCAAATAAATGAATTATTCGATTAGTTAAAGAGAAGATGGGGGTGTGTGAAGGTAGATTTAAGATAAGGATATTGTAAATTTAATTGGACCGGGCAATGACAATCTTGGTAGATAATATTTTAGTATAATGAAGAGTCAAGAAGTACATCTTAAAGAAGTGGTAAGAAAATCACGGAAAAGCTTTCGAGGACTTCCAAAACGGTTTATATTGACTTTATAAAAAAAACTTAAGGTGTATCCTTATTCAGAAAGATATGGAAGTGAGATAGCGAAGGTGACTAGAATTGTTTAAGGAATACAACATAAACATGTAGTACCACTAGGAAATGCAGATAAGATAGTGGATGCTTTGAACATAAATCTCGACAGGAGGTTGGATCCATTATTTCGGCTCAAAAAGAATATATAAGGAACTAATGTAAATGGAATTAGATGTGGAAGGGGGAAATAAATGTGGCGATTAAAACATTCCTTTTTAAAGGAACTTGAACTAAGTAAGTGTAAGCTGAGATTATCAAGGAACTAAGGTCAAAGATAGAAAATGAGACAATAGATTTCCAAATATATAGGTGTGAAAGCATACAAATAAAGGGAAATTGTGTATACCGATGACTCAAAGCTGAAGAATAGAATTTTGAAAGAGGGCATAGCAACACATAACCAGCTTATCATATAAGGGACAAGATGGTTCAGGATATAAAGAGGTATTTTTAGTGGAAAAGGGTGAAGCAAGACGTGCTGCCATACGTCAAACAATAATTATATTGCAAAAAGAGAAGTTAGAGGGAAGAAGTGACATGAACAAATAGGATGTGTTATTCGAATGTTGGTAGGCATGTTGTAAGCTTATGAAATGAAATCTAAGGGTTCGCGGGAAAGTAATTTAGCATGGACGAAAGTCCTCTATAATAATAGCTACCAATTGAGTATAGCTCTGTATGAAGCTCTATTTGGATATAAAGGTCGAACGCTCATTTGTTGGGATGAAATGAGTCTGGAATTCCAATAAGGTCTGATCAAGATTATAAGACTAAGAAGTAAGTGCAATTAATAAACAAAAAAAAAAAATAGATAGCTCAGGTTATAGGTATTTAACCTTTTGTTTCAATAACTACTATAGTCAACTTACCAATACCCCAAGAAGTATTGTCATAATTGTAACTATTGTATTTTGGTTATTATATGCCACCATGTAAGCGTTATGAGTTCGATTGTAAGGGAACATGAATTCCTATATGTTTTATTTGCATTGCTTCCTTTTTAAGTGACTTAAAGAGAGTAAAGTTAACCTTCGGGGTTTGTTTATTAGAATATTAAGATCCATTAGATAGGTCAGTGGAATTTTAACTCATGATTCTCCTCTAGATTACTGGAAAGAGATGTAAAATATTGTTACCATAAGAAATTTGGTTATATGCTATAAGAGCTTTCGAAAGTTAGGGATATAGGTTTTGGAGAATATGAACTTGTATAATTGAGAATTAGACAATGTTACATAATGATTCTTGATAAAAGAAAATTATCATAAGTCCGACAATACCTTAGTCAAGGAACTATGAAGCAACAGTGGAACAAAAGGTGCAACCTGTGGGAACAAATTCGATATGCGAGATCGCTATCCTCAGTTACTCTAAGGTACGATATAAGTTTCGGGATAAAACTTCTATAAGGGGTGTAGAATGTAACAACCTCATTTTTTTTAAGCCAAGATTATCTTAATAAACATAATTTATTAACGTAATAATTTAAACATGATCAGTTGTGCTTTATGATGAAAAAAAAAATTTTATGTGTAAGATTATGTGCTCTTTCGTGTGTGAATATGATCACATACTATGTGATTAATAATAAGAATCACGAGTTAAGATAAGTTATTTATGAATTACGTTAAGAACGTTGAGTAACGTTATGAAATTATGAGAATTCGAGTTGTTATCGGTTTTGAGTTTGAGATACCCTATAATTATGATTAAAGGGTTTATTGAGCCAAAATATCTTCATTAAAGTATACAAGTTATTTTGGGAGATTTAGTTAAGAATAATTAAGGATTAGGAAGTGGTGGATTATATAATTTAAGTTATAAGAGCTCCAAAATTCAAGATTGTTCCTAAGCCAGTGCAAAGACGATTTTGCCCCTAATACTAAATCAAAATCACGAATTTGCCATTGCCCATTTCCCAAATATATGAGACCAAGTTCCATGATTCATTTCATCAGATTTTATCAAACAAAACACACCACAATTCACTCACATTCTCTCCTCTTCTTCACGCCAGAAATGGCGAGCTTCATAGCTCCTGTTGGCAGCTTACTTCCTTCGAATTCTTGCCCTAGATCTTACATGCAATTGTTTTTCAAGGATCCCCAAGCTATTCTCCATACTGGGCAATCATTAGTTTTGAGTTATCATATATGTAGCATCCAAGAAAATCAAGAAAGGTAAGTTGTGGCTGAATTTCAGCACTTATGAGGTTTATTAGATTGGAACTTGATTTCTTTGGGTTAATTACTGAATTTTCAGTTATGGATGTTGTACTTAAGGTCTTAAGTGATTGATGGAGGAGTGTCAAAAGTGGTTAGGGGAGGTTTAGTTCCTAAACACCGAATTAAGGTACACAAGATTCCCCCTTAAAACTCTATTTTTTAGCTTTGGTTTCCTGTGTTTAGTTATGGAATTATTTGTATCAAAAATTTATGTTCTTCATGTTAATAAAACTGATTTGCATGTGGTTCTTATGAGTGATATCTTGTAAAACCGTTTTGCATGTCAAGTTCCCTAAGATGGATAAACCCTCTTGATAACCAAGTAAGAAAATGATGAGTTAACTTCCAAAAACCTGCTGCCGTATTTTTCTAGACCCAATATCGTCCTGTTCCACTAAGATTTTGGTCTTTCTGTCCTCTGGGAAGTTGTATATGTTGAAAAGTTGATGAATTTAGACCCAAAAATCACTCTATTTTATACACTAAAAGTTACACTTCCTAGAAAGTTGTGGCATGCATAACAAGTTTTTCTAAACAAAGTCCATCAAACCTTGCTATTACCCTGATTATACCTTGATTAATGAATTTGGTTGTTGTTGAACTTTCATGATACACTTCTGGAACCTTCATATATTGATTGTGAAATAAAACTTTGTTTCATTTTGCTCATCAAACGCCACGTGCAACCACAATTTGTTGAGTAAAAGAATACCTAAAACTCGATCTTCATTCAGTTGCTTTCCAACTTGATTCACCCTTGTTTCATTGGTTCATTGGGTACCCTTAAATGTTGGATACCTACTGTATATATTCACTTGGTTGTGATCCGACCAAACCCTTATCTAAGTATAGAAGTTACGACATAATCTCACACCTAAACCATCTTGTTTTGATATAATACCGAAACTGTGGAATTCATTTCTTGTTTACTTGCGTGGCGTAGTCTTTTCATATATCTAAGAACCTCTTTATGAAGAACTATTCATGCTGCCATATCTTGTTGGTCACCTTATCAACCACTCTGGTTAACCACAATGATTATTTTCCGAAACCTTGTTAATAAGTCACTTTTCCGGTATGGTGGAACTTGACATAGCAAGCATGTTTTACGAAACTTATTTTGATAAGTTAAAGTTTGTTATGATGGTTGAATTAATGATTATGGATAAGTATTTAAGTAAGTTATTTGAGTATAGTTATAAAAGTATAAGTATTTCAGTATAAGTGTTTAAGTATAAGTATTTCAGCATAAGTATTTAAGTACAAGTGTTGAGTATAAATATTTTTGTATGATTACAAGTTTTGTTTTATAAGGGGAAGTAAACAACATTTGTAGAGCGGGTTTGCTCATTATGTGTTTGGAGCGGGTATTGCTCCGTTATGTAGGGTCATGACCTAGAAGTCTTGCAAGCAGAAAATAAGAAAGGTGGGGAGACGTCCCTCAAAAGTTTGGAGTTGTGGCCTGCCCTCTCCATTCGTGTTCCTTCCCTGGAGTTATGCGATGTTTGTGATAAGTATAAGATTATTATTTGTGTTATATATATGGAGAACGATGTGTAATATCTTGAGAAAATTATTGGAAATTTCTCCAGTATATGCAAAAGTATTTCTATCGAAGTTTACTAGAAAGAACCAACGTATTTCTGAGCAAGTATTAACGTATTTCTGAATAAGAATAAAAGTATCTCGTAAAGTATGATTTTACGCTTTGAGTATAAGAAACGATTGCGTAATTTCAGCCACCTTATTATTTTGGAATGGGTAGGACTTGTGTACCAGCGTAGCTGATCGTTTTGTTCTTTGAACCTGTCCTGGTGGGGGCAGATCCATCTGTTTTGCAAAATTAGAGGAAATGTTCGGGTTAGCGCTTGTGTGCAAATGGGAAGTCCTGGTTAATGTGTTAATTCCGCTGCTATAGGATAACTTATCGTATACGAATATTTTATCGAGTTCAACATGTAATTCTGGTTTGTAATTCAGAACAAACATTTTGTCACAATACATTGTAATAATTATTTACTATATTTTATTATTTTTGTGATATGCTTGGATACTATCTGGTTTCATAACCTCCTATAGCAGGGGAGGTGCGGAAGTCCATTCTAACAATCCCTCTAATTAGCAGTTTGACTCTGTAGTTATTGGTAGGTGTCTTAATTAAGTTGCTGTTTGGAGCGGGCTGTTACAAAAAGTCAACAATTTCTTTCTGAGTGTCTTGAGTCTTAGTCAGTTTATCATCTGATTCATTGCACAAAATATCAATGCTACTCTTGAAGTACCTCTTTTAGTTTCTCTCTATTGTTTCGATGTGAGATCACGTGTAGTTTATCTCCTTAATAATCCCCCTCATATGTGAGCCCATATGTTAAGAGCATGCACTTCATTCTTTTCGAACTCGCCAAATATTATATTTCCAGCTTCAGCTGGATGAGGAACGTTATTCTTTTCGAGCCTTGAAATGGGCCACAGTCAAGCACAAGCAATACCATTCTTTCGAACCCTTGTGGTTCTCTAAGATACTCCGCCTTGATACCATGATAAAATTAATTGGGCCTAATGCATAATTAAGAAATTGGATAAGGGTCTATATTGGATGTTCACCTAATTCTTATCATTTTAAGATCGAGAAATTTACTACTTGATCTCATATAATTAATTACACTAACGAGCTCCCACAACTTGATTACATCATGGGTTTATATAAGAGAACATAACTTAAGTATAATAGGTATAGGTCACTATAATATTAATTACTTAAACTAACACATGCTCTAATTTTCTAAACATGCAATTGAATATCATAGCTGTAATGGAATTAGTCAAAAGAATTTCAAAATAATGATTCATTTCCATTAAACATCTTGAGTTATATTTTGGATTGTAATATGTGCCGTGTTTAAATTTCAGGGTTCACTTTTGACTTGAAACAAAGTGATTAAGGTCTTTAAAATTTGGGAAACTATACGAGAATAATATGAACATAATATTGAATATTGTATATTAAATCAAAATATATTTTGTACAAAATGGAGGGGGGTATTATAAGGATGAATCAATACTCCAATTAGAAAATTACTTGTACATACACTAGTAGAAAAAAGCTCAAATGCTCCAGTTGAAACTCCCCCTAAAGGCTCCGTATTTGACCCGTAGCAGACGTCATATGAGCATTTGAGCATTTTACAAATGCTCCGGTTGAGAACCGGAGCATTTATTTTCTCAAATGCTTCGGTTGTGCAAAAAACTGGAGCATTTGAGCTACATTACATGGGGAAAATACCACAAATGCTCCGGTTTTTAAGGTAAACCGCAGCATATGTACGCACAAATGCTTCGGTTTTCCTTATTAACCGGAGCATTTGTGTGTTTCATATAATAATAAAAAAAAAGCCCCAGGCCCCTATCTACTGCCAGCATGAGTGCTAGGTTTTCCTTATTAACCGGAGCATTTTTTACACTAGGGCTGCTGTAGTTTTTCTTATCAGCAACACTCATTGAATCTAACATATACCAAACACTCTATGTGCCCATCCCTTCAACCACAACATGCCTCGTGCTCCTCTCATTTACCCAACATAATATACAAAAATTGCACACGCAATTCGTACATCCAAGACATTCAAAATATTAATATTCATTACTAGCAAGAACAATAGGAACACTAGTTCATTACTAGCAAATACAAGCAACACTTGATTTGCAGGGTAGTTAGCACAAAGAAAGAGGAAGTCATAGTACTGAATTCAATACAAACTTCATGGCTTTGGAGTTTTGAGTTTTAGACAGCAAAAATTACTATAGTATATATTCATGTTAGTGTAGATTAAAATTTAACACAGGAAACATAATAGAAAGGAACAACATACAGATATAAAGACATTAGGCCCGCAAAGAAGGTCGAGTCACTATTATTCTTCTATTATATACTCCTAAAAGTGCAAAAAAGAAGGAGGTTCATAGCTTGAAGAACGAGTTACGATCAAGAGAAGATAGAGAAAAGAAATGAATAAAGGTACCACTATAGGCAGCAATCAAGCCGTAGCAACAGTAGGTATAGGTAGATTAGAGTAGCCCCCACAAAGTATACATTGTCATTCACAAGTTCAGCAGATTAATAAACTAAATTGTAATGGTTACACTACTCCCTACTCAAACATCGACGTAACACATGCCAAGAAAATGTAATTTATAGGAGCCAACAGTAATTGGAGTTTATGTTCATCAATATATCATTAAAACCAAAAAATTAAGAGATCACCTAATAAAACAAGAAGCAAGAAAGCACCCCAAATAATTAAAATCCATTGATCCCTTCATTGTAGATGACAAAAAAACGTAAAAATAAATCAAAGAATTGCTAAGCATGAGTACTGACTAGTACAATAAAAACATCAACACTGCCACTGATGGAAGCGAAATGAATAGGAGTCCGATCGTGATTGTCCTTGTCATTGATCGAATTGTTATCAAAATTATTCTCAACTAGAATTTTCACCAGCTAACATATTGATGACAAAGAAAATGACCCAAATTAAGTAAATGCAATTAAGAACATTAGAAACTTAAGAATGACGATTAAAGAACGAAACAAGAAGAATAATCTTAACAATGGTGATTAAGAGAGAAAGTACAGTACCTCAGAGTGACCGTTGGTAGCGGCCACGTGGAGGAGAGAGAGACCAGTCTCGTCTCGGTGTTGGGTAGCCTTGATACGTTCTAGTCAAAAAGTGTAGTATCACCCAAAGTTGTTAAAATCGAGATTCTTGTTTGAATCGGAAATGACCTATAGAAACGAATCGTAAAATCGAATCGTAAAATCGTAAGATTCTGCAAACACGTATAATCAAGATATTGCACTCAATCTACATTGTATATGCTAAAATTATAAGCTAAAAGACCTAAAAATTGGAGAAAATAGTTTTTTACCCACTATATTGGCAATAACTAACAATATATATCTATTATTTGCTTTGTTAGCATGATTTAAATTTGCAAGGTTTTCGCTAGTCAACAGAAATGTATAGAATCGTCTAGAATCGTGAATCGAATCGTCTACCATATTTTGAATTGTAAAATTGTAAGATTTTAAGATTTGAATCGCGATTTTAGTAACTTTGGTATCACCCACAATTGCAGATTTCTTAAGCTCATAAAACGCGTCTTCACTCAAACTTGATGCTGCATCCATTAGTAATGTTGCTTCATTACTACTATTAGAAAACTAGTATATAGTTTTTGTACCTATTTGCTTTTGGATTGTCTTTGGCATCAGCGTATCCTCTAGTTGTACGAATATTGTGATTTTTCACAGTTCAGTAAAAAACTGTACTCAGTTACCAAAAAGGATAGAAAAATCCTCCCCATTTAAGGCATTCCCACAAATGTATGGAGTAAATTGAAAAGTAAGAACAAGTTTTTTTTTCCTCAGCTAGCAGTTAAATAACTTTCTAAGGTCAAAGTCATAGAAAACTATACATCTCTTGTCTTTCTGTATGACAGTATACATGATGCGCATTGAACTATCGTGGCCCATCGAAACAGACAAGGGTAATTTTTGAAACATACCAAAACTATTAGGGAAAAAACAGAACTACAAGTCTACTTTTTCATGCAACCCAAACAACTATCATATATATGTGTGTGTATATATATATATATATATATATATATATATATATATATATATATATATATATATATATATATCATCATCATCAGCCTCTCCTACATGCCAATTACTACAATGGTTTTTACCTCTATCTTAAAGCACATGTTAACGCATATATGAAAAAATGAGTTAATGATATCATAACTTATATAGAAAGTTCTAATGCAACCCATTTGATCCACTATCAGATTCTCCTAACAATCAACAAAATTACATATTAGTATATGAATTTACACTATTACGTAATAAATTGGGTGAAGCAATAAGAAACCCACACAAAAGAGGCGACAAAATTAGGGTTACCTTTAGATCTGAGAAGATGAGATCACTGCACCAGAGTCAGCGACATTAGATATGCCACCCTATAGATTGACCATTTGCAACCACATTTGTAATATTTAATTGCTTGAGCAGGAACATTTAATTCCAAAGATTAAATGTCCTAGTAATGTCAGTGACTTTAGGCCTATTGCTTGCTGTAATGCTGTTTATAAATGCATAACTAAAGTCATGTGTGGGAGATTGAGGAATATTTTGCCCTATATCATTGCTGAAAACCAGGGAACATTCATTCAGGGTAGGTTCATAGCTCATAACATAATGATTTGTCAAGATTTGGTGAGAAATTATGGTAGGAAAATTGCTAGCCCTGGATGCATTATTAAAATGGATATGAAAAAGGCCTATGATTCAATAGATTGGGGTTTTCTTAAAGATATGCTTCATGCTCTTGAGTTCCCTGAAAAATTTATTGGCTTGATTATGGCTTGTGTGTGCTCTCCAAAGTTCACTCTTTTGATAAATGGGAAATGTTGTGGTTTCTTTGAGGGTAAAAGAGGTCTGAGGCAGGGTGACCCTTTTTCCCCTCTTTTGTTTGTGATCTGTATGGAATACCTCACTAGAACACTCAGGGTGGAGGGGGGAGAAAACACAGTTAAAGTACCTTTTAAGATCTGTTGGGGTTAACAGGAGAAATAACTTTTTCTTGACTAAGTTAAACAACTAAAGCTTTGAAGAATAGAGATTCAAACCATCTGCTCGGCCACTTGCACCACCAACAGTTGACGACCAAGTAGGAAGGATGGCATTTGTTGCAGCCCATCACGCTATCAGTAGATCTTGCAGCTGCCTTTTTTTTCAACTTATCAGATGGGTTAAGCACCTACAGGAGAAGTGTAAATCAAGTTAAAGTATAAAATCAAGTTAAAGTATACTCCTCCATCTGATATGAGCACACACCATATTAAAACAAGGATGTCAAACAGACATAGATACTAATCCATCATAACAAAAATCCCTCTCAGATTCAGTTGTCATGTTTTTTAGCACAAAGTATAGATATTTTTTTGTTGTTAGAGGTGGTACATAAAGCAGAGGTTTTTTTTTTCTTGAGCACAAAGACAATATGCTTTTTCAGCTAACCAATTATCAATCTACAATTATCACCTCAATACAATTCAAAGCTTGGTGAAGTACTCTAGCATTAAGCTAAGCAACTGATTTATATTTTTTTTTGTGAATAAGGCAGTAATATATTATAATGAGCAACTTATGTATTATAATATTCGCATTATAAACGGCGTCAACAACCCAACTTTTCAGATGGCATGTAAGAGTACTAAACCAAATCCTCCAACTTTGCTACTCTCATGCAGTATTACGTGCATATTATGCTTATATCATAAAAAAATTCATGCTAAAGCTTGTCAATCCTGACCTTTTTTGAGAATTTCATGTGTAGGTTTTAGCAATTTGCCACCGCAGAAGTTCATGGGAAGCTCAATTACTCGCTGCCATTACGCTCTGGACCACCAAGACAATTAACTTTACCAGGACGTTCGTAGAAAGAAGCTAAACGAGCAACCAAAAAAGCAGAATATCCACTGTCAGCACGTATCTGGGCTGAATTCGCTTTCCGAAATCTGGCCCTGGCTGATCTTTCTTGAAATATGAGACGAAATCGTCGGCCGCTTAGACCGCTCGCATTGCCACTTCCTATAAAATATTCCCAATTAGCTCTTCTCATAGCCCTTTTTACTTGTGATTTAGTACTCATACGTATAACGAATTTTGTAAGTCTCTAAGTTCTTGTTTAGCTATCAAGTTTCTATTTTTCTTGTCTTGTAACTTAATTAAATATTTTCTCAAAGCATTTTTATTTAATTATCTTTTCTTCTATAGGCTTCATATAAATAATTTTCAAATTCATCTATTTTATCTTGTATGATTCTATTCTGAACATTTAATATGTTATTTCTTGTTTCTATATGATCCTTAACGTTTTTTATTTGTGTTTTAATAGTCATAACGAATTTATTAATTGTTTAAGTTCTATTAATATTTATGCTATTATGAATTGTCTAAGTTCTATTTGTTCTAATAGTTCTAGTATTTTTCCAAGTTCTGTTTGAATTTTCGAAAGTTTTTCTTTTTTATTTTGTTCTTCTTGTATCGATTTAAGTAGAGAATATATTTTTTCAGTATTTTCTAGTACATATGCTTCATGTAGATGAATATTATAAATGTCTATTTGGTCTTTTACTCTATTAATTTTGAATAATAAAGCATAATTTATCCATTCAACAATTAGTTTAACATTCTTATGTTGAGAATTCATAATATGATAAGCAAATAATCAAATAAATAGGTAAATAGTCTGCTTTGTTATGAACTTCCTTTAAAGACTCAATCCCTTTTGCTCATAATAAACCTTAATCGGTTAATAACAATTCTATCAACTTTCATATAAGTAATGCTAATACGCTTTGACAACCCTTAAGCACTTAAGCATAATTAAATAAATTCATGTTTTTCAACCTCACCACATAGGTTTTGTGCATCACGCCCTCAACGCCTTCTCAATTTTCAACGGCTAAACGGGCTCCTGCTACCAGTTGTCTTTTGGTTTCTAAACATGATTTTACTTAATCGGAGAAAGCATAATTAAGATAGCATACATCCTATATGAAATTGTAGAATTATTTTAACAGATCTCAGTATTATTATAAACTAGGGGATTGAATTTAAATTCAGTTCATAAGAAAAAGGATTACCTTATCTGCTTCCATAATTATTTGTAAATTATCTTGAGAAATAAGCTCTAGGTAAATAGCGCCGGTCTTGTGAATAGTAAGCTTTGATACCAACTATGGGAGAAGCGTAATTATATTAGAGTTGAGAGAGAGAAGGAGGAATTTAAGAGAATAGTAGAGAAATGGGGAGAAGCTGATGATGCCTCTTTCTTCCCCAGCTGTTCTTATTTATAGGCAAAGCTATTACAAGCTATTACAAATGCCGTACCATTTTACAAAACTATTCATACTATTACGAATACTATTTGCTACAGTGAAAGTGCTACAGTAAAAGTACTGTTCACACTATTCACTATTCACTTTTCACATATTTAACATATTTTGCGCGGCCTATCTTTTGTCGTATTACAACTCTTATAACATTTATCTATTACATGATAATTTTTACAAACGTATCTTTATCCTTTATCTTTTAGTAGCTGCTTAACAGGTGTCTTATACTTATAAGGTGTGCTCAATCTCTGTAGTAGATGCTGCTGTATTAGATGATTAAGCTCCACAGCTATCCATATCTTCAATTATTGGTACAGTCATTTGTTTAACTCCACACATTTTACATGAGTGGTTATTATTCTGCTGCATCCAACTGCAATATCTCTTTAAGGTATCTTCAGTTAAGAAATTCCTGGGTATATATCGTGTAACTGGTTCTTGATCCGGATGGAGCAGGCTCCATACCCATGATTTGATAGTTTCGACCGTATCATGGCCATATGTTTTGCTTTGTGATATAATTAATGTATTTAAATCTCGATGATTTATCCAAACATGAGTCTTGACCATGGTAATCAAGGCTTCATAAATTGCTTTTATTTTTACTGCTCTTTTTTCTCTGAGAAGATCTGGTATTTCATTTCAGTTTAACTCTGGCTGAGCCTTAATTTCTTCGGGAAGGATAAAATTTGTTGTACAACCCAATTTAACAACCCTAATACATTGTTTTATTTCAGAGAAAGTAACTTCGCCTGGGGCAGTATAGCATCTTACAAAAATCATAGGAGATTTTGTAATATGCAAGTAACTTTTAGCTGCTTTATATAGATCAGGAATTGATGATAGCTCTTCTCCATTCATTGTATATACTGAATTAAGAAGGCCATAATCATATGCTGCCTTGATTAAATTTGCATTGCAACCGGGCAATGCTATTAACTCGTTTATCTTTTTTAAGGGGTTAGTAACATAACCTCCTTTTTTTTACCCGTGGCGGTCTTTTGTGGTAAATTCTGGGACGGTATTTAGTTTGTTAGCAATAAATAAGAAATTATCTATATATTGGCGAACCAAAGGAGATGTAGTTTGTTTGGTTCCTAAAGTTAGCTTTTCTCTGAAAGATGTAGTATCTGGTACTAGGCTAGGAAATTATATTTCATTGATAGCTGGTGAAGGGTTATTGGCTTGATTGGGGTAATAAGTTTGTAAGGACATATTTTTTAAGAGAGGAGAACTAACTTTTTTTGTAATAATTCGGCTTTTATATTTTTGGCGAGTGCCAATATCTGCTTGCTCCATACTAGGATTACTGGAAGTGGCTTCTCTTTTCATTGAAGCAAGTTCTTCCATTAACCTTTTGAGTTGTATCTTGAGCTCCTGATTTTCTAGAACCAGTTGTTGAGCTATTTCTTGAGAGATAGTCTGCAAAACAGTTTTCGTTAGTTTTTAATAATTCAATAGAAAATTCATACTGATTGATGTCTGCTATTATTCGATTTATTTCTTTTCTTGTAATTGAATCTTGTAGTTTTTGGGTTAACCAACTTCTAACAATTCTATTATCTGTTCTAATTATGAATTTACTATAAACTATATAACATTCAAATTTTTTGATTCCATATTTTACTGCTTTTAGTTCTTTTTTATTTATATCCCAATTGATTTCATTTGCCTTAAAAGTTCCTGAGTGATAGCTACAAACATATTCTTTTCTATCATTTTTATATCTGTATTTTAATACTGCTCCGTAACCGTTATTGGTTTCACTAGCATCTGTTTCTACTATCCAGATAAATTCTTTGTCTTCATCAGGAAAACTTAGTTTTGGTAATTTTTTGACTAAGTCTTTGACTTTTTCTAGAATTTTTGTATCAGTATCTTCCTATCTAAAATCGTAGTCTTTCTTTAGTTTTTTAGTTAATGGTTCGGTATATTGTGATTATTTAGGGATAAATTCTCTAACCTGATTTACTATTCCTAGGAATTTTTGTAATTCTTTCTTAGTATTTATTTCCTTTTGAAACTCAATAATTTTTTGAGCTATATGATCTTGCATTTTTATTCCAGCTTTATCTATTTCAAATCCTAAGAATTCAATCTGCGTTTTAAATAATTCCATTTTCTTTTTATTTAAAACAATACCACTAGTTTTAATAATTTCTATAAACTGTTCTAATAACTTGAAGTGTTCTTCTTGTGTTTTTGAATAGATTAGTATATCATCAATATAAACTACACAATTTGATAACTGATTTAAATATTTATCCATGAATGCTTGGAATCTTCCTGGGGCATTTTTATATCCAAAAGGTAGTACATTCCATTCATAAAATCCATTAGGGTCTTTGAATGCTGTTAGTTGTTTAGAATCTTCGGTTAACTTTAATTGGTGAAAACCACTTTTACAATCAAACTTTGAAAAATAATTGTAACCTTGTATTTGCCTCATTTTAAGTATCTTATTTGGTATAGGGTAATTGTATGTAATTGTTTTTTCACTTAGAATTCGATAGTCCATAACCATTCGTGTTTTACCTCTTTTTTGTTCAGAATGATTATTTACTATAAAAGCACTGCTACTATGTTTTGAATTACTAGGTCTGATTAGTTTTTCAGCTAATAGTTTCGTTATATGCATTTTAAATTCATTTTCATTTCGTTGTGTATTATTAAATGGTTTTTGTGATATTATACTATTTTGGTCTTTCAATGTCATTTTTATTTCTGTTTTATGCTTATGCCAATTTTCTAAAGGATTATCACTACATAGTTCTTCTAATTGGGCTTTTAAAGGAGTAAGCTTATCTAGATGGAGTATACCAATTTCTATAATTTCAAAGTTATTAATATTTTCCTTCTTGGTTGTCTTCTTTTGGACTAATTTAGCTTCTTCGCCTATATTACATTTTTCCCATTCTATTGGTATTCGTTCTCTATTTTTGACTATTTTGGCTCTTAACTTATGTATACAAGGAGTAAATAATGTAACAAACTCTTTACCTATACTAAATGGTTTATATTGGTTAAGAAAGTTGGTTCCTAGTATTATGTCTTTTCCTATTAATTCGAAACAGTATACTTTAGATATGATTATTATTTTATTCCAAATTTGTATTTTTACATTTGTTTGGTATAGAGTAATGTTACTACTATTATTATTAAATCCATTGATTCTAAATGGTGTGTTTAATTTTTTCCATTCTGGTAAACAATTTTCTTTCATTATTGTTAGTTGTGCTCCTGTATCTACCATTGGTGTATAATATCGACTTTTATATCCTTCAAAGATTATTTTTATAAGTATATAGGTTAAATTACTCATTTTTATTGAGAATTGCAAATTCATTATTCATTTTATATAATCAATGTTCTAATATTTCTATATCTCTTGTTTTCTTTTGTTCTTTTTCAAATAATGTTCTTGTACTATCTCTATGACATCCTGCAAATATTAGGTATTGCAGTTTTTGAGTTATATAGGCTTTTCTTTTGCTATTTCTATCTGTTTTTGTAATTTTATTAATTCTATTAAACTAGGTATAGTGCTACTCATTTATTATTTTGGTTTTATATAGAGTTTAGTTATAAGTAAATTTAAAGTAATCTGGTTCTATTGTCCATGGTTTAACCTTTTCTAAGAAGTCTTTTCCTAGTATTATCTTATTGTTTAAGGTTATGACATAGTCGATATTTATATCTTGTATTGCAATTTTTGTTGTTAATGTAATTAATTTGTTAAAATTTTCATTGATGTTAACTATTTGGTTTGACAGTTTGTCTAATGGTATATAATTACTTTCAGTATTAATATCTAATTGTGCTTGTTCCTATTTGTATGATTATATAATATTCATGTGCTTTTAACTGAATAGGTAGGTTGTCAGTTAAACCTCGTTTAAATCTAGAAACGCTTAATCGTTTCTTTACTATTTCTAAATCTTCGTAGTTTGGTTTAGAGTATAATTTTGATCCTTTTTCTATAGGTAATATAAGATCTGTAAAAGGGGTATCTATAGTAATTGGTCTTAATTTGTTTTTAGTATAAACCTGATGTTGATATGTTAATATATAAGCATTCTTACATTATACTGTCATAACTTTTGATCCAGTTGTCATGTTTATTCCATCTAGTTTCCAATATAAGACTAGTGCCTTTTCTATATTTTGGTCAGTTAAACTTGTAGAATAATTGGGCTTAATTATGAATCTAACTTTCTGATAAATAAGATTTCCTTTAAGTTGTGCTATAATGGCTTGTTCTATTGGTTCTTTGATTCAATCATCAGCTAATTCTAATTCTAAGGGAGTATTTATTCCTTCTTTAAAACAGGCTTTTATTATTATTTCTATGGCAGCTAATTCTACACATCTAAATGTGATTGGTTTATTTTTTAATGTGTTATTAATTTTGGTTATTTCTTCATTTAGCACTTCTTGTGTTATTAATGGGACTCTAATATTACCTTGTACTTGTGTTATATCTATAACATTATAACTAAATATTCTTCCTTTTTCTTTTTGAAATACTTAGTTAATTTAGCTAGGTCAAATTTTTTCTTTTCAATAATCTTTTCGGGTGACAACGTAAATCCTTCATACTTTAATGCAATATATTTTTGTAAGTCAAAAAAAACTCTTTGATTTTTATGTTGTACTGTTATATCTTCATCGTAATCAACTTCTTGTAACTCTTTATTCATTATCATCAGTTTCAGTATTATCTTCCTCTTCACTATTTTCATCATTACTTATTTCATAAATCTCGTCATTATCTGTTTCATATTCGAACACATATATTTCTTCATCTGATGGTATATTGGTTTTACCTGGTTCATATTCTGCTATATGGAGTTCAATGAAATTTACATTTTTTGTATTTTTATTAGTATTTTTATTTGCTTTAGTTTTACATTCCTTTGCTATGTGACCTATTTGTCCACAATTATAACATCTACATCTTTTTGGATTTTCAGCATGTTTATAGATTTTTCTTTTAATAAAGTACTTTTTTTTATCGTTTCTTATTTTTATATTTTCCATACGGCTTGAATCTTTTATATCGTCTTCGCATCAATTTGGGTCTTTTTGCTTTATATCTTTTGTTTATTTTGTGACATCCAAATTTGGGTATTTCATATCTTTCACAACAGTCACTAATTTTAGCTTGTTTTCTAAATGCCTTATGGTTATTAACTTCAATACAATAATTTTTATACCATGTTTGTAAAAATGCTATTTGTTCTCCTAAAGTTCCTGTTTTAGGTTCTCTATAATAAGCTTGTTGTACCATAGTATTTATAGGTATTGGTAATTTTTCAAAATATAATTTTCGAAATACAGCTAATTGCTCAGGGGTTTCAGTTCCTAATTCATAATAGTTCATCTGAAAAGCACAATTATATTTGTTTAGACCTTCTGGACACATGGAACATATTTGCATATTATATAATTGAGATTTACAATATTCTTTCCTAGCTGCTGCATATTTTAAATCTGCATTTGGATTACCAAATTCTCTTCGAATTATTTTTTCATATTTTTTCAACATTTGTGTTGAATTGGTCATCTCAATTCCTTCTGTCTTAGTACTTCGTAGTTCTGTTAATTCTGTTATTCCTATATTAATTAAATAGCTTCTTGCTATTCCTGTTATAGTTGCTTCAATATAACTAGCTGCTGAACTAACTGGTATTTTAGCTTCTATTAATTTTGCATTTATTCTAGCTGTCCAATTTTGTCTATCTATTTCAGCATTAGTAGAGCAATCTAGATTTAAAGTTTCTCCTGATTGGTTATCTCTGGGTATGTAATCATTTTCTAATTTTCTTCGATATTTCCATATATAGTCTTTATTTTTATGATTATAATCATATTTTTTCCTTTTAAAAGTAGGTTTATAACTTCTACTAGTTTCCATATAATCATAATCGTCATCTGTGTAGACCTTAGTAAGTACGTTAATTTCTTCTTCTTTTTCTGAATTAAAGTCTGATTCTAAATAATTGAATATCTAAATTCTTGACTGGATTGTTCAGAATAAACTTCTTCATTGTTTTCGTCTACAGTATTTATCTCTATATTATTTACATTAAGTCGTTCTATTTCAGTGGTTAAAGCTTCTATGGTAGTATTATTTATCGTTTCGTTATCGATTCATTGATTTCTGATATTTCAGTGTTGTCTTTAACATTACATATAAGTTGTTCTTCTATTTTATTAAACCTATTATTATATTCTATTTTAAGATTTTGTATCTCTTCATTAAAATTGTTTTCTACTCTGTAGACTTTGTCTAATATTTGTTTAGTATTAATATGGATTATTTTAATAGATTCTGCCATTTTTCGCATTCTTTCATCATATTTTCTCTCTAGTTTTTCGAATTTCTTGTAGTTGTCATTGATTGTTTTATTGTCTTGATAGCTACTTTCTATATTAGTTACTTGTACGAAATTATTTTCTAGTGCTAGTCTTCTTTCTCTATCAAATTCATTTTCTAGTATCATTTGTTTCCTATCTTTTATTAGATAAAATGTGCCTTCACTAATTTCAACAAATTGTCTATTTTGATTAGTCTTGTGTATTTTAAATGGACCATCAGGGTATCTAATAATTTCTTCTCCAATGATTTTTTCGTTTTTATTCATTATTCCGATTGTTCAATTATTCTTTCATATTCTATTTCTATTCTTTTTCTTAAAAGTAATTCTGGAAATAACTGTGAATATTCTTTAGTTATCTTCTTTTCTTAAATTTCATAACCTTGTTCTTCTAGTTCTGTTGGTATTCTAGTATTACTAGACTCTGGTTTATCTAAATCCTTTTTACTTTCTTTTAGTAATCGTATGATTAATAAAATATTTGTATTTATTATCTTTAGATTAGTTCCTAAATTTTCTTCTATTTCTAGTTCACTCATAAGCATAAAGTTGATTTTTTATTTATTGTATAATTATTATAATCTTCTATTATTTTCTTAGATACATCTTCTTGTTCTTTAATTTGTATTTCTAGTAGTTCTATTTGATCATCATTTTCAATTTCTTCATAGTCATAATTATCATTTAATGTTGCTTGTTCTAATATTTGTAGTTTATTAATCATAGCCATTTGTTTTTGATTTCTTAATTCTAAATTTTTAATATAAGATTGCATAATTGGTATAAAATATTCCCAATTAACTCTTCTCATAGCCCTTTTTACTTGTGATTTAGTACTCATACGTATAACGAATTTTGTAAGTCTCTAAGTTCTTGTTTAGCTATCAAGTTTCTATTTTTCTTGTCTTGTAACTTAATTAAATATTTTCTCAAAGCATTTTTTATTTCATTATCTTTTCTTCTATAGGCTTCATATAAATAATTTTCAAATTCATCTATTTTATCTTGTATGATTCTATTCTGAACATTTAATATGTTATTTCTTGTTTCTATATGATCCTTAACGTTTTTTATTTGTGTTTTAATAGTCATAACGAATTTATTAATTGTTTAAGTTCTATTAATATTTCTGCTATTATGAATTGTCTAAGTTCTATTTGTTCTAATAGTTCTAGTATTTTTCCAAATTCTGTTTGAATTTTCGAAAGTTTTTCTTTTTTATTTTGTTCTTCTTGTATCGATTTAAGTAGAGAATATCTTTTTTCAGTATTTTCTAGTACATATGCTTCATGTAGATGAATATTATAAATGTCTATTTGGTCTTTTACTCTAATAATTTTGAACAATAAAGCATAATTTATCCATTCAACAATTAGTTTAACATTCTTATGTTGAGAATTCATAATATGATAAGCAAATAATCAAATAAATAGGTAAATAGTCTGCTTTGTTATGAACTTCCTTTAAAGACTCAATCCCTTTTGCTCATAATAAACCTTAATCGGTTAATAACAATTCTATCAACTTTCATATAAGTACTGCTAATCCGCTTTGACAACCCTTAAGCACTTTAGCAGAATTAAATAAATTCATGTTTTTCAACCTCACCACATAGGTTTTGTGCATCACGCCCTCAACGCCTTCTCAATTTTCAACGGCTAAACGAGCTCCTGCTACCAATTGTCTTTTGGTTTCTAAACATGATTTTACTTAATCGAAGAAAGCATAATTAAGATAGCATACATCCTATATGAAATTATAGAATTATTTTAACAGATCTCAGTATTATTATAAACTAGGGGATTGAATTTAAATTCAGTTCATAAGAAAAAGGATTACCTTATCTGCTTCCATAATTATTTGTAAAATATCTTGAGAAATAAGCTCTAGGTAAATAGCGTCGGTCTTGTGAATAGTAAGCTCTGATACCAACTATGGGAGAAGCATAATTATATTAGAGTTGAGAGAGAGAAGGAGGAATTTAAGAGAGTAGTAGAGAAATGGGGAGAAGCTGATGATGCCTCTTTCTTCCCCAGCTGTTCTTATTTATAGGCAAAGCTATTACAAGCTATTACAAATGTCGTACCATTTTACAAAACTATTAATACTATCACGAATACTATTTGCTACAGTGAAAGTGCTACAGTAAAAGTACTGTTCACACTATTCACTTTTCACATATTTAACATATTTTGCGCGGCCTATCTTTTGTCGTATTACAACTGTTATAACATTTATCTATTACATGATAATTTTTACAAACGTATCTCTATCCTTTATCTTTTAGTAGCTGCTTAACAGGTGTCTTATACTTATAAGGTGTGCTCAATCTCTGTAGTAGATGCTGCTGTGTTAGATGATTCAGCTCCACGGCTATCCATATCTTCAATTATTGGTACAGTCATTTGTTTAACTCCACACATTTTACATGAGTGGTTATTATTCTGCTCCATCCAACTGCAATATCTCTTTAAGGTATCTTCAGTTAAGAAATTCCTGGGTATATATCGTGTAACTGGTTCTTGATCCGGATGGAGCAGGCTCCATACCCATGATTTGATAGTTTCGAGCGTATCATGGCCATATGTTTTGCTTTGAGATATAATTAATGTATTTAAATCTCGATGATTTATCCAAACATGAGTCTTGACCATGGTAATCAAGGCTTCATAAATTGCTTTTATTTTTACTACTCTTTTTTCTCTGAGGAGATCTGGTATTTCATTTCAGTTTAACTCTGGTTGAGCCTTAATTTCTTCGGGAAGGATAAAATTTGTTGTACAACCCAATTTAACAACCCTAATACATTGTTTTATTTCAGAGAAAGTAACTTCGCCTGGGGCAGTATAGCATCTTACAAAAATCATAGGAGATTTTGTAATATGCAAGTAACTTTTAGCTGCTTTATATAGATCAGGAATTGATGATAGCTCTTCTCCATTCATTGTATATACTGAATTAAGAAGGCCATAATCATATGCTGCCTTGATTAAATTTGCATTGCAACCGGACAATGCTATTAACTCGTTTATCTTTTTTAAGGGGTTAGTAACATAACCTCCTTCTATTTCCCCGTGGCGGTCTTTTGTGGTAAATTCTGGGACGGTATTTAGTTTGTTAGCAATAAATAAGAAATTATCTATATATTGGCGAACCAAAGGAGATATAGTTTGTTTGGTTCCTAAAGTTAGCTTTTCTCTTAAAGATGTAGTATCTGGTACTAGGCTGGGAAATTATATTTCATTGATAGCTGGTGAAGGGTTATTGGCTTGATTGGGGTAATAAGTTTGTAAGGACATATTTTTTAAGAGAGGAGAACTAACTTTTTTTGTAATAATTCGGCTTTTATATTTTTGGCGAGTGCCAATATCTGCTTGCTCCATACTAGGATTACTGGAAGTGGCTTCTCTTTTCATTGAAGCAAGTTCTTCCATTAACCTTTTGAGTTGTATCTTGAGCTCCTGATTTTCTAGAACCAGTTGTTGAGCTATTTCTTGAGAGATAGTCTGCAAAACAGTTTTCGTTAGTTTTTAATAATTCAATAGAAAATTCATACTGATTGATGTCTGCTATTATTCGATTTATTTCTTTTCTTGTAATTGAATCTTGTAGTTTTTGGGTTAACCAACTTCTAACAATTCTATTATCTGTTCTAATTATGAATTTACTATAAACTATATAACATTCAAATTTTTTGATTCCATATTTTACTGCTTTTAGTTCTTTTTTATTTATATCCCAATTGATTTCATTTGCCTTAAAAGTTCCTGAGTGATACCTACAAACATATTCTTTTCTATCATTTTTATATCTGTATTTTAATACTGCTCCGTAACCGTTATTGGTTTCACTAGCATCTGTTTCTACTATCCAGATAAATTCTTTGTCTTCATCAGGAAAACTTAGTTTTGGTAATTTTTTGACTAAGTCTTTGATTTTTTCTAGAATTTTTGTATCAGTATCTTCCCATCTAAAATCGTAGTCTTTCTTTAGTTTTTTAGTTAATGGTTCGGTATATTGTGATAATTTACGGATAAATTCTCTAACCTGATTTACTATTCCTAGGAATTTTTGTATTTCTTTCTTAGTATTTATTTCCTTTTGAAACTCAATAATTTTTTGAGCTATATGATCTTGCATTTTTATTCCAGCTTTATCTATTTCAAATCCTAAGAATTCAATATGCGTTTTAAATAATTCCATTTTCTTTTTACTTAAAACTATACCACTAGTTTTAATAATTTCTATAAACTGTTCTAATAACTTGAAGTGTTCTTCTTGTCTTTTTGAATAGATTAGTATATCATCAATATAAACTACACAATTTGATAACTGATTTAAATATTTATCCATGAATGCTTGGAATCTTCCTGGGGCATTTTCATATCCAAAAGGTAGTACATTCCATTCATAAAATCCATTAGGGACTTTGAATGCTATTAGTTGTTTAGAATCTTCGGTTAACTTTAATTGGTGAAAACCACTTTTACAATCAAACTTTGAAAAATAATTGTAAACTTGTATTTGCCTCATTTTAAGTATATATCTTATTTGGTATAGGGTAATTGTATGTAATTGTTTTTTCATTTAGAATTCTATAGTCTATAACCATTCGTGTTTTACCCCTTTTTTGTTCAGAATGATTATTTACTACAGTTTTTTCACCATATACCCCTGACTAATTTTTTTTGCACCGTATACCCTCGCAAGTTTCCAAATTCACCATATACCCCTCACGTTTCAAAAAATACATCAACATGCCCTTATGACTAACGGTGATAGACTTTCGTTAGTCATTAGGCCCTAATCCTCCCCTAACCCTAATTAACTAACCTAAATCAAACCCTAATTCTAACCCTAACTCTAATCTAATACACTAACTTGGGCCCTAACCCTAACCACTAACTTGGGCCCTAACCCTAACCACTAATTTGGGCCCTAACCCTATCCACCCCTTACCCCACCGCACCACCACCCCCTCACCACCACCCCATCACCACCACCCCGTCACCACCACCACTCGTCCCCTTCCCCGCCGACCCCCTCCCCTTCCCACACCGACCCCTCCCCTTCCCTCGTTACCACCACCACCCCTCCCCTTAACCCGTTGACCCCCTCCCCTCCCCTCGTCACCACCACCACCCCACCCCTTAACCCGTGACCCCCTCCCCTCCCTTTCCCTCGTCACCACCACCACCCTTCCCCTTAACCCGCCGACCCCCTCCCCTCCCATTCCCTCGTCACCGGCACCACCCCTCCCCCGCCCTCGCTGCGTGAACCCCCTCCCCTCCCCTCCCTCGCCCTGCGCGCGAACCCCCTCCCCTCCCCTTCCCCCTGCGCTAATCGAACCCCCCTCCCTCCCCTCCCCCTCGCTGCGCGAACCACGCTCCCTCCCCCTTTCCCTCGCCTGCGCGAACCCCCCTCCCCGCCCTTTCCCGTCGCGAACCCCTCTCCCAGCCACATCAACCCGGATGCGCGAAAATTGAACCCCCTTCATCCGTTTTTTTTGTTCTTCTCCGGCGAGTTTACTGTGGGAAATGCGAGGGGGTGGAGGGAGGGGCTGCGCGGGAGTGGGGATGGGGTGGGGGGAGGGGCCGCGGGAGTGGGGGGCTTCGGGGTGGTGGGGATGGGGGTGGGCTTCGGGGGTGGTGGGGGTGGGGGGGAGTGGGTGGGCTCTTGGGGTGGGGTGGGGGAGTGGGTGGGGTGGGGGGTGGAGGGGTGGTTAGGGTTAGAGTATTAGATTAGGGATTAGGGTTAGGGTTTGGCATAGGTTTAGGGTAGTTTATTAGGGTTAGAGGGGGGATTAGGGGTTAATGACTAACGGTGTTAGCCTTCCGTTAGTCATAAGGGCATGCTGATGTATTTTTTGGAACGTGAGGGGTATATGGTGAATTTGGAAACTTGCGAGGGTATACGGTGCAAAAAAAAATTAGTCAGGGGTATATGGTGAAAAAACCGTATTTACTATAAATGCACTGCTACTATGTTTTGAATTACTAGGTCTGATCAATTTTCCAGCTAATAGTTCCGTTATATGCATTTTAAATTCTTTTTCATCTCGTTGTGTATTATTAAAAGGTTTTTGTGTTATTATGCTATTTTGGTCTTTCAATGTCATTTTTATTTCTGTATTATGCTTATGCCAGTTTTCTAATGGATTATCACTACATAGTTCTTCTAATTGGGCTTTTAAAGGAGTAAGCTTATCTAGATGGAGTATACCAATATCTATAATTTCAAAGTTATTAATATTTTCCTTCTTGGTTGTCATCTTTTGGACTAATTTAGCTTCTTCGCCTATATTACATTTTTCCCATTCTATTGGTATTCGTTCTCTATTTTTGACTATTTTGGCTCTTAACTTATGTTTACAAGGAGTAAATAATGTAACAAACTCTTTACCTATACTAAATGGTTTATATTGGCTAAGAAAGTTGGTTCCTAGTATTATGTCTTTTCCTATTAATTCGAAACAGTATACTTTAGATATGATTAATATTTTATTCCAAATTTGTATTTTTACATTTGTTTGGTATAGAGTAATGTTACTACTATTATTATTAAATCCATTGATTCTAAATGGTGTGTTTAATTTTGCCATTCTGGTAAACAATTTTCTTTCATTATTGTTGGTTGTGCTCCTGTATCTACCATTGGTGTATAATATCGACTTTTATATCCTTCAAAGATTATTTTTATAAGTATATAGGTTAAATTACTCATTTGTATTGAGAATTGCTAATTCATTATTCATTTTATATAATCATTGTTCTAATATTTCTATGTCTCTTGTTTTCTTTTGTTCTTTTTCAAATAATGTTCTTGTACTATCTTTATGACATCCTGCAAATATTAGGTATTGCATTTTTTGAGTTATATAGGTTTTTTCTTCTTTTGCTATTTCTACCTGTTTTTGTAATTTTATTAATTCTATTAAACTAGGTATAGTGCTACTCATTTATTATTTTGGTTTTATATAGAGTTTGGTTATAAGTAAATTTAAAGTAATCTGGTTCTATTGTCCATGGTTTAACCTTTTCTAAGAAGTCTTTTCCTAGTATTATCTTATTGTTTAAGGTTATGACATAGTCGATATTTATATATTGTAGTGCAATTTTTGTTGTTAATGTAATTAATCTATTAAAATTTTCAATGATGTTAACCATTTGGTTTGACAGTTTGTCTAATGGTATATAATTACTTTCAGTATTAATATCTAATTGTGCTGTTAGATTTTTTGTTCCTATTTGTATGATTATATAATATTCATGTGCTTTTAACTGAATAGGTAGGTTGTCAGTTAAGCCTCGTTTAGATCTGGAAACGCTTAATCGTTTCTTTACTATTTCTAAATCTTCGTAGTTTGGTTTAGAGTATAATTTTAATCCTTTTTCTATAGGTAATATAAGATCTGTAAAAGGGGTATCTATAGTAATTGGTCTTAATTTGTTTTTAGTATAAACCTGATGTTGATCTGTTAATATATAAGCATTCTTACATTGTACTGTCATAACTTTTGATCTAGTTGTCATGTTTATTCCATCTAGTTTCCAATATAAGACTAGTGCCTTTTCTATATTTTGGTCCAATCATTGAGATGTATTTTGAATTAGGAAGAAGTGATATTTTTATGATTTTAAAAACCCACAGATGCGACTGAATAAAGTTTAGGAGCTTATACACAACTCCACAAAATCATGTGAATTTAGATAGTGCTTGTGCATCAAGCCATTTCCAAGAGATTGTTGATGTGGTAATGACATTTTTTGCGATTTTTCCATTCCTCCTTGTTGATGTTGGTGCTGCTTGTTTTTCGCAGCATCTCTCTCTTTTTCCTCGTGGTGGTGCTGCTCTTCTGTTGGTATTACCGCTGCTACTACTTTCCTCTGTCTCCTCTCGCAGCTGATGTAATCCTGTTCCACGATCTTCTCTCACCGCTACGTGGTTGTGGTTGTTGTTGTTGTTGCTTGTGTGCCGCTCGTGCTGTGGTGGCTCTACTCCTCCTTCATCTCCCTTGTCACGTATCTCATGGCCGGTGGTGGTGCCGCCATCAAGCTTTTTCTTATATTGTTAGTACTAACCCTCCCAATCTCTCTTTTCAATTGAGTTATGTCCCATTGAAGTTATGAAATTAGGTTTGATACTGAAATTATGTTCTGATTGATTATGTGAATGAGCATGTTGAATTGTAGTTACTTGTTTTGAGAACTCTAATGGTGTTATTTTGTGTTGTTGTTGCTGGGTTGTTTTTGCTGTTATATTGTAGATGATGTTGTTACGACAACTGTTGTGATCTGTTTGCAATTGACATCTTATATAGCTAGAAAAATAATCCCTCTTCTTCACAAA
Organism: Beta lomatogona; assembly: GCA_947646795.1. Taxonomy (NCBI): domain Eukaryota; kingdom Viridiplantae; phylum Streptophyta; class Magnoliopsida; order Caryophyllales; family Amaranthaceae; genus Beta; species Beta lomatogona. The sequence goes on from CANSNZ010001137.1 coordinate 402,463, forward strand.
GGAAGAAATTGAATTCTTATTTAATTTTGTCTATAAAACGTTTGATGATATTTAAATTGTTATCATGCTCCCGGTATATATGATCTAATTAATGTTTTTGGATGGAATCATGCTATATCCTTACCGGTAGTATTGGGCAATGGCATAGTTCGATTGACAATATCGATACCAAGAGGAATTGTCACTGGAATAGCTGATATTGGCGTTGACAACTTGCTTGAAAGTGGAAATGTTGAGGACAGTACAGGGTGAGATCATCAACTTTGTACAACATTCTTTCTTTATTTACTCTGTACTCCAATTGTTTTAATAAGAGAAAAGTAGTGCTCCCTCCATTCTATATAATTGTAACACTTTGACTATGTGCGTCATTTGATAATTTGATTGTTTTTCTATCAATGACATATGAGAGGGCATAATTGTATGCCAGAATTTTAGCTCAATTTGTTCTTATGGCCTAGAATTTGATTGATTGAATTTTAAAGTTTGAATATTTTCTTATCATGCCTCTTTTACCTCCTGTTGACAGGTAGCCTTACCAGTTCAATTTTCCTAGTGGAAGGAACTACGATATGAAATTTGTATAAAGTTTTGTCCTTTTTAGCTTTGTGAATAAATTTTGTGTTAGTTTAGTGGAATTAATGATTTTTAGATTGATCTATATCTGCCCATCTCCTAATTTGGGTTAACATAAGTGGTTTATAAGGTGTGTGTGTGTGTGTGTGTGTGTGTGTGTGTGTGTGTGTGTGTGTGTGTGTGTGTGTGTGTGTGTGTGTGTGTGTGTGTGTGTGTGTGTGTGTGTGTGTGTGTGTGTGTGTGTGTGTGTGTGTGTATGTGTGTCTAGGGGAGAAGGGGGGATTATTTGGCACAATACCATGCCAGGTTTGTGACACTAGTAATGAATTTTTTACTTTTAAGATGATTTTATATTTGTGTATGGAACTTAATTTTTTGAAAGATGCACTTGATGGTGGTATACTCTTTTGCTTGTGCATGTTTGGAGTTATACCTTCTATAGTGTATACATCACTCCTCGCACACTGTGATATGCTCCTTCTTTTACTAAGTTTAACTTCAACTTTCTAAATTTTGGTTTTTCATTTAGTTTGACTCAGTTTATGTGAGAACCTTACAAATCGAGCTAAGAAAATATTCGAACTTTAAAATATTCCTATATGTTAGTGAAAATTTATGGTCAAAATTTGATCTTGTAATTGAGAAATTCTATTCATGAAGAAGATACAGGAACATGAAGAGTCTTATACTAGAACTTAAATGTATGAGATGTTAAAGTGCAGTGTGTGATGCTGAAATGGGTGACTTGGTGTATGAGCCTCTTAGAGATGGACCAACTTTGATTATTTCCAACTGCTTAATTATCTGCTGTGTCATCCCTTAGGTTGAAAAATAAGGAAAAAAGCACCTGTCCTGTGCACCTGTTTATGAGTAGTAGTCTGAAAATCATTGTGGAGGCAATTCTAGATGGAGACGGAATATATTATTTGTCATGCCATTGCTGCTCAGGCATGAACTCTTCCTTTGAGCTCTTGATTTACCGCTCATTATTTTGTTCCACCAAAAAGTACAAAAGCAGTTACTTCAGCTTGCTGATTAGTTTCCAAAGCAAGCATACATGTCCACCTAACCTTATCTTCTTAATTTACACTGTTCAATTTTTCAGGAGGCGAGTAAGTGTAGCAACAATTGGTTGCCATCTCCATGGGTTATTGCTGCTATGCTCATTTTAGGTTTTAATGAGTTCATGACTCTTTTCAGGTACAAATCTCTTTCCATATGCTATACTCTTTCAAATTTGTCGCTTTTTCTATTTCTTTTACTGACTGATTCTGTTTCATCTTGTCTCAGGAATCCACTCTTGGTAGATAATAAAGCATCCACATCCAAAAAAAACGAGATCTCAGAGTCATCTTTAATTGAACACAGTGGCGTTGTGCTGTTAGTTTGATATAGATATCATGAACCAGAAAGCTTGAGCTTTTTTCCCTTTTGTTTATAATTTGGGTTTTTCTATGATATACCCCTGTGTTTTTTAAAATTCTATAATGTACCACTAATGTTTTTTTATTCTACATTGTACCCCTGTGTTTTTTAAGTTTTCTACATAGTACCCCTAGTGTGTATTAATGAAAACGGGCGTTAAACATTTTTGAATTCCCACCCAAACCTCAACATCCTCTCCACTCCAGCTCCCCTCCCCTCCCCTCCACCTGCCGCAGCTCCCAACCCTCCCCCCCCGCCGGCCCGGACCCCCTCCCCATCTCCTCCACCGCAACCCCCCACCCCTCCCCCTTCTGCCCCCCCCCCTCCCCTTCGATTTCCCGCAGCCCCCAACCCCCTCTCCAAAGTACGTACGTACAAGTTAATTCTCAAATTTCCTTTTTTTTATGACATATAAGAGCACATAACACATAATAACTGTATTTAACCCATCCACTAATCAAATCCATAAAGCCAATATTTTACATCCTTAGTCAAACTGGCCAAAAATATATTCTAAATGATAATGACATGCAAACGATGTGTTTGATATGTACATATATGATCCATTTCCCTGTGTGTATGAGTAGGTGAAAAATTCTACATAAGGACATTGATGAATTTTGTGAAACGTGCAACATGTTGCGAAGACATACGCGTTGTTGATGGGGTACTACATCCAACGTTTAAAGAAGCATGTTATGCCATGGATTTGTTAGATGCTGACAAAGAGTATGTTGATGCCATAATAGAAGCAAACTTAGGAATCGGGACAACATTTACGTAATATTTTTTGCATGCTGCTACTATCGTGTAGTCTGACGAAGCCCAATCTTCTATGGGAAAAGACATGGCACCTTCTTTTTGATGATATTATTCACAGACAACGCAGACTCCTACAAGACGAAGGTATTCAAATATTACTCACTATTGTTTGTAAAATATATTAATCTATTTGTATTTTATAGTATTTTAACCCTTTTCAATTACAAATTAAAAGGGTTATCAGATTTACGCCTAAGTGATGAACAACTGCAAAACTTTATGTTGGCAGACATTGAAGCTAAGGTATAAGATAATGGCAGCACACTATGTAAATTCAGCTAAATGCCATTTCCTAATGATCTAATCATCAAAGACGGTCTAAACAAACTGATAATTGGTGAGATTTCCTATGACAGAGGGAAGTTAGAAGAGGAGTTTCAGTGACGGTTTCAAGGATTAACAACTGAGTAACGTGGAATTTACAATGACATTATGTCAGATGTATCACGAGGAAAAGGAGGGGCATTATTTGTATATCGATCCGGAGGAACGGGTAAGACATACCTTTAAAGATTGTTGTGTGCTTCATTAAGGCGTAAATGAGATATCGTTTTGCCAGTCGCATCAAGCGTAATAGCTTCTTTGCTGCTTCCGTGAGGGAGAACTGCTCATTCCATGTTTGGACTTCCGTTAAATGTTGTTGAGAACTCAACATGTGTTGGCATTAAGCCAGGTTTCAGACTTAATCGGACTCCTTATGAAGACAAAGTTAATTAATTATATGGGATCAAGCTCCCATGATGCATAGATACTGCTTTGAAGCTCTAGATAGGAGTTTAAAGGATGTTATGCAGTATGTGAATCCTGCAAATCAAGATATCCCATTTGGTGGCAAGGTTATCGTTTTTGCTTGTGATTTAATACAAATATTGCATGTGGTGCCCAAAGGAAGTAGACAAGACATTGCCTTCCGAACAATAAATAGTTCTTACTTATGGGACTTTTGCCGAGTACTTAGGCTGACAAAGAACATGTGCCTCATAACAAGTTAAGGTAATTCAAATATTGATGAATATAGAGAATTTTCATAATGGATACTCAACGTTGGAGGTGGCGAAGTTAGAGGGCCAAATGATGGGGAGGCCGATGTTGAAATACCCTATGAAATGCTATTAGATGGGGGATACGACCCTATCGCGACAATAGTAGAAAGCACATATTCTAACATAGAGGATCACATTTGGGAACCAAGTTATTTTCAAAAAGAGTTATTCTTGCTTCAACTAATGAAATTGCCGAGACGGTTCACGATCATGTGTTATCTCAATTGCCAGGTGAAGAAAGAACTTACTTGAGTTCAGATGGAATTTCAGTGGAGAAAGGAAATTTCGAAATTGATGAGATGTATTCAACAGAGTTCCTAAATACAATTAAATGCGGAGGATTACCAAACCATAGTATAAGACAGAAGGTTGGAGCACCAGTGATGCTCCTAAAGAATATTGATCAAAGTTCTGAGCTATGTAATGGCACAAGATTGGTCATTAAGCACTTAGGCGATCGCATTATTGAGGCTGCTATGGTATCTGGTAGTAATTTGGGCAATAAGATCTTCATTCCACGAATGACGCTTACTCCGTCAGACTCAACAAAATAAAATTTCCCACCAAGTTCCAATGGAGACAATTCCCTTTAGTTGTGTGCTTTGTAATGACAATCAATAGAAGTCAAGGACAATCACTTTCGCATGTTGGCCTATATCTTCCTCAGCCAGTTCCGCCACAAGACAATTTTATGTGGCCATATAAAGAGTTTCCAGCAAGAAGGGATTGAAAATTTTAATAGCTAATAAAGAACGTGGAGCATCAAATGTTACCACCACTACTACAAAACTAGCCTAATCCAACAATTTTAGTGCAACACTTGTCTTATGTATTGCATTTGTTTGCAATGATTGAATAGTTGCAATACTTTAATATAAAGTGTTGCATATTAGTTGACTATGCTACACTTTTAATTTATAGCAACATCTTATCTGAAGTGTTGTGATTTGTCATAGTATACGCAACACTTATGAGCAACATTAATTTAAAAAATGTTGCATTTAGCAAATAACAATTTAATTATGTGCGGGGCATGTTTTGAAAGAAGCGCTAAATGAAAATTTAGGCAAAGCCTTTTAATCTTCTAGTGGCATAACAAGACAAAAGAAAAAAAAAAAAAAAAAGGAAAAAAAAAGTAGTAAGAAACTTCCACACAGACCGACCCATTTCGCACAAAAGAAATCGCTGCAACCCTGCAACCCTTATCTCTTAGCTGCTTACCCATCTCGTCGCTTCATTGTATATTTTTTCTTTTTGGTGAATAACGCAGCCAAATTAAATTACCAAATCAAAAATAGTCTTACAATCCTTAACATAAATATCCAAGCAATAACAAGGGGGATAGGGAAACATCCTAGTTACATTACTATTACAATCCGTAATCCTTCCATGCTTAGCTAGCGCATCTGCCACGTTGTTATACCTCCTACTACAATGCTCAATCTTCGCTTCCGGCATCTGCTTCTATAACTTTCTGCAATGATACAATATACTCGAATACTTATTAGTACCACCATCGGATGAACAAAGCATGTCAACCCGACAATCGGAAAAGGTAAGGACCTTAGTCTGGTGATTTACGCATAACCCTTATAAAGATCAGGATTTGCATTAGGACATCAATAGAAGCATTTCCTTTCATACCTAAGATCCACCTACCCTAGCCGAATCACCCCCTGGCGGGTGGCTTGTTGGAGAATGGGCATCAACATGGATACTATTTGACACGGAATGGGCTTGAGACGGGGCCTAGAATAACCCAACGGATGACTTTGGCTACATCCATTCCGTAGTCGGTATGGGCCTTATGGTAGATGAGGTGCTCGGGCTTGGCTTTGTGGAAGGAGACATAGTTTCTATCTTTCCATTCTGGGATATACGGGAAGACTACACCCATCCGCCCCTTATATCGAAATCAACGTCTGATTGGCTCAGCCAATTTAGGAGATTATCTGAGAGAGTACGGGGTTAACATCGTTCCATAACTTAATGGACTCGGGCACTCTTTGATAATATGGTTCGATTTTAGAGGGTGATGACATCTAGGGCGGATGAGTCGGAACTATGTGTCGAAAAAGAGCTTTATGGGGTACAATCCCACAAAGCAAGAAAATATTTAGTTTACAATTTTGTCGATGCAATCTACATCAACCAAAGGAAGCGATATAAGGGACTTATAGGCTTGACCAAGGGAGAAACCCTTGTGGGTTATACGGTTAGAAACCAGGAGGTCTTCTTGAGTGTCATCAGGAGGAGGGATGCTAAAGATCCAATCCCGGATAAAATTAGGGATCTGGCAGGAAAGGTGGTGAATGTCCCATTGCCCCTCAATAATAACTTCACAAATCTTCAATTCCATGTCCAAATCTAGTTAGGGACTCTGGACAAACTCTCTAATAGCCCCAATTCCCAGCCAATTATCCATCCAAAACTTGATTCTATGCCCATTCCCCAGCGACCAAGAACAGTCTTTCCTAAAAATCTCCCAGCCTCGCCCAATATTTCTCCAAATGTGTGATCCATTCTCAAACTTAGTGGCATGATCCTCATAGATGTACTTCGACCTAATACACTATTGGGCAAGGTTAGATGGACCTTGAGAGACCTTCCAACCCAGCTTTGCCATATACGCATGGTTAATGAGCTTCTGAGATCTAATTCCCAACCCCCCATTTTCCTTAGGGACAAAGGTCTTATCCGTACCTACTAAGTGCAGCTTTCTATTGTCTTGGGAATCACCCCACAAGAAGTTATTACAAATAGTGTCCAGGTCTTTGTGGGTCGCGGCTGGGAGAAGACAAGCTTGCATATAATAGGCTGGAATAGTGGAGAGAGTGGACTTAATAAGACACAAACGACCAGCCTTAATTTGTTAAAAAATTTGTTTTCTACATAGCAAGCTTTTGGCGCACCCTGTCTACAACAAACTGCACCTGAGTCCTAGACGGCCTTTTATGAGATATGGGGAGGCCCAGGTAGGTTCCCTAGTTCTCATTCTCATCGACATTAATAGTCTACTGAAACAAAGTTTTGTGCTCGGGGGTTGTATTTGGGGAAAATATTAACTTACTCTTAAGCTCATTCATTTTCTGGCCCGACACTTTACAAAAGTTTTCAAGAGTTTGGCGAATGGCAAAAGCTGTATTCTCATCTACCCGACCAAACAATAGGAGGTCATCCGCAAAGAGAAGATGTCAGATAGGGACTTTTTTCCGCCCCACCCAGAACGGAGTCCATTCCTTCTCCTCACAGCTGCCCAAGATGGCTTTAGAGAGGGCTTCCAGACAGATGTTAAACAAGTAAGGGGACATGGGGTCTCCTTGGCGGAGGCCCTTGGAGTGACAGAAAGTATCAGTCTTCCTACCATTAATGAGCACAACCGAGGACGCCGAAGAGACACAATTCATTATAAAATCCACAGGGGGAAGGTCAAGGTGACAATCAAGGAGTCACTCCCTCACAAAACTCCACTCAACTCTATCATAGGCCTTTCTTGGTCGATCTTAAGCGCAAACCAACCACATTTTCCTTTTTTCTTGTTCATGGAGTGGAGGATTTCAGACGCCACCACAAGATTAATATCAGCCCCCTTCCCTTACTAATGCTATTTTGGTAATCCGATATCCATGTAGGAATCAAGGGTTTAAGCCTATTCACCAAGATTTTTGTAACCAGCTTATATAAAGTATTACACAGGCTAATTGGACGAAATTGCTTAATAGTTTCAGGGCACAACTGTTTTGGAATCAGGAAGATAAGAGCTTTATTTAAGTTATCAGGAATTGCCCCCTTTCTAAACCATTCCATGATCGAGTCACAGATGTCCCCCCCTAAGAACTCCTAGTCCTCTTGGAAGAAGATGGGGTGGAAGCCATCGGGGCCCGGGCCCTTAAGGGGTTTCATTGCAAACAACGCTCTCCTAATCTCCTTATTGTATCTGAAACTGAAGAATTCGCTACTTCAACATCTGAAACTGACGAATTCATTGCTTGAACATCTGAAACTGACCAATTCGCTTCTTCAAATTGAAGAATTCGTTGTTCCAAACTGAAGAATTCGTTGCTTGGAATTCATCTCTTAGTTGCGAATTCAGTCGGTGCTTCGATTTTAATGGCTACAAGAAAAGTTGATATTCGCTTTGATTTTAACTGAAGAATTTCTTGCTTGGAATTTGCTGCTTGGAATTCGCTGCTTCAACATCTCTTGGTTGCTTCAAATTGGTTACTTTAAACCCTAAAATCATAAGTAATATATGCTATTATTTTTCGATTATAATTTTGTGTTCCATATCTTATCATCTTGAACTCCTATAATAATTATCGCAAGTAATTCACTACTTTATCATCTTGAACTCCAATTTTGGATGTTTGCAATTAGTTTTGGATTTGAATTTTGTGTTGCTTGTTTTAGTTGAGATATTAGGTTGCTATTATAAATAAGGTTACCATGACAATCTTTTTGTTGTTGATGTGGAAAAAAAGAGTTGGAAAGTTAACTAATTATCATTGATACGTCGTAGCATATATATATATATATATATATATATATATATATATATATATATATATATATATAGTAGGTGGTTAGGTTTTGCTATACAACAGTATCTATGATAAACAAAGAATAAGTCAACTAAGCTATAACTAAGCTATGAGATAAAGATAGAAGTATAACTTTGCTAAGATATCTAACTACTTTACTGGACTAGATAAGTGCAACTATATTGTTAGACTACGCTATTATTATGATACAACTAATATTATGATAATGATTGACATTAGTCAATCCTTATCATTAACAGATGTCTTCTTGGGCTTCTTATTTTGTTTGCTTAGATAGTGAATTTTTCTGTCGTGGGGGTTTTTAGATAATGATTTGCTTGAATACTGACATGCAATGAATATTTCGATTTGTTTAGTTCTATTCTTCTCATGTTATGGATTTAAATCAGTGTTGTTGATTGTGAAGTTTTTTTTTTTGGTTAAAAAAATTATCATAATTGCTTAATAAATTTCAGAACAATATTGACTAATGGGGCAAGATAGACGTTGGATAAAATTACCTAGACAATTGCCGGAATTTGAAAACGGGGTGATTAATTTCCTTAATGATTCATTTGCTAAGGGAGCCCGGGGGAATCAAATTAGGTGTCCATGTAAGCAATGTCAAAATCATTATTGGTATCGTAGAAGTGAAGTCTTTGATCACTTAAAAGTGGTGGGATTTATTGACAACTATGAAATTTGGACTTTTCATGGAGAGGAGCACAAATCTATGAAACATACTGATGTTTTAGATGATGAAAACCATGTTATGCATGACAATATTAATAAATTTTTGCAAGATCGATTTAGAGAAACTTTAGAGGGGGCTAGTAGCTCTCAAGGACCATATGAGGAAGCAAAATTATTTTTACAGATTTGTGGAAGAGGGCAAGCAAGAGTTATTTTCTGGTTGTAAAACTTTTTCAAAGCTATCTTTCATCATTAGACTTCTCTACAAGACAACTCATGGTCTTAGTAATGTGGCATTCAATGATCTTCTTAAACTTTGGAAAGAGGTTATTCCGGAGGCTAATCTTGCCACAAATTATTATGAAGCTAAAAAAATTATAAGAAATTTGGGATTGCATTATAAGAAAATATATGTTTGTCCTAATGATTGTATGCTATATTGGAATGAAAATGAAGATGCTGAAGAATGTCATGTTTGTCATACGTCTAAGTGAAAACTACCCGAAGAAAATTAAGGAAGTAGTACTACTAAGGCTTCCAAGAAAAAGTCTCAAATTCCAGCCAAGGTATTATGGCATTTTCCACTGAAACCTAGGCTTTAGAGGTTGGTTATGTGTTCTAAGACAGCAAAATACATGACTTGGCATGCTGATGAACGTTTGGAGGATGGAAATCTACGTCATTCGGCAGATGGATCGACATGGAAGGATTTCGATTCTCTATATTCCAATTTTTCAAAGGAACATAGAAATGTAAGGTTGGGTTTAGCTAGTGATTGGTTTAATCCTTTTCAAACAAAGAGCATTGCGCATAGCACATGGCCAGTTGTTCTAACCAATTATAATTTGCCCCCTTGGATATTTATGAAGAAAGAGTATCTTAAGTTGTCCTTGTTGATTCCTGGCCCTGAGTCTCCTGGCAATAATATTGATGTTTACATGCAACCCTTAATTGAAGAGCTTGATGATTTGTGGAATGATGGGATTGAGACATATGATAAAAGCAAAAATCAAACTTTTCAATTGCATGCTGCTTTGACGTGGACCATTAGTGACTTTCATGGATACTCAATGTTGTCGGGATGGAAAACCAAGGGTAAATTTCCATGTCCGACTTGTAATCTTGAAACTCCATATTTGTATTTGAAGAACAGTAAAAAGATGTGTTATATGGACTTTCGAAGATTGTTGGATGCAGATCATCCTTGGAGACGCAATAAGAAGGATTTTAATGGAAAGGTCGAGAAGCGACCACCTCCAAAACCCTTAACAGGGGTCGAAATATATAATGAATTGTCTAATTTTGAAAATTCATTTGGAAGAACTAAGAAGAGGAGAGACGACCTTGATTACCTGTGGAAGAAAAGACCAATTTTATTTGCCTTGCCATATTGGAAAGATATTTCTTGTCAACACAACCTTGATGTGATGCACATTGAAAAAAAAAATGTGATAATCTCATCGGTACTTTGTTGGATATTAAGGAAAAAAACAAAGGATCGCACAAAAGGCATATTTGATCTTATGGAACTGGGTTTCAAGGAAGACTTACATACTTAACTTACAGCTAATGGTAAACATGTTTTCTTCAAAAAAAGAAGCTTTTCTATGTCTCCTCAAGAGAAAGATATATTTTACGGTGCCTTAAAGGAAGCGAAATTGCCATATGGTGTGCATCATACATAGCTGGATATGTGTGCTCTTCAAAAAGAAAAGTTGTTGGTTATAAAATTCATGGTGTTCACATCATATTACACTATCTACTTCAAGTTGCAATTAGAAAATCATTACCGAAGCATGTGGCAATTCCCCTTATTAGGCTGGGAGCTTTCTTTCAAAAGTTGTGCAGTAAGGTTATTGTTGTGGAAGACTTTCATACTTTGCAAACAGAAATAACTTAAACATTATGTGAACTTGAGAAGATTTATGTACCTTCATTTTTCAATATTATGATACATCTTCCTGTTCATTCAGTGGGTCAAGATAAGCTTTGGGGTCTTGTACATGGGCGTAGTATATACTTTACTGAAAGGTATGTTTGTACATTGAAGCCATATGTACGCAATAGAAACCATCATGAGTGTGACAACTTTTTGTCACGGTATATGCATGGGGTCAAGTCAAGAGTTCACGAAGGGTCACCTCATTATGATCAAGTCAATAAAGCTCGAATTGGTCCGGATCAAAGAAAGAATAAAGAACGAGTCTAAGAAAACCTTTTAAGCCCAATCCATTTTCTAACTTATTTTATTAACCCATTTCCGAAAACCTTTTTTATAAATAGTTTTACTAAGTCCACTTTCTAAAACGTTTTAAAATAGTTTTTTAAAAGCCCATATTCGAAAACCTTTTAAAAATAGTTTTTATGAAAGCCCAATTTTTAAAACCCCTTTTCTAGTCCAATTTAATTAATAGAGTTAATTAATTTTATTAATTAGTTTTATTAATAAAATTATCTTTTATAAAAAATGACCCTTCTCCAAAGAGTTCTCTAATATCTTTATCTAACTATTTTCTAAAAAATCTTATAAGAAACCTAGTTGTTTCCGAAAACCTATTGCTTCCCAACCACCCTAAACCTATATATAATTCTCACTTCCTCCTCTCATAAGACACACGACATCTCTCATAATTCCACGGCTGACATAACAATTTATTGACCTCACTCATCAGCTCTCACAACTAACCCCTCGTTACCTTACAAAATTCCCCACCGCCTAATGCTAGTGACTGGTCTCCTCACAAGCGCACCATTATCTCACTCTGAGCAATTCATGCGCCACTACCACCTGATGATATTATCATCACCTATATCCATCATCATATATTCATCCTAACTCGCTAGAAAAATCAACACCACACGACCATCTAACAAATCCTCCTAATTCTCTCAACTAATACCTCCTGCGCCTAACGCGACAACAAGATTCCACTCTATAATCTCATGCCTTGCCTAAACCGATTATCCTACCACTAGTCAATCTTCATCGCACCAATGTCCATCGCCTAAACCTTGCGCCAAGTATTACGCTGTAAAAAATATTTTTCTTACTCGACGCAACCTATAACGCAAGACCAAACCTCTTTTAAGGCTCGTACAATATTCAATTTTCTAAGATCCGTACAAATCATGAAATCAACGACCTGTACGGTGGTATAATTTCTAAGGGTCAACTAAATTAACAACTTTCTTTTATTTCTTTATTTATTTTTATTATTTTTTATTGAAGTTACTAACATTCTATTCATGATGTAGATTGTTAACGTATTCCTGCGACAGTAAGTATTGTATATTATATTAACTCCCTGCAATATTTATTTCCTTAATTTTATTTATTATTTATGAACATATTATTTTTATGGCTGATTGCAATATTTATCACTTTGTATTTATTGTTAATCAAGACCTAAAGAACTATTATAACTAATTCATATAATTTGGACAACCTGCTACGTACCTTGTAATATTATTGAATAATAACTTGTCACTAAAAATTAGTCTTTTATGCATGTGTTTCCTGAACCAACCTAGACTAAATATTTTTAGGGTGTCTAAAAATATTATATGGTTATTCTTTGTCATAAAATTTTTTGTGAATCGATATTTAGTAGAGGCCTGCAATGGGTAACATGGTTCCTGACTGTGTTGTATTCTCACCCGAACTCAATCTAAGGTTCATTTTGACCATTTATGGAGTCAGGACGGGAAAATCTACATTGGATATGTTCCTAATATGTCCCTACAATTTTCAATATCCAATTAGGTTTATAAGTTTTCCTCTAAAAATTTATTGGCGACTTCAAAATGAATTTTAATAAAACCTTAATAAAGGGGTAGTCAAATACGCGCTCCCACCGCGGTTGGCGAAAATAAAATCACGCCTACAACAAAGCAATAATGAACATTGACCCTGATCATATTTTTTGGTTAGCTAAAGGTCCTACTGCTACAACAAAGAGATATACAGGTTATTATGTTAATGGTTACGGATTTTACACCAAAGCACGTGATACAAGATGTAAAACTCGAAATTGTGGTGTTTCATTAGTGGCTTTAACTCCAACTGTTGCAAGCACTAAGGACAAAAATCCAACTATGGGGAATGTGACTTATTATGGTTCGATACTTGAGATTATCGAGCTGATTATTAGTCTATGTTTAGTGTGGTTCTATTTCGATGTGAATGGTATCAAGAGGAAAAAGATAATTATGGGCTTCCTTGTGTTAATGTGCACAAGTTTTGTTCAATGGATGATCCATTTGTTTCGCCTTTTCACTTGCATCAGGTTTGGTATGCTCCAGATCTCGTAACCTCGAGGTCAAAATTATGTTATGAATACAATTCCAAGGGATCTTATCGATTTAGGGGGAGAAGGTGAAGACACAACCGACTCTTTTTGGTGTGTACCTGTTGAAAGGACTCAACTTCGTTGTTGAGAGTTGATGTTGAAAATAATAACAACATGAAACTGAAGAGCACAAAACGCAAGGTAATTCGATGATATTTGTTGCTTAGCTTGACCCTGCCTTCTTTATTTACTAGTTCGAAATGTATGGGTTTTTAGGTAAGACTAGAAGGCGTCCTACGATGATGCACAAAGTGCATGTACGTCCACTTGAACTACATGAAGCCATAATTCTGAATGAGTTTGGACAGCCTATTGGACCGGTCACACCTAAAAAAGACAGAAGAAGGGAATTTTCAAGATTCTTAGGGACAATTGCTCATGATTAATTATGGTAATGCTCCACTTCTAAATAAGACTTGGAAGCTGGCCCAACAAAGATAAGTTGTGGGAGTATGTTTCGGTAGGTTATAGGTCTTTTCATAAGTATAATACTTACATACACCTTAACCCCTTCCACTACACTTAATATATTCTATGTAATCTTTAGGCAAAGTTTATTGTTCCTGAAGAAGGAAAACAGTGGGTACTAAAGTTTATTGGTCGCTGCCTGGAGGATTCATAAGTGCTGGTTTAAGAAAAAGCATTATGATCAGTACACCAATAACAAATTAAGATGGCTTAAGAGGCCCAAAACTGTTCCTGATACTGATTTCAATAAACTACTTATTTTATGGAACAAGAAAGAAGAGAAGGTAGTATGTTAATGCTCAATACCTAAAATTCTTGTAGAAAGTGTTATCTAATCGTTAACTTTTTCATTCCATGTATATTTAGGATCGTTGTTCTGCGAATCAAAGTTGATGAAAATCTCAGAAAAACATGCACACTGCTGGTCCAAAGAGTTTTACAAGGATACGTGAAGAAATGGTAAGTCGCATTAAATTAGTGTATTCTTATGCTATGCGGTTGGAGCATTAATTTTATCAATTTTTTAGAATACCTGTAACTATGTTTACAATGCCATTTGTGTAGAAAAATGAAGATCCAAACAAGCAACCCCCTTCCCTAGCTCAGTTGTTTGAACGCACTTGTAAAAGAAAAGAAAACAAAACATATGCTGACACATACGAAGATCCAACAAGAAAAATTGTAAGTTAGTTTTAACTCATATACTTGTTATGCTTAATTTAGAAGTTGAATTACATGTCATAAAATTAAATTAAGTGTGTTTATTTTATCCACAGGAAGCTATGAAGAATTATAAATCTTCTGAAGATGGAAGTGCCCCAAAGGATGCAGATGTGAGTGTGATGGATAAGGAATATCCCGATCGTAGACGTCTTTATAGTAGGGGGGGTGAACAATAAAGTTTTGAACAAGGGTTCCACTACTAGTGTATCATATATTGTGCCAACTGAGATTATGGATACATTGAGGGCATATATTGAAATTGAAAAGTCTCAAATTGTTGATATGAGAAAGGAACTTGAAGAAAATTATGAGAAGAAGGCAGATCTTGAAGCTGATTATGAGAAGAAGATGGAAGAGTTTGATAAATCAAATGACCAAATGATTAACGAACTCTTGAAGACGCTCATATCAAAGCTACCAACCAATGTTGTCAGACAATTTTTAACTTAGGAGTGACACGTAAAACAAGGTATGTTATTAGATGCTTACTCATTCATTTTTCCTAGAAAAATGAGTCCCTCCTAGACGTAAAAGCTTCCCTATTAGAATAGCTTTTGTGAAACGTTACCAATAAGACTTTTGTAGTATGTTACTAACAATATGACATGGCCTCCTTTGATTTACTTTTTGTTGGAAAGTAAACATTCCCTTTATTGACAGGCTTGTCCTTCCAAACTACCCTGTAAAGACCAGAAGGATGATTTGTTGCTGAAAATTATGTGTCCACTGAGTTCACTCTATCTTACTAGATATTTTGTGCGACGATCTATTAGACTATTGCGAGAAAGAGAATATATAGTGCTTCTCTAATCTTTTTTGTCTAAAGGAGAGGGCCTAGGGGGTGGGGATCCTTTCAACCTGATTTGCTGGCTTGTTACACATCTAGCTTTCATTAGGATTGGTTGTGTAAATGCTCCACATTTTATATTAAAGTGTGGTACCTTTTTTCTCTTCCAAAAGAAAACATGCGTACTGATGACAGTGGGTTATGGCTCCATCCTTCTGTTATCGCTTAATTGTTAACTCCTTCACAAAACAGGGTTGTAGAACTAATTTCCATTATTTTCTTTGTTAGTCTAACCATCTTGAGATGAGAGAAAAACTGATTGAAACAACAACGAGGCTAATCTTGCTGTCATATTATTGTCCATGCTGCTGCAGCAATTGTTGCTATAAGTTAAAAGCCTGAAGATGTAATATGTCATGTTAGTAGAGATTGAGAAAATAGATCTTACAACCTTTCTTCGCGCATGGATCCTCAACTCCTCAATATTTCTTTCCTCTTCTAAACTGAAAAGATCTCCAAAGCTTGCTTGCTTGCTTAATCTTGTTTTTGTTAGTTTTGATAGTTGTTTGCAATTCAGAGTCTTTTTTTTTTTTTTTTTTTTTTTTTTTTGCACGTCTACAACATTTCCTTTTTAAAATTTGTTTAACTTTATTCATAGGGTATTTTCATGTTCATATTTTTGGCAATATGGATTTGGAGCGATATATATTATCGCTCGTTGACGAAGAATCGACGTTACCTTTTGTAATTTTTTTGGAATAGAAAGTAGTAGCAATGGTGGTTTGATCTTTTTTGCAAACTTGTGAATTAAACTAAGTTATTACATGCATGTATTTGAATTTTACATTTGTTTTTCCGATAATATTGTTGTTTTATTGTAGACACATAATCGTGTCTCCCCATTTAAGGATCCAATGATGAAATATACCGCGGTATTAGTTGGCGCGACCCAACGGAAGAGCAATCTAAAGAACCAATCCAAAATTGTGTTTTGAAATGGTATTCTAAAGCCCAATTAATTGTTCATGATGATTAATTGAATTTAATGCCATAAAATGTTTTATGTCCATTTTAAAAGCCTAATTAGATATTTATTAATTTAATGAATATTTTCAAAATCTTTTATCAAAAATCAGATTTTTAATCCATAAAATTCAATTCCCAGATTTTAGGGATAAAAACGTATCTTCGAAAGACGCGTAGAATCAAAAGCGAATATGCTGGAATATGCGCCGGACGCGGCGGCTGCGCTCAACGCGCCACGTGCGTCCAACACATTGGCCATATCGCGTCAGGCGCGCCAATGAGCGCCTGACACGTGGATTTGTGACTCACACAGAGTCCTGCGCCTGACGCAAGTCTTGTGTGAGACGCAACCTTTCTTTTCTATCTTTTGAAAAACGCGGTTACACTTGCTTAAATCTGATTGGGCTTGCCGCGTCAGGCACACCAATGTGCGCCTAACGCGTGGCACTGCTCCTGCCACATAGGCCTACGCCTGGCGCAGGGCTTGCGTGAGGCGCACGCCCCCTTTTGCCTATAAATACTCGTAATTTCTCGAATTACGGACAATGTTTCATATTATTATTTCACGCATACAAAAACTTACAAATACCTCTACAATATACTTCGAATTCCCAAATACTCAAACACTCAAATACATTCAATACTTTAATCAATTTCTATTCCTGATCATACTGTGTTCCTGGTTCCACGTTTGCTCCGCCTTAAGATCGTTGTGCTCTTCAATCTAAGCTGCATAGGTATAATCCTGAGGATCCTTGAATAATCAATTATATTTATTGCTTTGAAGTTACTTACCATTTATTTCATGATGTAGATCTTTAATGCAAAATCGCTATACTGTATATTCTAACCTCTTTTCTGTACTTTATTTTATGTTCATATTATTCTTGCCTTTATATATTATATGCTTGCTTGATTATTCTATGCATATTATATGATTGTCCTGCTTAATGGTTTTATCACCCACATATTATTTTTGCTAATCAGACCTAAAGAACTGTTATATATTAATCAGATTAATTTGAACAACCAGCTAGGTTCCCTGTAATATTGATTAATAACATGTCACTAAAAATAGTCTTCTTGTGTGTTTCCTGAACCAACTTAGACTAAATATTTTTTAGGGTGTTTAAAAATATTAGAAAGCGTTGCATATCTTCTACCAAGTGTTGCAGATAAATCAAAGTACCATTACAAATGAATGTTGCAAAGTGAATGAATCAGTGTTGCCTACTGGTTGCTAAAATTTTCAGAAATGTTGCATTTGATTAAAAAAAACGTCACAATTAAGGTGAATGATAAAACTTGAAAGTGCTGCATTGGATGCACTGAAACGTTATGCTAGAAAAGCGTTGCATTTAACGTATTTTGAAGCACTTCCAAGAAAAGTTGCCTTTGCCCAAAATAAGTATTGCAATAGACTAATCCAACAAGACCAAATAAAAATATTTCCTAAACGGTTGCCTTAGATTACATGAAGTATTTCAGAATGTTGGTTAGATACTCTTATAATTAATGTTACTCAATATTATGATTCAAGTTATATTGCATGCAGACTTTCAATGCAAATCAATATTAACAAAAAAAATACAAATATTATATTCGATATACCAAAATAACTCAAAAAATAAACTTCCCTGTGCATTTTTGCACGGGTCCAAAAAGTAATTTGACTATACAGGATTTGTAAATCAATGCTTACAACTCACGATCCCCATTTGTTTTACACATGTAGATAGGGAGTCCATCTAGATACAAGTTAATTGTCAAATTTCCTTTTGTGGTTACATATAAGAGCACACAACTTTATTTAACCCATTCATTAATCAAATCCATCAAGCCAATATTTTAAAATATTAGTCAAACCGGCCAAAAATATATTATAAATAATAATGAAATATCATGTGATGAATTTATCCTCATTAATCACTTTAATTACCTTTGCATGAGTTAAAAATGAAAATTAAGATTTAGGAAAAATTCACAAGAATGAACTCAACTATTCCTCATTTTATTTTATAAGTCCCAATTATAGGTTATCCACTGCAGGTCTGATGTTTAACAGTTTCTTATTTTTATAGGTACTCATTTACTTGGAACCGGTTAAGAAGGTTATTTTTTTCATAAAATGTGAGACCCACCTACCTTTTCTCCCTCTTTAACTTCTCCTCCTCTGCATTAGTTGGCCGAAAATAGGTAGAGCCACCCCTGCCTCCCAGTCTGACCCCTACGCCTTCTCCTCCTCTGCATCAGTTGGCAGAAGAAGCCGCAGACCTGACCAAAAACATCACCCCTCCTGCTGCCTTCCCAGACTCACCCCTAATTCTCTCACACATCATATCTCTCCTCCCAACCACACCCCAATCTCTACCCTCGCCCTATCTCCTTCTCCTTCACACTGCTCATCCTCTTTCCTTTTCTCTCGTGCGCCACCTCTGTTTTCTTCTCCTCTTGAGTGGCTCGTTTGTGCTCCGCCAACATACAATTCTTCCATTCTTACTATTGCTGGAATAGACTTGAGATTTAATGAATTTGAAGTTGTAGGACAGTAGGATCTGAGATTTATCAAAACTACTTCCATATCATGACTTGAAAATTTCTAAATAAAGAAAACAGTTAATCGCAACAAGTTGGGTAGAGAAAAAGACAAAAGGGAAGAAAATGGGGGGGGAGTTCACCGGAGATTCAAATGGTGGCTTTAATGCCAACAATCTGGGTAGAGAAAAAGACGAAAGGGAAGAAAAATGGGGGGGGAGTTCACAGGAGATTCGAATGAGGGGCTGACATTTTAAAACTCACGTGCTCTCATTAAACTTGATCTTTTTTTTGGAATAAAAATTAGTTGCAAGTGGTGGTTTGATCTTTTTTGCAAACTTGTGAATCAAACTAAGCTATTACATGCATGTATTTGAATTTGACGTTTGCTTTTGCAATAATATTGTTGCTTTATAAAGAAATCAATTTTAGTTCAAAAGCTTCTACTTTTGTATTGGCAGATCATTTAATATAATGTATTAGAGGTTATACATATTTACATATATTATTGCAAGTGTTTCAATAAGCTAGTGACAAAAGAAAGTGTTGCATATCTTCTACCAAGTGTTGAAGATAAGTCAAAGTACGTACCATTACAAATAAATGTTGCAAATTGAATGAATCAGTGTTGCCTACTGGTTGTTAAAATTTTCAGAAATGTTGCATTTGATAAAAAAAAAGTCACAATGAAGGTGAATGATAAAACTTTAAAGTGATGCATTGGATGCACTAAAACGTTGCACTAGAAAAGCGTTGCGTTTGACGTATTTTGTAGCACTTCCCAGAAACGTTGCCTTTGCCCAAAATAAGAGTTGCAATAAGCTAATGCAACAAGACCAAATGAAATACTTCCTAAAACGTTGCCTTAGGTTATATGCAACAATTTAATGCTTTATAGCAACACCTTCAAAACGTTGCCTTAGGATACTTTTGTAGTAGTGCACGAATGTAGTGTACAAAGAAGTATTTCAGAATGTTGGTTAAATAGTCTTATTATTAATGTGACTCAATATTATGATTCAAGATATATTGCATGCAGACTTTCAATGCAAATAAATATTAACAAAAAATATACAAATATTATATTCGATATGCCAGAATAACTCAAAAAATAAACTCCCTATGCTTTTTTGCACGGGTAACAAAAATACTAATTTAACTATACATGATTTGCAAATCAGTGCTTACAACTCTCAATCTCCATTTGTTTTACACATGTACATATGGAGTCCATGTATGTACAAGTTAATTGTCAAATTTCCTTCTTGTGGTTACATATAACAACACATAACTTTTTTTAACCCATTCATTAATCAAATCCATCAAGCCAATATTTTAAAACATTAGGCAAACCGGCCAAAAATATATTATTAATAATAATGACATATCATGTGATCAATTTATCCTCATTAATCACTTTAATTACCTTTGCATGAGTTAAAAATGAAAATTAAGATTTAGGAAAAAAGAGCTCATGAATTCCCCATTTTCTTTTAGAAGTCCCAATAATAGGTTATTCCCTACAGAACACATGTTTAAAAGTTCGTGATTTTTATAGGTCCTCATTTACTTAGCATCGGTTAAGAAGGTTATATTTTTTTTAGAAATGTGGGACCCACCCAACTTTTCTCCCTCTTTCACTTGTCCTCCCCTACCTCAATTGGTCGGAAACAGGTAGCGCCACCCCTGCCTCCATGCCTAGCCCCTAATTTCTCATAGCATCTCTTTCTCCCTCAGTCCTCCCAACCCCACCCCAACCTCCAGCCTCACCCTCATTCTCTCTCCTCCACCCTGGCCCTCTCGCCTTCTCCATCGCACAAGAAGCCGCCAGACCTTTCCGGAAAACATCACCCTTCCCGCCGCCTTCCCAGACTCACCCCTAATTCTTTCACACATCATCTCTCTCCACCCAATCACACCCCAACCTGCATCCTCGCCCTCTCGCCTTCTCCTTCACACTGCTCATCCTTTTTCCTTCTCTCTCGTCCGCCACCTCCGTTTTCTTCTCCTCTAGAGAGGGTGGTTTGTGCTCCGGCAACATACAATTCTTCCATTCTTACTATTGCTGGAATAGACCTGACATTTAATAAATTTGAAGTTGTAGGACAGTAGGACCTGAAATTTATCAAAACCACTTCCATATCGTGACTTGAAAATTTCTAAATAAAGAAAATAGTTAATCGCAACGAGTTGGGTAGAGAAAAAGACGAAAGGGAAGAAAGTGGTAGGGGTGTTCATCGGAGATTCAAATGGGGGCTCTAATGGCAACAATCTAAGTCTGGGTAGAGAAAAAGACGAAAGGGAAGAAAATTTGGGGGGGGGAGTTCACGGGAGATTCGAATGGGGGGATGACATTTTAAAACTCAAGTGCTCTCATTAAACTTGATCTTTTTTTTGGCATAGAAAGTAGTCACAAGTGGTGGTTTGATCTTTTTTGCAAACACATGAATCAAACTAAGCTATTACATGCATGTATTTGAATTTGACGTTTGGTTTTGCAATAATATTGTTGCTTTATAAAGAAATCGATTTTAGTTCAAAAGCTTCTACTTTTGTATTGACAGATTATTTAATATAATGTATTAGAGGTTATACATAGTTACATATATTATTGCAAGTGTTTCAATTAGCTAGTGACAAAAGAAAGTGTTGCATATCTTCTACCATGTGTTGTAGATAATTCAAAGTACCATTGCAAATAAAGTTCCAAATTAAATGAATCTGTGTTGCCTACTGGTTGTTAAAATTTTCAGAAATGTTGCATTTGATTAAAAAAAAAAATGTCAGAATTAAGGTGAATGATAAAACTTGAAAGTGTTGCATTGGATGCACTGAAACGTTGCACTAGAAAAGCGTTGCATTTAACGTATTTTGCAGCACTCCCAAGAAACGATGCCTTTGCCCAAAAGAAGTGTTGCAATAGGCTAATGCAGCAGGACCAAATGAAATACTTCCTTAAACGTTGCCTTAAGTTAAGTGCAACAGTTTAATGCTTTATAGCAACACTTTTAAAACGCTGCCTTAGGATACTTTTGTAATAGTGCACGAATGTAGTGTACAAAGAAGTATTTCATAATGTTGGTTAAATACTTTTATTATTAATGTTACTCGATATTATGATTAAAGTTATATTGCATGTAGACTTTCAATGCAAATCAATATTAACAAAAAATATACAAATATTATATTCGATATACCAAAATAATTCAAAAAATAAACTCCCTATGCATTTTTGCACGGGTCCAAAAATTAATTTAACTATACAAGATTTGCAAATCAGTGCTTACAACTCTCAATCCCCATAGGAAGTCCATGTACGTACAAGTTAATTGTCAATTTTTTTTTTATGGGTACATATAAGAGCACATAACTTTATTTTACCCATTCATTAATCAAATCCATCAAGGCAATATTTTAAAACATTAGGCAAACCGGCATAAAACATATTATAAATAATAATGACATATCTAGTGATTACTTTATTCTCATTAATCACTTCAATTACCTTTGCATGAGTTAAAAATGAAAATTAAGATTTAGGAAAAATTCACAAGAAAGAGCTCAACAATTCCCCATTTTCTTTTATAAGTCCCAATAATAGGTTATTCCCTGTAGAACCCATGTTTAATAGTTTGTGATTTTTATAGGTCCTCATTAACTTAGAAGCGGTTAAGAAGGTTATATTTTTTTAGAAATGTGGGACCCACCCGCCTTTTCTCCCTCTTTCACTTCTCCTCCTTCACATCAGTTGGCCGGAAATAGGTAGAGCCACCCCAGCCTCCCTACCTGACCCCTAATTTCTCACAGCATCTCTCTCTCTCTTTGTCCTCCCAACCCCACTCCAACCTCCAGCGTCACCCGCCTTCTCTCTCCTCCACCCTCGCCCTCTCGCCTTCTCCTTCGCACAAGAAGCCGCCAGACTTGGCCGGAAAACATCAGCCCTCCCCCCGCCTTCCTGGACTCACCCCTAATTTTCTCGAAAATCATCTCTCTCCTCCCAACCACACCCCAGCCTCAACCCTTGTCCTCTCGCCTTCTTCTTCACACTGCTCAACCTCTTTCCTTCTCTCTCGCCAGCCGCCTCTATTTTCTTCTCCTCGTGAGTGGCTCGTTTGTGCCCCGCCAACATACAATTCTTCCATTCTTATTATTGCTGGAATAGACCTGAGATTTAATGAATTTGAAGTTGTAGGACAGTAGGACCTGAGATTTATCAAAACTACTTCCATATCGTGACTTCAAAATTTCTAAATAAAGAAAACAGTTAATCGCAACAAGTTGGATAAAGAAAAAGACGAAAGGGAAGAAAAAGGGGAGGGGAGTTCACACAAGATTCGAATGAGGGGCTGACATTTTGAAACTCACGTGCTCTCATTAAACTTGATCTTTTTTTTGGAATAAAAAATAGTTGCAAGTGGTGGTTTGATCTTTTTTGCAAACTTGTGATTCAAACTAAGCTATTACATGCATTTATTTGAATTTGACGTTTGCTTTTGCAATAATATTGTTGCTTTATAATGAAATCAATTTTAGTTCAAAAGCATCTATTTTTTTTTTATTGAAAGATTATTTAATATAATGTATTAGAGGTTATACATATTTACATATATTATTGCAAGTGTTTCAATAAGCTAGTGACAAAGGAAACTGTTGCATATCTTCTACCAAGTGTTGCAGATAAGTCAATGTACGTACCATTACAAAAAAATGTTGCAAATTGAATGAGTCAGTGTTGCCTACGGGTCGTTAAAATTTTCAGAAATGTTGCATTTGATTAAAAAAAAAAGTCACAATTAAGGTGAATGATAAAACTTTAAAGTGTTGCATTGGATACACTGAAACGTTGCACTAGAAAAGCGTTGCATGTGACGTATTTTGCAGCACTTCCAAGAAACGTTGCCTTTGCCCAAAAGAAGTGTTGCAATAGCCTAATGCAACAGGACCAAATGAAATACTTCCTTAAATGTTGCCTTAGGTTATATGCAACAGTTTAATGCTTTATAGCAACACTTTCAAAACGCTGCCTTAGGATACTTTTGTAATAGTGCACGAATGTAGTGTACAAAGAAGTATTTCAGAATGTTGGTTAAATACTCTTGTTATTAATGTTACTCGATATTATGACTCAAGTCATATTGCATGCAGACTTTCAATGCAAATCAATATTAACAAAAAATATACAAATATTATATTCGATATACCAAAATAATTCAAAAAATAAACTCCCTATGCATTTTTGCACGGGTCCAAAAATTAATTTAACTATACAAGATTTGCAAATCAGTGCTTACAGCTCTCAATCCCCATAGGAAGTCCATGTACGTACAAGTTAATTGTCAATTTTTTTTTTATGGGTACATATAAGAGCACATAACTTTATTTTACCCATTCATTAATCAAATCCATCAAGGCAATATTTTAAAACATTAGGCAAACCGGCATAAAACATATTATAAATAATAATGACATATCTAGTGATTACTTTATTCTCATTAATCACTTCAATTACCTTTGCATGAGTTAAAAATGAAAATTAAGATTTAGGAAAAATTCACAAGAAAGAGCTCAACAATTCCCCATTTTCTTTTATAAGTTCCAATAATAGGTTATTCCCTGTAGAACCCATGTTTAATAGTTTGTGATTTTTATAGGTCCTCATTAACTTAGAAGCGGTTAAGAAGGTTATATTTTTTTAGAAATGTGGGACCCACCCGCCTTTTCTCCCTCTTTCACTTCTCCTCCTTCACATCAGTTGGCCGGAAATAGGTAGAGCCACCCCAGCCTCCCTACCTGACCCCTAATTTCTCACAGCATCTCTCTCTCTCTTTGTCCTCCCAACCCCACTCCAACCTCCAGCGTCACCCGCCTTCTCTCTCCTCCACCCTCGCCCTCTCGCCTTCTCCTTCGCACAAGAAGCCGCCAGACTTGGCCGGAAAACATCAGCCCTCCCCCCGCCTTCCTGGACTCACCCCTAATTCTCTCGAAAATCATCTCTCTCCTCCCAACCACACCCCAGCCTCAACCCTTGTCCTCTCGCCTTCTTCTTCACACTGCTCAACCTCTTTCCTTCTCTCTCGCCAGCCGCCTCTATTTTCTTCTCCTCGTGAGTGGCTCGTTTGTGCCCCGCCAACATACAATTCTTCCATTCTTATAATTGCTGGAATAGACCTGAGATTTAATGAATTTGAAGTTGTAGGACAGTAGGACCTGAGATTTATCAAAACTACTTCCATATCGTGACTTCAAAATTTCTAAATAAAGAAAACAGTTAATCGCAACAAGTTGGATAAAGAAAAAGACGAAAGGGAAGAAAAAGGGGAGGGGAGTTCACACAAGATTCGAATGAGGGGCTGACATTTTGAAACTCACGTGCTCTCATTAAACTTGATCTTTTTTTTGGAATAAAAAATAGTTGCAAGTGGTGGTTTGATCTTTTTTTGCAAACTTGTGATTCAAACTAAGCTATTACATGCATTTATTTGAATTTGACGTTTGCTTTTGCAATAATATTGTTGCTTTATAATGAAATCAATTTTAGTTCAAAAGCATCTATTTTTTTTTTATTGAAAGATTATTTAATATAATGTATTAGAGGTTATACATATTTACATATATTATTGCAAGTGTTTCAATAAGCTAGTGACAAAAGAAACTGTTGCATATCTTCTACCAAGTGTTGCAGATAAGTCAATGTACGTACCATTACAAAAAAATGTTGCAAATTGAATGAGTCAGTGTTGCCTACGGGTCGTTAAAATTTTCAGAAATGTTGCATTTGATTAAAAAAAAAAGTCACAATTAAGGTGAATGATAAAACTTTAAAGTGTTGCATTGGATACACTGAAACGTTGCACTAGAAAAGCGTTGCATGTGACGTATTTTGCAGCACTTCCAAGAAACGTTGCCTTTGCCCAAAAGAAGTGTTGCAATAGCCTAATGCAACAGGACCAAATGAAATACTTCCTTAAATGTTGCCTTAGGTTATATGCAACAGTTTAATGCTTTATAGCAACACTTTCAAAACGCTGCCTTAGGATACTTTTGTAATAGTGCACGAATGTAGTGTACAAAGAAGTATTTCAGAATGTTGGTTAAATACTCTTGTTATTAATGTTACTCGATATTATGACTCAAGTCATATTGCATGCAGACTTTCAATGCAAATCAATATTAACAAAAAATATACAAATATTATATTCGATATACCAAAATAATTCAAAAAATAAACTCCCTGTGCATTTTTGCACGGGTCCAAAAATTAATTTAACTATACAAGATTTGGAAATCAATGCTTACAACTCTCAATCCCCATAGGAAGTCCATGTACGTACAAGTTAATTGTCAAATTTCCTTTTTGTGGTTACATATAAGTGCACATGACTTTATTTAACCCATTCATTAATCAAATCCATCAAGCCAATATTTTAAAACATTAGGCAAACCAGCCAAAAATATATTATTAATAATAATGACATATCCTGTGATTAATTTATCCTCATTAATCACTTTAATTATCTTTGCATGAGTTAAAAATTAAAATTAGGATTTAGGAAAAATTCACAAGAAAGAGCACAACAGTTCCCCATTTTCTTTTAGAAGTCCCAATAACAGGTTATTCCCTGCAGAACCCATGTTTAAAAGTTTGTGATTTTTATAGGTCCTCATTTAACTAGAATCGGTTACGAAGGTTATATTGTTTTAGAAATGTGGGACCCACCCACCTTTTCTCCCTCTTTCACTTGTCCTCCTTTACATCATTTGGCCGGAAATAGGTAGAGCCACTACTGCCTCCCTGCCTAACCCCTAATTTCTCACATCATCTCTTTCTCACTCTGTCCTCCCAACCCCACTCCATCCTCCAGCCTCTCCCTCATTCTATCTCCTCCACCCTCGCCCTCTCGCCTTCTCCTTCGCACAAGAAGCCGCCAGACCTGGCCGGAAAACATCACCCCTCCTGCCGCCATCCCAGACTCACCCCTAATTCTCTCACACATCATCTCTCTTCTCCCACCCACACCACAACCTCCACCCTCGCCCTCTCGCCTTCTCCTTCACACTGCTCATCCTTTTTCCTTCTCTCTCGTCCGCTGCCTCTGTTTTCCTCTCCTCTGGAGTGGCTCGTTTATGCTCCGGCAACATACAATTCTTCCGTTCTTACTATTGCTGGAATAGACCTGACATTTAATGAATTTGAAGTTGTAGGACAGTAGGACCTGAGATTTATCAAAACTAATTCCATATCGTGACTTGAAAATTTCTAAATAAAGAAAATAGTTATTCACAACGAATTGGGTAGAGAAAAAGACGAAAGGGAAGAAAATGGGCGGGGGGATTTCACAGGAGGTTCGAATGGGGGGTTGACATTTTAAAACTCACGTGCTCTCATTAAACTTCATCTTTTTTTTGGAATAAAAAATAGTTGCAAGTGGTGGTTTGATCTTTTTTGCAAGCTTGTGAATCAAACTAAGCTATTACATGCATTTATTTGAATTTGACGTTTGCTTTTGCAATAATATTGTTGCTTTATAAAGAAATCAATTTTAGTTCAAAAGCTTCTATTTTTTTTATTGAAAGATTATTTAATATAATGTATTAGAGGTTATACATATTTACATATATTATTGCAAGTGTTTCAATAAGCTAGTGACAAAAGAAACTGTTGGATATCTTCTACCAAGTGTTGCAGATAAGTCAATGTACGTACCACTAAAAATAAATGTTGCAAATTGAATGAATCAGAGTTGCCTACAGGTTGTAGAAATTTTCATAAATGTTGCATTTGATTAATTGTTAAATTTCCCTTTTGTGGTTAGAGCACATCACTTTATTTAACCCATTCATTAATCAAATCCATCAAGCCAATATTTTAAAACATTAGGCAAACCGGCCAAAAATATATTATAAATAATAATGACATATCCTATGATTAATTTATCCTCATTAATCATATTAATTACCTTTGCATGAGTTAAAAATGAAAATTAAGATTTAGCAAATATTCACAAGAAAGAGCTCTACAATTCCCCATTTTCTTTTATAAATCCCAATAATAGGTTATTCCTTGCAGAACCCATGTTTAATAGTTTGTGATTTTTATAGGTCCTCATTTACTTAGAATTGGTTAATAAGGTTATATTTTTTTATAAATGTGGGACCCACCCACCTTTTCTCCCTCTTTCACTAGTCCTCCTCTACATCAGTTGACTGGATTTAGGTAAAGCTACACCTGCCTCCCTGCTTGACCCCTAATATCTCACAGCATCTCACTCTCCCTCTGTCCTCCAAACCCCACTCCAACCTCGAGCCTCACCCTCATTCTCTATCCTTCACCCTCGCCCTCTCGCCTTCTCCTTCGCACAAGAAGTCGCCAGATCTGGTCGGAAAAGATCACCCCTAAATCCCTCGCACATCATCTCTCTCCTCCCAACCACACCCCATCCTCCACCCTCGCCCTCTCGCCTTCTCCTTCACACTGCTCATCCTCTTTCCTTCTCTCTCATTCGCCGCCTCTATTTTCTTCTACTCTGGAGTGGCTCGGTTGTGCTCCGCCAACATATAATTCTTCCATTCTTACTATTGCTGGAATAGACCTGACATTTAATGAATTTGAAGTTGTAGGACAGTAGGACCTAAGATTTATCAAAACTACTTCCCTATCATGACTTGAAAATTTCTAAATAAAGAAAACAGTTAATCGCAACATGTTGGGTAGAGAAAAAGACGAAAGGGAAGAAATATGGGTGGGGGGGAGTTCACCGGAGATTCAAATGGGGGCTTTAATGGCAACAGTCTGGACAGATTATTGTTGCTTTATAAAGAAATCAATTATAGTTCAAAAGCTTCTACTTTTGTATTGACAGATTATTTAATATAATGTATTAGAGGTTATACATATTTACATATATTATTGCAAGTGTTTCAATAAGCTAGTGACAAAAGAAACTGTTGCATATCTTCTACCATGTGTTGCAAATAAGTCAAATTACCATCGCAAATAAATGTTGCAAATTGAATGAATCAGTGTTGCCTACTGGTTGTAGAAATTTTAGAAATGTTGCATTTGATTAAAAAAAATCACAATTAAGGTGAATGATAAAACTTGAAAGTGTTGCATTGGAGGCATTGAAACGTTGCACTAGCAAAGCGTTGCATTTGTCGTATTTTGCAGCACTTCCAAGAAATGTTGCCTTTGCCCAAAATAAGTGTTGCAATAGGCTAATGCAACAAGACCAAATGACATACTTCCTAAAACGTTGCCTTAGGTTATATGCAACAGTTTAATGCTTTATAGCAACACTTTCAAAACGCTGCCTTAGGGTACTTTTGTAGTAGTGCACGAATGTAGTGTACAATGAAGTATTTCAGACTGTTGGTTAAATACTCTTTTTATTAATCTGATTCAATATTATGATTCAAGATATATTACATGCAGACTTTCAATGCAAATAAATATTAACAAAAAATATACAAATATTATATTTGATATACCAAAATAACTCAAAAAATAAACTCCCTATGCATTTTTGCACGGGTCAAAAAACCAATTTAATTATACAAGATTTGCAAATCAGTGCTTACAACTCTCGATCCCCATTTGTTTTACAGATGTACATAGGGAGTCCATGTACGTATATGTTAATTGTCAAATTTCTTGTTTGTGCTTACATATAAGACCACAAAACTTTATTTAACCCATTTATTAATCAAATCCATCAAGCCAATATTTTAAAACATTAGGCAAACAAGCTAAAAATATGTTATAAATAATAATGACATATCATGTGATTAATTTATCCTTATTAATCACTTTAATTGCCTTTGCATGAGTTAAAAATGAAAATTAAGATTTAGGAAAAATTCACAAGAAAGAACTCAACCATTCCCCATTTTCTTTTATAAGTCCCAATAATAGGTTATTCCCTGCAGAACCCATGTTTAACATTTTGTGATTTGTATAGGTCCTCATTTACTTAAAATCGGTTAAGAAGGTTATATTTTTTTAGAAATGTGGGACACACCCACCTTTTCTCCCTCTTTCACTTATCCTCCTCCACATCACTTGGCCGGAAATAGGTAGAGCCACCCCTGCCTCCCTGCCTAACCCTTAATTTCTCACAGCATCTCTCTCTCCCTCTGTCTTCCCAACCCCACTCCAACCTCCAGCCTCACCCTCATTCTCTTTCCTCCACCCTCGCCCTCTCGCCTTCTCCTTCGCACAAGAAGCCGCCAGACCTGGCCGGAAAACATCACCCCTCCCGCCGCCTTCTGATAAATGCGTATTATAATATATTTATGTCCCCTTATTTTATTATAATATGTGTGTTTATATTATTAGTTAATGCATTTTATATATTTTTAATACTATTAGATATAATATGCTATGTTTATTTTTTTTACTAATATGGCTTAATTAAACTATTTTTGTCTAATGAGTGCATTGACCCAAAGCTAGAAGACAAGCCCACCTTGTGAAAATCTCACCCAACAAACGCAGCCCAAAAAGAAAAGAAAACGTGAGAATAGAAAAAGAAAAGAAACAAAACAAAGAAAAGAAAAGGAAAACCAGAAGAAGAAAAAAAACGAAGGAAACAGAACACATCCTTCGACTCCTCTTCGTCGCTCCTCATCCTCTCTCTTCAAAACACCTCACCTCCTCCACATCATTCCCACCAATGGAAAAGCTCGCAACTTGCATCAATCCTCCAATCAGAAGATGAGCCGCAATTCGGCGCTGCAAAAAGCAAGGAGAAGTCGGTTTCTAGGGCTGAAACTTGGAGCCCAATTCACTTCTTCAATTGGTGCGAAAATTCGATTAAGGGCGGTGGAATTGGGTATGATTACCCCATTAAGGTTCGAAAATCAGTATGCAAGAAATTCCACAGAAAATTGAGTGAAAAATCAGAGAAATAGCGTGAGGCTTCGAGGCTAGTGTGGGGGTACGCGAGTTCGACGAAGAAGACAACCTTGGGTTGGAGTCCTAGCACACATCCGGGGAGGGTGAAGTTCAAGCTCGAACGTAGGTGCGAAATTCGAACGATACACAAGTCTTCTCTCTCTCTCTTGCACTTTCAAATTAGTTTTGAAGTTTCCCTATTATACTTTTCAATTTCATAGTATGTTTGGATTGTATTGGTTGAATTATGTTGGATTATGTGGTTTGAATTCAAAATTGGATTGTGATATTTGAATCGAGTTTAAATTGTGAGGTTTGAAGTATATTTGGATTGTGGTGTTGAATTTTGAGTTGAATTCAAGATTGTATGTAGTTGGATACTCAAGTTATGTTTGGTTGTAATGTTGAAATTCCAATTTTACACTTAATTTGCTATCTTTTAAGATATAAAATTGAGATTATCGCTAGTTATGTGATTTAGTCTAGTCTAAACTATATGACAACAAGTGGTAACTAGTTTAATTTAGGCCTGCAAAGATGGTTTTAAGTTCAAACTAGAATATAACTTGGCCTAGTTATTTAAACATAAAGATATGATATGTTTAGATTAACTAGGGATTAATGATGTACTTCTAATTCTATAATGCTTCTAGTTTAATCACCGGAAGTTGCGAAATACTTATGGTGATTAGATTAGTTTAGAATCGATAGTCGGCCTAGTGTTGATTAAAAGTATATAAGTATACGGGAGTTTGGCTACTTAAATTCCTACAATTAATCTATCTAACTAATCTTGGATTTATGATATTGGAATTATAATCAAGGTTAGGAATTTATAAATCTATGAAAGTATTATGAGCTTAAAGTGGAATTACTTGTCATCAGTTGTAAATATTAGGTTAGATTTATCTTTAGTAGTATTTAGATTTTTAGTATCATCTTGTAAACCCCCCCAAAAACAATGTGAATACATTTATATTAGTAAATAACATGTAGATAATAGTTAAGTACTTTTAATTAGTTGACTTGGATTTTAGATATATATAAACCTCTCCGTGGGATCGACCCTTATTTATCGCTGTTCTAAACTTAAATAATGCTAATGTGGATGAAATAAGGTTTTTAATTTGTACGCATAACGACAAGTACCAAATTTTGGCGCCGTTGCCGGCGAGATTTATGATATTATTTCCATAAAGTTTAACTGAGATACTAATCTTTGTTATAGAATTTAGTTGATAAAATGACAAATGGTACCTATGATCTTGGTATTCTAAAGCAAGCTTGACTAGGTTGAGATTTTTTTAGCTTATAGTATGTTTCTTAACTTCTTTTTGCATACTATGTGCTTAGTTATTTCCTTCTAGTTAACTCTTATTTGGATTAATCAAGGTGGCACGGATAATTACTAACTCAATCATACCGTCTAACTTAGTCATGGCCATGCTTTGTTTATGTTAAAATTGTGTGCTGATATGTGTTTTGTAACTTGTAAGTCAACTGGGTGTCTGAATTTAAGTTACTATTGGAAGTTTCTGTTTTAATCTGAACGTGTTTATTTACTGCTGAAATTAAGATCAAAAGCATGCATTGGAGAAGGGACATAGATATGTCTAGATATATATGTGATATATCTTAGGAGTTTAGTCTAGCTACTTCATATGCACTTTGTATTATAGTGAAAGCCAAGGTATGAACTTTTGATGTCAAACTTTTATCCTTAACTTTAAAATAACAAAAGAAACATGTATTATTGGGCAATATGCAGTACAAACTTCCCTTAATATATTGTTACTATAATTTGTGCAAATATTCTATAACGGAGTCATGTTCAGTTTCATTGCAGCCATGCTTTCTCTTTATTGGTTATAGATTATTAGAACTTGATTCTGAAAACCAACTGAACTTCATAACATGGATTATGTGCTTAAGGTGTGTTCATAAAATTACTTTGGACAGTGAACTTTTATTGAAAATTACGGATTGCTAGAAAGAGGAGCTAAAGAATATATGATAAGTTGTTTGATTGATGATTCCATTCTAAAAGAAAATATATATATATATATATATATATATATCTAGCTTAATGATACCATAAATAATATGCAAATAACTTGAATTACTTAATAATTTTGAATTTCCTATTTTTAGGTGCATGAACACACGCCTACGAAAGGAACCATTGCTGTTTGATCCTAAAGTCAAAGGGACAGCAAGGAGAACAAGGAAAAAGTTCTTAGAAAAACAACGAGAAGATCGTCTCTATATTGAAAAATTGTTCGAATTCGAAGAAGAAATGGCGGAAAGAACTTTAAAGGAGTTAGCTGCACCGAAGCTAGATGATGAACCTTTAGGTATCGTTTTTCCAACATTGGAAAAACCATTGAAGTTAAACTCAGGTTTTCTCAATCTTCTTCCTAAATTTCATGGTCATGGAAGTGAGGACCCTAATCGATTCTTAAAAGAATTTCTTGTTGTTTGCTCTTCCATGAAACCTGAAGGCATTAGTCTAGATCATGTTAAAATCCATGCTTTTCCATTCTCATTGTTTGATTTAGCAAAAGATTGGTTATATTCTCTTCCTCCTGGATCAATTACTACTTAGGATGCACTACAAAAAGCTTTTCTAGAAAATTTCTTCCCCGCAAGTAGAATTGGGTCCATAAGGAAGGAAATATGTGGTATAAGGCAGTACCCTAGCGAGTCACTTTATGAATACTGGGAGCGATTTAAAAGGTTATGTGCTTCATGTCCTCAACATCAAATAAGTGACCAATTATTAATTCAATATTTTTATGAGGGTTTATTGCCGAGTGATAGGAGAATGATAGATGCTGCAAGTGGTGGGGCATTAGTGAATAAAACACCTAATCAAGCTAAAAATTTAATTTCTAACATGGCACAAAACACACAACAATTTAGTACTAGGAATGATGGTAGGATAGTAAATGAGCTTGATGTTACTTCTATTCATAATTAATTAAAGGAAAATGATCAACAGATTGCTTATTTAACTACTATAGTATCTAAAATTGTTGGTCATGAGTCAAAAGCAAAAGTTTGTGGTATATGTGCTAATGTGTCCCATGTTACTGATGCACGTCCAACGTTGCAAAATGAAGATATAAATGCTTTAGGAGGTTTCATAGGTCAACCCCAAAGAAAATACGATCCTTTCTCATCAACTTATAATGAAGGTTAGAGAGACCAGCCTAATTTGAGATATGGACCTAGACCACCATTTCAACAATCTAATCCCAGACTATACTCTCATACTAATCCCCAACAACAGTCTTAGTCATCAAACACATCTTTAGAAGATCTTGTTAAACAACTAACTAATCAGATAGGACAAGTCCATTCACAAGGTGTTAGTTATCAAAAGAAGATTGATTCTCATTTACAACACCTAGACACACAAATAGGTCAAATCTGTACCTCATTAAGTAATCTACAAACTCAAATCTCTGGAAAACTACCTTCTCAACCCCTCCCTAACCCTCAGGAAAATGCAAAAGCTGTCACACTTAGGAGCGGGAAAGAATTAAAGGACTCTAAAGCTAAAAACAGAGAAATTGAAACTGAACTAGAGGTGAGACCTAAGAATGGATTGACTGAAGGTGAAATTAATGAAACGATCTTAGAAAATCAAGAAAGATTAAAAGAGAAAGAAAAAGAAGTTGAAGAAAACGAGAGTCAAACTAAAAACTTAAAATCTAATTTTGATTTTTCCAAATGCAAAGATGTGCCTCCTTTCCCTTCTAGGTTTTCTAAACCTAACAAAGATATTCTTGATAATGAAATCCTAGAAACTTTTAGAAAAGTTGAGGTGAATATACCTCTTCTTGATGCTATAAAACAAGTGCCTAGATATGCTAAATTTCTAAAAGAACTGTGTACTCATAAAAGGCAACTTAAGGGCTCTGAAATGGTAAACATGGGTGAGAATATATATGCGGTAATTGAAAAGAAACTCCCACCTAAGTGCAAAGATCCTGGAATGTTCTCTATTCCGTGTAAAATTAGTAGTTGTAAATTTGAAAGATGCATGCTTGACTTAGGTGCTTCTATTAATGTTATGCCCAAATTTGTTTATGATTCTCTAAATATAAGCCCACTATCTAAAACTGATGTTGTCATACAATTGGCTGATAGATCTAATGCATATCCTATTGGAGTTTAAGAAGATGTTCTTGTGCAAGTAAATGAATTAGTTTTTCCTGCTGATTTCTATGTGTTGGATATGGGTTCTAATTCTGATTTTTCTAATGTACCCTTATTATTAGGAAGACCATTCTTAAAGACTTCTAAAACTAAAATAGATGTGCATGAGGGTAATTTAACTATGGAATTTGATGGGGAAATAATTAGATTTAATATTTTTCGATGCTATGAGATACCCAAGTGACATCAATAATTTGTGTGCCATTGATACTATTGATGTGATTGATAATATTGCATAAAATTTATTTGATAAAGGTCAATTATTTGGTGATTTACTTAGATATGTAGTTGATGAAGTTGCTGCATGGATTGATGATAGTGAACTAGTTAATGACATTGAAACTCGAATAGTTGACTGTTCTTTTACTGAAAAACAAAGTTTAGGTGTACCATTATCTACCGCAAGATTAGTGCCCTCAATTGTTAAAGCACCTGAATTAGAACTGAAACTACTTCTATCGAATCTAAAATATGCTTTTCTTGGTGATAATGGGACTTTACCTGTTATTATTTCTAGTTCATTAGCTCCATCCCAAGAACAAAAATTGCTAGAAGTACTAAAAGAACACAAAGAGGCTATTGGATGGACATTAGCTGATATAAAAGGAATTAGCCTGACTATGTGTATGCATAGAATTTTCTTAGAAAACAATGCTAAATCTGTTTGAGAAGCTCAACGTAGATTAAATCCATTAATCATGGAAGTTGTCAAGAAAGAAATTCTAAAATGGCTAGATGCAGAAGTAATTTACCCAATTTCTGATTCTAAATGGGTAAGTCCTATTCATGTGGTTCCTAAAAAGTCTGGAATAACAGTCGTTGAAAATAAAACAGGAGAACTTGTCCCAACTAGAATATCTAATGGATGGAGAGTGTGTATTGATTATAGAAAGTTAAATCAATCAACGAGAAAAGATCACTTTCCTTTACTTTTATTGATCAAATGTTAGAAAAGTTAGCCGGACAGTCCTTCTTTTGCTTTCTTGATGGTTATTCTGGCTATACACAAGTTCCCATTGCTCCTGAAGACCAAGATAAAACCACATTTACGTGTCCTTTTGGTACATTTGCTTTGAGACGAATGCCTTTTTGGTTTATGTAATGCTCCAGGTAGTTTCCAGAGATGTCTGATGAGTATATTTTCTGATTTAATTGAGCAAAATATGGAAGTATATATGGATGATTTTACGGTATTCGGTGATTAATTTGATAAGTGCTTAGATAGTTTATCTCTTGTTTTAAAAAGATGTATTGAAACAAACCTTGTCCTAAACTTTGGGAAGTGTCATTTTATGGTTGAACAAGGAGTTGTTTTAGGACATGTTGTCAGTTCTAAAGGACTAGAAGTTGACAAATCTAAAATAGAAGTCATTAGTTCCTTACCATATCCTACTTGTGTACGTGAAATTCGCTCATTTTTAGGACATGCTGGGTTTTATAGGTGTTTTATTAAAGACTTTTCTAAAATTGCA
Source organism: Beta lomatogona (assembly GCA_947646795.1). NCBI lineage: Eukaryota > Viridiplantae > Streptophyta > Magnoliopsida > Caryophyllales > Amaranthaceae > Beta > Beta lomatogona. The sequence continues at coordinate 439,040 of CANSNZ010001137.1, forward strand.
TCTCCTTATTGCGCTTTACTTGCTAAAGAAGCTAACTTTGACTTCAATGATAATTGTAAAAAAGTTTTTGATGAACTAAAAGAAAAATTAACCACTGCCCCTGTTATTATACCTCCCGACTGGTCTTTACCATTTGAAATTATGTGCGATGCTAGTGATAAAGCAATTGGAGCAGTTTTAGGACAAAAAAGGATAAAGTACCTTATGTAATTCATTACGCTTCAAAATCACTTGATTCTACCCAATGTAACTATACTGTAACTGAAAAAGAAATGTATGTTGTCGTGTTCGCATTAGAAAAATTTAGAACATATTTGCTTGGAACTCATGTCATTGTTTATTCTGACCATTATGCGCTTAAGTATTTATTGAAAAAGAACGAATCTAAACCTAGACTTTTTAGATGGATGCTCCTTCTACAAGAAGTTGAATTAGAAAAAAGGTGATGAGAATCATGTTGCTGACCATTTAAGTAGAATAGTCCATAGAGAGGATTGGCCTATGGTAAGTGAATTTTTTCCAGATGAACAATTATTATCTTTGTATCAAGTTGAAACTCCTTGGTATGCTGATATTGTTAATTACTTCGTTACAAGGACATTTCCCTTTACTTCATCTAAAGCTCAAAAGGAAAAGATTAAATCTGATTCTAAATATTATATATGGGATGACCCATACCTTTGGAAAACATGTTCTGACCAAGTTATAAGAAGATGTGTAGATAAATCTGAATTCTCCTATATTATGAATTTTTGTCATGGTCTTGAAAGTGGAGGGCACTTTGGTCCTCAAAGAACCGCACACAAAGTCCTAGCATCTGGTTTTTATTGGCCTACATTATTTAAAGATGCCTATGAATTCTGCAAGTCTTATGAACAATATCAAAAGACTGGAAACTTAACTAGAAGAAATGAAATGCCACAAACCGGTATCTTAATTTGTGAAATATTTGACGTTTGGGGTATTGACTTTATGGGTCCGTTTCCGTCTTCTTTTAGTAATCTTTATATCATTCTTGCTGTTGATTACGTATCTAAATGGATAGAAGCTAGAGCAACTAGAGCTGATGATGCTAAAACTGTGATTAACTTTGTCAAAAGTAATATATTTTCTCGATTTGGAATAATTAAAGCAATTATTAGTGATAGAGGCACTCATTTTGTTAACAAGACGCTTGGTGCGTTACTTGAAAAATATCATGTTACACATAGAATTTCTACTGCATATCATCCACAATCTAATGGACAAGCTGAAGTTTCGAACAGAGAAATTAAATCTATTTTGGAAAAAATGGTGAATCCTAATAGAAAAGACTGGAGTTTCAGGTTAAACGATGCATTATGGTCTTAAAGGACAGCATTTAAGACTCCGATAGGGATGTCTCCTTATAGATTAGTGTTTGGTAAAGCCTGCCATTTGCCTGTAGAGATAGAACATAAGTCATATTGGGCAGTAAAGGAGTGTAATTTAGATTATGATAAGGCTGGAAAAGAAAGAAAATTGCAGTTGCAAGAACTTGAAGAACTAAGGTTACAAGCATACGAAAATGCTAAGATTTACAAAGAAAAGACTAAGGCCTTTCATGATAAACAGTTAGCTAGGAAAACATTTCATGTTGGTCAGAAAGTTTTATTATTCAATGGTCGATAAAAATTATTTCCTGGTAAATTCCAATCTAGGTGGCTTGGTCCTTTTGTCATTACTAACCTCTTTCCTTATGGTGCAGTAGAGATAAAAAGTCTTGACACTCAAAAGATTTTTAAAGTAAATGGTCATAGGTTGAAGACATATCATGAATTCCCGCATGTTATGACTATTGAAGAAATTGAGCTAGAAGAACCTTGATTGGTACACGTCGAGCCAATGACGTAAACCAAGGCGCTGCTTGGGAGGCAACCCAAGAATCATATTTGCTTTCTTAAACTCTTTCTTTAGTTTGCTTTTATTTAGTGTGTGTTTTTCATTTTATTTTGAACGTGTGAATTGTTTTTGAGAATTTTCATGATATCTTCCACATTCTAAATATTACATTGAGGACAATGTAAAGTTTAAGTGTGGGGGAGAGGTAATTGCTTGTTGTTACATGAAGTATGTGGAATCTGATGAAATTTTTTCGAATTGAATTGCTATTGATGATGGAGAATATTGTAGTTGGAGTTGAACGTTGATATTTTTGAGGAGAATTGTCGAATGTTGGTATTGGAATATTATATGGAGATTATATTGATGCGAAACAGGTTGAGTTGGATGCATGAAATTTTTTGTTTGTCCACATTATAGGGGAAATGCTGCCGATATTTGTGTAGAAATTTCTGAATTTGGACTAAAGTAACTATTGAATTGTTATTTGCATTATATAAAAATCATGAGCATGTAGTTTATAGGTGCATTATACTTGTTTATCTTGTTATGCATTAGTTTTTAGGAAATCATTTTAAGTAAAACCCACCTCTTAGTTTCTTTTTGAAAAAATTGAATAAATAAAGAAGTTCAACAAGAAACTCTAATCTAACAATGTTTTAAAATAAAATATGTTTTCGAAAATAAATTTTTTTGGGAATTGTTAACATTTTAGTTAAAGAATAGTCAAGTTTAAAAGATTCATAACACGATTAGATAAGCAATCTCATGTTTATAATTAGTTAGTGTAGTCATTCCCTTGGTGGTAATCATAACTAGATGGATAGACCAAAACAACTGGTGAGATTATGAGCCTAACAAACTGAGACATTCACATTAGTCTCATACTTTCTTTCATGTGTGATGTTCTTCCATGGTAATTTCTCTCTAGAACTTGCATTGATACTCTTCAAGATTATATTGACTCATGTTGGCATGAAGAAAAAGGTATTTCTTTTGTTATAAATTACATAGCCAAATAGCCACACCCTACATTATATTACATCCTTTCTGAACCCCTTGAGCCTAAAAGACTATTATTTTGCTTAGCCTTCATTATAAACCATAAAAAAACATTAAATAAATTCATGACCCAACATTTTGAGCTGATGGAGCATGGTTGTTGATTGAGTAAAAGCGAAGTGTGGGGGTGCTTTTATAGAAGGTGTGGTTATTGGAGTGTTGATTTGTGCAAGTTGTATATTTTAATCTTGTTATTCTATGAAAAAAAAAGAGAAAGAAGAGAAAAAAAAAGTGAACAAAGAAGTGAAAAAAAATGATAAAAAAAATGAAATGAGAAATGATAAAAAAAATATGTATCAAGCGTGATATGTAGCTACAAATGATGATGTAAATGGGCGGTTTTGTATATCAAAGTCAAAATACAGGAAACTGTGTTGATTCGCAATGACAGAAGGTTGAAGTACTGTGTGAGAGTTATTTTTGCTCCCTCTTGTCCGGAAAGGGAGGAGTTAATAAATTTTTGCTCCACTAGGTTCGAAGCTATCTAGTCTACATATATTTAAAATTTCCTACCTTTAACCATAGCCCTCATTACAATCGATCTAAAATCGTTTTGATTTATGTCTGACATGTTGTCTAATAATAGTGGAGAATCGAGAAGATATGCAAGCTTATGGGAGAGTTTTGCCATTGGAATTGAGCCTTGAGTGAAATACATAAACCCTTTCAAACACATGAGTGACGAGTGATTATTTATCGTGCGAGGGTCTATTTATTAAAATCATGGTTCTATCAAGTAAATACTCGCTGGTGCTTATCAAATGTCGAGAGAGTATATCTATGATATGTTATGAGTTTTGATTATTTGATTGTTCTAAATTGATAATGTGACATTCCTGTTAACAACTTACTTGAGTTTTTACTTACTAATATAAAAAGTTTTAGTTTCTTGTTTGACTCTTTATTGGTTCAGTTTTTGAATTAAACACTAGAGAGGTGATGTTATTGCATGTAGTTAGAGTTTGATCGAGGACGATCAAAGGCTAAGTGTGGGGGAATTTGATAAGTGCGTATTATAATATATTTATTCCCCCTTATTTTATTATAATATGTGTGTTTATATTATTAGTTAATGCATTTTATATATTTTTAATACTATTAGATATAATATGCTATGTTTATTTTTTTTACTAATATGGCTTAATTAAACTATTTTTCTCTAATGAGTGCATTGACCCAAAGCTAGAAGACAAGCCCACCTTGTGCAAATCGTACCCAACAAACTCAGCCCAAAAAGAAAGAACACGTGAGAATAGAAAAAGAAAAGAAACAAAACAAAGAAAAGAAAAGGAAAACCAGAAGAAGAAAAAAAACGAAGGAAACAGATTACATCCTTCGACTCCTCTTCATCGCTCCTCATCCTCTCTCTTCAAAACACCTCACCTCCTCCACATCATTCCCACCAATGGCAAAGCTCGCAACTTGCATCAATCCTCCAATCAGAAGATGAGCCGCAATTCGGCGCCGCAAAAAGCAAGGAGAAGTCGGTTTCTAGGGCTGAAACTTGGAGCCCAATTCACTTCTCCAATTGGTCCGAAAATTCGATTAATGGCGGTGGAATTGGGTATAAGTACCCCATTAAGGTTCGAAAATCAGTATGCAAGAAATTCCACAAAAAATTGAGTGAAAAATCAGAGAAATAGCGTGAGGCTTCGAGGCTAGTGTGGGGGTACACGAGTTCGACGAAGAAGACAACCTTGGGTTGGAGTCCTAGCACACAACCGGGGAGGGTGAAGTTGAAGCTCGAACGTAGGTGCGAAATTCGAAAATCGAAGGCGAATTTCCGAGTGATACATAAGTCTTCTCTCTTTCTCTTGCACTTTCAAATTAGTTTTGAAGTTCCCGATTATACTTTTGAATGTCATAGTATGTTTGGATTGTATTGGTTGAATTATGTTGGATTATGTGGTTTGAATTCCAAATTAGATTGTGATATTTGAATCGAGTTTGAATTGTGAGGTTTGAAGTATATTTGGATTGTGGTGGTGAATTTTGAGTTGAATTCAAGATTGTTTGTAGTTGGATACTCAAGTTATGTTTGGTTGTAATGTTCAAATTCCAAATTTACACTTAATTTGCTATCTTATTAGGTATAAAATTGAGATTATCACTAGTTATGTGATTTAGCCTGGTCTAAATTGTATAACAACAAGTGGTAACTAGTTTAATTTAGGCCTGCAAATATGGTTTTAAGTTCAAACTAGAATATAACTTGGACTAGTTGTTTAAACATAAAGATATGATATGTTTAAATTAACTAGGGATTAATGATGTACTTCTAGTTCTATAATGCTTCTAGTTTAATCGTCGAAAGTTGTGAAATACTTATGGTGATTAGATTAGTTTAGAATCGATAGTCGGCCTAGTATAGGGGAGTTCGGCTACTTAATTTCCTACAATTAATCTACTCTAATTAATCTTGGACTTATGAAATTGGAAGTATAATCAAGGTTAGGAATTTATAAATCTCTGGAAGTATTATGAGCGTAAAGTGGAATTACTTGTCATCACTTGTAAATATTAGGTTAGTTTTATCTTTAGTAGTATTTAGATTTTTAGTATTATCTTGTAACCCCCCCCAAAAAAAACAATGTGAATACGTTTATATTAGTAAATAACATGTATATAATAGTTAAGTGCTTTTAATTAGTTGACTTGGATTTTTTAGGAATATATAAACCTCTCTGTGGGATCGACCCTTATTTATCGCTGTTCTAAACTTAAATAATGCTAATGTGGATGAAATAAGGTTTTTAATTTGTACGCATAACGACACGTACCACCTTCCCAGACTCACCCTTAATTCTCTCACACATAATCTATCTCCTCCCAACCATACCCCAACCTCCACCCTCGCCTTCTCGCCTTCTCCTTCACACTACTCATCCTCCTTCCTTCTCTCTCGTCCGCCACCTCTGTTTTCTTCTCCTCTAGAGTGCCTCGTTTGTGCTCCTCCAACATACAATTCTTTCATGTTTACTATTGCTGGAATAGACCTGAGATTTAATGAATTTGAAGTTGTAGGACAGTAGGACCTGAGATTTATCAAAATTACTTCCATATCGTGACTTCAAAATTTCTAGATAAAGAAAACAGTTAATCGTAACAAGTTAGGTAGGGAAAAAGACGAAAGGGAAGAAAATAGGGGAAGGGGGGAGTTCACCGGAAATTCAAATGGGGGCCTTAATGGCAATAATCTGGGTAGAGAAAAAGACGAAAGGGAAGAAAAATGGGGGGGGTTCACGGGAGATTCGAATGGGGGGCGACAATTTAAAACTCACGTGCTCTCATTAAACTTGATCTTTTTTTTTGGAATAGAAAGTAGTAGCAAGTGGTGGTTTGATCTTTTTTGCAAACTTGTGAATCAAATTAAGCTATTACATGCATGTATTTGAATTTGACGCTTGCTTTTGCAATAATATTGTTGCTTTATAAAGAAATCAATTTTAGTTCAAAAGCTTCTACTTTTGTATTGACAGATTATTTAATATAATGTATTAGACGTTTTACATATATACATAAATTATTGCAAGTGTTTCAATAAGCTAGTGACAAAAGAAAGTGTTGCATATCTTATACCAAGTGTTGCAGATAAGTCAAAGTACCATTGCAAATAAATGTCGCAAATTGAATGAATCAGTGTTGCCAACTGGTTGTTAAAATTTTCAGAAATGTTGCATTGGATTAAAAAAAGTCACAATTAATGTGAATGATAAAACATGAAAGTGTTGCGTTGGATGCATTGAAACATTGCACTAGAAAACCGTTGCATTTGACGTATTTTGCAGCACTTCTAAGAAACGTTGCCTTTGCCCAAAATAAGTGTTGCAATAGGCTAATGCAACAAGACCAAATGACATACCTTCTAAAACGTTGCCTTAGGTTACATGCAACAGTTTAATGCTTTATAGCAACAGTTTCAAAACGCTGCCTTAGGATACTTTTGTAGTAGTGCATGAATGTAGTGTACAAAGAAGTATTTCTGAATGTTGGTTAAATAGTCTTATTATTAATGTGACTCAATATTATGATTCAAGATATATTGCACGCAGGCTTTCAATACAAATCAATATTAACAAAAAATATACAAATATTATATTCGATATACCAAAATAACTCAAAAAATAAACTCCGTGTGCATTTTTGCACGGGTCTAAAAACTAATTAACTATACAAGATTTGCAAATCAGTGCTTACAACTCTCGATCCCCATTTGTTTTACACATGTAGATAGGGAGTCCAGGTACGTACAAGTTAATTGTCAAATTTCCTTTTTGTGGTTACATATAAGAGCACATAACTTTTTTTATCCCATTCATTAATCATATCCATCAAGCCAATATTTTAAAACATTAGTCAAACCGGCCAAAAATATATTATAAATAATAATGACATATTATGTGATTAATTTATCCTCATTAATCACTTTAATTACCTTTGCATGAGTTGAAAATAAAACTTCAGATTTAGGAAAAATTCACAAGAAAGAACTCAACAATTCCCCATTTTCTTTATAAGTCCCAATAATAGGTTATTCCCTGCAGAACCCATGTTTTACAGTTTGTGATTTTTATAGGTCCTCATTTACTTAGAATCGGTTAAGAAGGTTATATTTTTTTAGAAATGTGGGACCCACCCACCTTTTCTCCCTTTTTCACTTCTCCTTCTCTACATCAGTTGGCCGGAAATTGGTAGAGCCACCCCTGCCTCCCTGCTTAACCCCTAATTTCTCAGAGCATCTCTCTCTACCTCTGTCCTCCCAACCCCACTCCAACCTCCAGCCTCACCCTCAATCTCTCTCCTCCACCCTCGCCCTCTCGCCTTCTCCTTCGCACATGAAGCCGCCAATCCTGGCCGGAAAACATCACCCCTCCAGCCGCCTTCCCAGACTCACCCTTAATTCTCTCACACATCATCTCTCTCCTGCCAACCACACCCCAACCTCCACCCTCGCCCTGTCACCTTCTCCTTCTCACTGCTCATCCTCTTTCCTTCTCTCTCTTCCGCCACCTCTGTTTTGTTCTCCTCTTGAGTGGCTCGTTTGTGCTCCGCCAACATACAATTCATCCATTTTTACTATTGCTGGAATAGACCTGAGATGTAATGAATTTTAATTGTAGCGCAGTAGGACCTGAGATTTATTAAAATTACTTCCATATCTTGACTGCAAAATTTTTAAATAAAGAAAACATTAATCGCAACAAGTTGGGTAGAAAAAAGACGAAAGGGAAGAAAATGGGGGCGGTGAGTTTACCAGAGATTCAAATGGGGGCTTTAATGGCAACAATCTGGGTTAAGAAAAAGACGAAAGGGAAGAAAAAATCGGGGGGGGTTGAGTTCACGAGGAGATTCGAATAGGGGCGACATTTTAAAACTCACGTGCTCTCATTGAACTTGATCTTTTTTTTGGAATAGAAAGTAGTAGCAAGTGGTGGTTTGATCTTTTTTGCAAACTTGTGAATCAAACTAAGCTATTGCCTACATGTATTTGAATTTGACGTTTGCTTTTGCAATAATATTGATGCTTTACAAAGAAATCAAGTTTAGTTCAAAATCTTCTTATTTTGTATTGACTGATTAATTAATATAATGTATTAGAGGTTATGCATATTTACATATATTATTGCAAGTTTTTCAATAAGCTAGTGACAAAAGAAAGTGTTGCATATCTTCTATCAAGTGTTGCAGATAAGTCAAAGTACCATTGCAAATAAATGTTGCAAATTGAATGAATCAGTGTTGCCTACTGGTTGTTAAAATTTTCAGAAATGTTGCATTTGATTAAAAAAAAGTCACAATTAAGGTGAATGATAAAACTTGAAAGTGTTGCACTGGATGCACAAAAACGTTGCACAAGAAAAGCGTTGCATTTGACGAATTTTGCAGCACTTCCAAGAAACGTTGCCTTTGCCCAAAATAAGTGTTGCAATAGGCTAATGCAACAAGACCAAATGACATACTTCCTAAAATATTGCCATAGGTTATATGCAATAGTTTAATGCTTTATAGCAACACTTTCAAAACGCTGCCTTAGGATACTTTTGTAGTAGTGCACGAATGTAGTGTGCAAAGAAGTATTTCAGAATGTTGGTTAAATAGTCTTATTACTAATGTGACTCAATATTATGATTCAAGATATATTGCATGCAGGCTTTCAATGCAAATCAATATTAACAAAAAATATACAAATATTATATTCGATATACCAAAATAACTCAAAAAATAAGTTCCCTATGCATTTTTGCACGGGCCCTAAAACTAATCTAACTATACAAGATTTGCAAATCAGTGCTTACAACTCTTGATCCCCATTTGTTTTACACATGTATATAGGGTGTCCATGTACGTACAAGTTAATTGTCAAATTTCCTTTTTGTGGTTACATATAAGAGCACATAACTTTTTTTATCCCATTCATTAATCAAATCTATCAAGCCAATATTTTAAAACATTTGTCAAACCGACCAAAAATATATTATAAATAATAATGACATATTATGTGATTAATTTATCCTCATTAATCACTTTAATTACCTTTGCATGAGTTGAAAATAAAACTTCAGATCTAGGAAAAATTCACAAGAAAGATCTCAACAATTCCCCATTTTCTTTTATAAGTCCCACTAATAGGTTATTCCCTGCAGAACCCATGTTTAATAGTTTGTGATTTTTATAGGTCCTCATTTACTTAGAATCAGTTAAGAAGGTTGTATTTTTTTAGAAATGTGGGATCCACCCACCTCTTCACCCTCTTTCACTTCTCCTCCTCTACATTAGTTGGCCAGAAATAGGTAGAGCCACCCCTGCCTCCCTGCTTAACCCCTAATTTCTCACAGCATCTGTCTCTCCCTCTGTCCTCCCAACCCCACTTTAACCTCCAGCCTCACCCTCATTCTCTCTCCTCCACCCTCGCCCTCTCGCCTTCTCCTTCGCACAAGAAGCCGCCAGACCTGCCCGGAAAACATCACCCTTCCCGCCGGCTTCCCAGACTCACCCTTAATTATCTCACACATCATCTCTCTCCTCCCAACCTCACCCCAACCTCCACCCTCGCTGTAGACACATAATCGTGTCTTTCCATTTAGTACCCTATGATGACCAATGCCATGATCGAATTGGTCCGGATCGAGGAAAGAATAAAGAACGAGTCTAAAATAAAATATTTTAAGCCCAAATCCATTTTCTAACTCATTTTATTAACCCATTTCCGAAAACCTTTTTTTATAACTAGTTTTACTAAGCCCACTTGCTAAAACGTTTTTAAATAATCTTTTAAAGGCCCATCTTTGAAACCCTTTTAAAAAATAGTTTTATGAAATTTAAGCCCAATTTTATGAAACCCCTTTTCTAGCCCTATTTAATTAATAGAATTAATTAATTATATTGAGTAGTTTTATTAATAAAAATATCTTTTATAAAAATAATATTTTTCCAAAGTGTTTTTAAATATCTTTTGTCTAACTATTTTCTAAAATCTTTTTCAATAAAAATAATCTTTTTCCAAAGTGATTTTAAATATCTCTTAATAACTCTTTTTTAAAATCTTTTATGAAAAAAATCTTTTAGAAACCTACTAACTTTCGGAAACCTATTGCAACCCAACCACCCGAAACCTATATATATAACCCTCAAATTCCACGCCAACCACACTCATAACAAAACGCACGACCTACCTAAAAATACTCGACACTCCCTCAACTCATATCACAAATTCTCTAACTCCTCCACATCTACTGCCACATAATTTTCTCATCTCCTTTTCATCATCATACGCATGATCATCACCATCAGTTACGTCTAATTCATCACTCCTCCAGCAAATCACCTAACTCATCATCATTACACTCTCATCTGACAATACACTCACGCCTAATACTACAAAACCCACCGCCTAATTCACATCTCATTTCGCAAAATTACTTGGCAAACTCCCAAAGTAATGTAGGGATATATAGATGCATATAGCGGAATTTCAGGAAACAAATTTCCTAACATTTATCACAAGATCGCATGCATAACATAAATATGAATCATATTATAAGGAAAAGAATGTACAACCTTTGTAGCGTGTTTTCCACCGGATTGCAAGTGCTAGAGATCAAAGAACAGCAATAGATGTCCCTCTACTTAGTCCACGAGCACCAATTGAATTCCCACGTTTGCTAGAACGAAAGAGGATGAACATATTTCACTCTCTTGCTTTTTAGGGACGGTGGCCGGATTTTCCAAAGGGAAATAATAGGGTTTTTCTCTCTCTTTTCAGTTTGAAAGTTAATGTCAAATTGAACGTTCTATTCCTATCTCCTATTATAACTTTTTATAATAGTAGGAGAATAAAATAAGAGAGAGACCTAACCTAACCCTAATTTCTCCTATTGGCATGTTTCCTTACTTTAATTAGTTACTACAATGTGTGACCTCATAGGATTAGGTTAACATAGCTGTAGGTACAATTAATATTGTGCTACTAACCAACATTTATTCTCTAGCAAGTAAATGTGATTACTAAATTAACGTAATTAATTATCACTATAATAATTCCTTTTATATTTAGTAATTGTCGGGATGTCTAAGGACATATTCCTTCAATCTCCCACTTGTCCGAAGACAAGAGCGCAATGCTAAATTCCTTAAGTCACTTATTGCCAAATTTGATAACACCATGTTATTCTCAAATTTATGTTACTTGATCGCTGAGTTCGAACTGCTCAAATAAGGATTAACTCATTAATCCTATTCGGCATGGCCATGCAATTTTCCAGTTCTCGCTCATCAAGAGGGCCAGACACCATTCCTATTTAATAGGAGGACTTATCCACTCTTGTATGACCATAACTCCCACTCAATTCTTAGCCCACCTAATCACTGCCTTTATAACCTCCTTTTACGGCGCGGCGTTTAACAGTGTCAAAGTTAAACTAATTATGTTGTGGTTATTAAGACATACTCATGTCTAAGGAATCCACTAAATATAGTAGTTCGATTCTACTTTTAGAATCTAATTAGGTCAAGTCTCAATGTATCAACTGTACATCCATATAATCAATTAGACATCTCTATGTCTCCATAGCCCATGAAACTGCGCTATCAATTAATTATATACTAGTCTTTTAAATAAATCACTTATGTCTAATTTAGTGATTTAGACTATGGACTTTAAATCAATTGTGATTTTAGTTCACTTTATAGGGTTCCATTATCAAAACGTTTTCGATAATCCTATTTGAAAACACAAATTATTTGGACTTTTTTTTTAATACTAAACCAAACAATTAAATAAGAAAAGAATTTTTATTGATAAACATTCAAAGCATAATAAATGTCTTTACAATTGTAAACATGAAGTAAACAACCTAAAGCCATTCTCCCATATGCTTAAGCCCCATAGACCTAGTATGACACTCATGCTTAGCTTGAGCAAGCGGTTTAGTCAGAGGATCTGCTACGTTATCCTCAGTATGAACCTTGCTTACTTTCACATCCTCTCTACCAACGATTTCGCGAATGAGATGGAATTTCCTGAGCACATGTTTAGACCTTTGATGCGATCTAGGTTCCTTAGACTGAGCAATGGCACCATTGTTGTCACAATACAACTCAATGCCATTCTCAATGCTAGGAACTACACCAAGCTCACGAATGAACTTTTTGGTCCAAACAGCTTCCTTTGCTGCAATATACTCAGCCTCTGTTGTAGAATCTGCGATGGTACTCTGCTTATAGCTCTTCCAGCTCACAGCTCCTCTATTGAGACAAAATATGAAACCAGATTGCGATCAGAAATCATCTTTGTCACTCTGGAAGCTTGCATCGGTGTATCTAGTAACAACCAACTCATCATCTCCACCATAAACCAAAAAAATTATCCTTAGTCCTTCGCAAGTACTTAAGGATGTTTTTCGCTGCAATCTAGTGCGCATCTCCTGGATTTGACTGGTATCTGCTCCATATACTCAAAGCATATGCAACATCCGGTCGAGTGCATATCATGGCATACATAATGGATCCCACAACAGAAGCATAGGGAACATTAATCATACGCTTGACCTCATAAGGACTCGAAGGACACTGAGTCTTGCCAAGTGCAATGCCATGTTGCATGGGAATGAAACCTCGTTTGGAGTTTTCCAGCTTGAACCTTGCAAGAACCTTATCAATATAAGTTTCCTGACTGAGCCCAATTAGCCTTTTTGATCTATCTCTATAGATCTTTATTCCCAATATGTACTCTGCCTCTCCTAGCTCTTTCATAGAGAAACAATTTTTAAGCCATTCCTTGACTGACTCAAGCATGGTCTTATCATTTCCTATGAGAAGTATGTCATCCACATACAAGACCAGAAAAGTAATACTACTCCCACTTAACTTCTTGTATACACAAGATTCCTCTTCATTTCTAAGAAAGCCAAATTTCTTGACTGCTTCATCAAATCTGAGGTTCCAACTCCTTGATGCTTGCTTTAGTCCATAAATGGACTTCTTAAGCTTGCATACCCTCCCTGGATTTTCTATATCTTCAAAACCTTGAGGTTGTGTCATGTACACATCCTCTTTCAAGAACCCATTCAAGAAAGCGGTTTTGACTACCATCTGCCATATTTCATAGTCATGAAAGGCAGCAATCGCAAGGAATATCCTAATGGACTTCAAAGAGCTCTTTTGGTGAGAAGGTGTCATCATAGTCAATACCATGAATTTGTTTGAAACCTTTCGCCACCAACCTTGCTTTGAAAATACTATTGTTTCTATCCTTATCTGTTTTCAATTTGAAAATCCATTTGCATCCAATGGGTTTTACCCCATCGGGCAAATTAATTAACCAAGTCCCATACTTGATTTTCAGACATGGAATCCATTTCAGATTTCATGGCCTCAAGCCATCTTTCGGAGTCTTGGCTCTCCAAAGTATCTTTGTAGCTAGTAGGTTCTTCTGATTCTAAAATCGTTATTTCAGAACTTTCAGTCAAAAGGAAATCAATATATCTCCTTGACGGAATGATGGTCCTACTAGACCTACGTTGGGGAACAACAGAAGAAGCTTCTACCTCATTAGCTTGAGTGACTTCGCACGGAGTATCTCCAAGTGGGACGGTAGGAGGTACGTGAATTGAATGCACCGCCTCCTGAGCATTTTCATGCCGGGCCGCCTCTGATGAGGTGTTAACCTCATCCATTTGTTGCTCATCTCGAATTTCTTCGAGATATACATTTCTCCCACTTGTTTTTCTGGAAATAAACTCCTTTTCCAAAAAGACACCATTACGAGCAACAAACACTTTGTTTTCGCTTTGGTTGTAGAAGTAGTATCCCTTAGTCTCTTTTGGGTAACCCACAAAGAGACATTTATCGGATTTGGGTGAAAGCTTCTCAGAAAGTAAACGTTTTACATAGGCTTCACAACCCCATATCCTTAGAAAAGACAATTTTGGAACGTTTCCAGTCCACATTTCATATGGTGTCTTTTCCACTGCTTTGGATGGTGCTCTGTTAAGTGTGAATGCCGCTGTTTCAAGAGCAAATCCCCAAAATGAAATAGCAAGATCAGCAAGACTCATCATAGATCGAACCATATCAAGTAGAGTTCGATTCCTTCTTTCAGAAACGCCATTTAACTGTTGTGTTCCTGGTGGAGTCCATTGTGAAAGTATTCCACAATCCTTCAAATGATCACCAAATTCTTGAGATAAATATTCACCACCACGATCGGATCGTAATGCCTTAATTTTCTTCCCAAGTTGGTTTTGTACTTCATTCTGGAATTCCTTAAATTTTTCAAAGGATTCCGACTTATGCCGCACGAGGTAAACAAATCCAAATCTGCTCACATCATCGGTAAAAGTAATGAAGTAACTGTACCCTCCCCTAGCCAACGTATTCATGGGTCCGCACACGTCTGTATGTGTGAGGGCTAAAAGGTCATTGGCCCTTTCACTTGAACCTGTGAAAGGTGACTTTGTCATTTTCCCCATTAAGCAAAACTCACAAGTATCAAATGATTCGAAATCAAATGATTTGAGAATTCCATCTTTATGAAGCTTCTCAATACGCTTTGAACTTATGTGGCCTAATCGACAATGCCATAGGTATGTCGGGTTCGAATCATTTGTTTTAGGTTTCTTGCTGTCTATGTTATAGATGTGGGTTTCTAAGTCTAGCACATATAAACCATTTGATAACTTAGCTGTGACATAGAATAAATCATTCAAATAAGCAAAACAACAATTATTCTTAATTTGAAATGAAAAACCTTCCAAATCCAAAACCGGAATCGAAACAATATTCTTGGTAATAGTTGGAACATAATAACAATTATGAAGTTCTAATACTAAACCAGAAGGTAAAATTAGACTACAATCTCCCACAGCCAAAGCAGCAACTCGTGCTCCATTGCCCACGAGGATGTCCACTTCTCCTTTGCTCAACGATCTACTTCTTCTTAGTGCCTGCACATTACAAATAATGTGAGATCCACACGCAGTATCAAATACCCATGAAGTGGAAGTAGATAAGTTAATCTCTATAACATAAATACCTGAAGTTGAAGCACCACTCTTCTTATCCTCCAGATACTTGGGGTAGTTCCTCTTCCAGTGGCCAATCTTATGGCAGTGGAAGCACTCATGTAGTGCTGCTACTTTTGCCTTAGGAGTGACCTTTGGCTTAGAATTATCATTAGTGGCAACAACCTTGCCCTTGTTCTTTTTCAGAGGTCCCCTTTTTTCAGGAATTGCTTGCCTTTCCTAACCATTAGAACATCCCTATGTTCAGGCTCAGTCGGCAAGCTCCTTTCAGCCTGAGTAAGCATACCATGCAGCTCTTGTAAGGTAGCCTCACCTCCTTGCATGTAAAAATTCAACTGAAAGTTTTGAAAATTTTCAGGCAAGGATTTGATCACAATATCAGTTGCTAGTTCTGGGGGATAAGGGAAGCCCAATTTTTCCATGATCTGAAAATGTCCAATCATATTGAACACATGCAGGCTAACGGGTTTTCCTTTTCCCAACTTGCAGTCCAGCAACTTACAATGAGCTTCAAACCTCTCCAGCCTCGCGTTCTTCTGAAACATAGTTTTCAGCTATTGGAGGATGGAATAGGCGTCCAGACCATCAAAATGTTTTTGAAATTCTGGTTCCATGCAAGCAAGCATCAAACATGTTACTTGCACATAATTTGCCTCAATGGTTTGTCTTGCTCTCCTTTCAGCTAGAGTAGCAGTGTCTAGCAGGGGTTGAGGGAGAGGATTATCAAGAACACTTTCCCTTCCTTCGGCTCTGAGAACGATTCTCACAGCCATTTCCCATTCTAGGAAGTTATGTCCAGTTAGTTTGTCCTTTTCGAGTAAATAGCGCAAATTAAAACCGGGGTGGTTGTTGTTGTTTGAACCAGGCATGATAACTACAACACAAGAATAATAAAGCAAGATTCAATCAATGTTTATCAAGAAAGCAGCAATTAAACAAATTTTAATTAACTACTACCCTTTATTCAAAAGAAGAGTCCCCTATTAAAAAAAAGAAACACCAAGATCCCCTCCCACTATAATCAAACAGACTTTAGCCCTGCCTTCAATTTATAGTAGTTGAGGTAAGTAAACACTTTACTAATTATAACTAATTATAATTCTTGGTAGACAGGTTAACAACTCCTTGTTTACTCCTATCTCTTAGCTTCAAAACCCAAAACTTTGTCTTTTGATGATTTTATTGAGTTAAACCAAACATTGACATGTAAGTTTCAAAAACCTACTCTACTATCCCCGGATAAAATGAGCAACACCCTGCTTTGGCAGAACCTATTACTCACTATCTAAGGCGTTATAGGTGTTGTTTGGAAAAGCAATTACACTCAATATTACATGTTGGGGACCTAAGTTTACTATGTTGGTTAATTAAAAGTGAACACATAACATAAATAACCACACATATAAACTTAAACAAGCATTTAAACATGTTAAACGCATAAATAAATATAAGCATAATTAAAAGTGATCCTAGTATGGCCCCTAAACCTATGAAAACTAATCTTCATGATCTTCCTTGAATCTTTATGGATCTCCATCCTTGATTCTCCATGGAACTTCATTCTTGATTACATATCATTTATAATTTAAATAACGAAAATTTAAATTACAAAAATACAAACGATACGCAGATCGTAATTGATTTACATAAAATTTAATGATGCGCAGATCGTAATTTCTATCCTAGTTTTGGGCCATACTAGTCACAACATGCAAAATATAATATCATATATATTACATTAAACATCCACGCATTTATAATATCAAATAAAATAAACACAATCTATTTACTTATTAACAATTAATAAGCAAATACAACTTTCCATAACTTAACAAATTTAAGCTAGAAATTATTTAAGAAACTTTATGATTTTAATTCAATTACTTATTTAAACATGGCAATAATCATTATTATTCACAAATTTGCAAAATAGGAAACTTTTGGATTTATGCTCAACTTTGGAAAATCAGATTTTCTTTAAAAAAAATTTTTTTTTTTAAGTTGACTTCTTGACCATTGACCAACAGCACAAGGCTGCCAGTCAACAGCTAAGACATGGTGACTAACGCCAAACAGGAACGAATCCAGCAGTAGGGCATCAACCCCACCGCTGCCTGCAGTCACACTCCAGCACACGCCAGCACACCACACACCCCACTGACCGACGGGTCTCCGACAGCTCCACCAAAAAACGCCTGCCAGCCCAGTCACGTTGTCGCCGGCAGCACAAGGCCACCAGCACTCGCAAACTTCTTCCACGACACCGGCCAGCAGTGTAAATCGCCGGCCAGCCCTGCCGTGTCGTGCATCCCTCCGTCGGCCTCGCCGGTCTGCCAGTCGCCGTGGCTTCACCGTCACCGGTGGGCCACCCAGCCATGGTTGATTTTCCTTTTTAATTTATGTAACAATTTACATAAAATTAAACTAATCTTTATTCAACAATTGTTTAAAGATTAAGGATTTAATTACATCCGAAAATTATGGCAAAAATTTTGATTTCATCAACAAATCTTAACCAAATTTTTAGGTTTATTGAAATTAGATTTGAATGAATAATCTCTATTAAACATTAAATCTAACAAGAATTTAAAATTAGGGCAAAAACTCCAATTATATCCAAAAATTCAGAAAATTAACAATTAAATTCTGAAAAATTCGAAAATAACTTTTAGGGTGATCTACTGAATTATCTTAACAAATAAAATCAAATATTTTAATTGTTATCCTTAAATTCAATGAATAATCAAATTAAATATAAAATTTAACCAAAATTCATAAATAATATGATAAAATTCGAAAATTAGTGGGAAAAATAATCAAATTATTTTCAGCCATCATATTATTCCTAGATCTACGTGGGTGATGAACATTAGATTTATTTAACAAATTAAAAATCAAATCTTTAATTGTTAACAAATTATTTCAATGATTAATCGAATTAAACATAAATAATTTTAAACCTAACAAAAATATTCATAAAAATCCGAAAATTTTGGAGTGAATTAAACAATTTATTTCGTCCCTCATATTAAAAATTCGGACCTTAATAAAAATATTTGAGCATAAATCACGATTAAATCAATTATTTACAATTTCCAATCAATTAATATCAAATATCAATTATGCATATTCAAGCCATAAATAAATCCTCCCTTAATTGAATAAAAATAATAACTTTGCATACAATTATATGATCATATGAATATTATGTATTAGGCAAAACTGATACCACTGTAGGAATATATAGATGCATATATCGGAATTTCAGGAAACAAATTTCCTAACATCTATCACAAGATCGCATGCATAACATACATATGAATCATATTATAAGAAAAAGAATGTACAACCTTTGTAGCGTGTTTTCCACCGGATTGCAAGTGCTAGAGATCAAAGAACAACAATTGATGTCCCTTTACTTAGTCCATGAGCACCAATTGAATTCCCACGTTTGCTAGAACGGAAGAGGATGATCATATTTCACTCTCACTAGTGGAAAAAAGCCTAAGGGCTGCGGTCAAAAGTGGCAATTAGAGTAGCAGCCCTTAATATATAGGAAGGGCTGCGGTTACGAACCGCAGCCCTTGCAGTATTAAGGGCTGCGGTCGTAAGAAAACCGCAGCCCTTTTGGTAATAATTTTTTTTAAAAAAAAATTCAGCTCTATAATATTATATATGCGCTCGTTCCCTGTGTCGCTGGTTCCTTGCTGCTTTGCTTTGTACCATATTACAAACCTCATAATGCATATATATATAGAGTTCCCAATTATATATGTAATAATTCTATATATATGATAATAATAATGTTAAAGAGTACATATTAAGGCAAATATTAATTCTAATACAAAAAGCTACATTAACGCAACAACCGAATAGCTTGCCAACTTGTTTCGAACTTCTAGCTAGTTCTTGCAAAATCCTAACCAATGTCATAGACAATCTTCACAAATGTAGGTAGCCAACTTGTTTCGAACTTCATCCAACTCTTCAATTGTGAATTCATCCAACCTTGGTGCGTCGTTATCCATGTAAACCTTGCAATAATATGAATATAATAAATTAATAAGATGATGTCAAACATTTACAATATATAATAACAACTAATTCTTGCAATTAATTAGCTAATTAAACAGCCAAGTTTTGAGTTGATTTTGTCGATTTTTGTGAATTTGAGCTATTTTACATCCCAAAACTAACTACATGCATGTTATATATGCATACTTTATGCATACTTGAAATGTTAATGTCAAATTTAGGTGCACAAGATTAGAAGTTCAATTTTTAGGTTCATTTGGGGGACGATTTTTGTGAATTTGAGCTATTTCACTTCCCAAAACTACCTACATGTTACATATAGAAGCAAAACTAACACACACCACTTACTTTATGCATAGTTGAAGTATATAAGTCACATTTAGGTGCAAAAGATTAGAAGTTCAATTTTTAGGTTCGTTTCGGGGTCGTTTTTTGTGAATTTGAGCTATTTTACTTCCCAAAACTACCTACATGTTACACATAGGAGCAAAACTAACACACACCACTTACTTTATGCATAGTTGAAGTATATAAGTCAAATTTAGGTACAAAAGATTAGAAGTTTAATTTTTAGGTCCGTTTCGGGGTCGTTTTTTGTGAATTTGAGTTATTTTACTTCCCAAAACTACCTACATGTTACACATAGGAGCAAAACTAACACACACCACTTGCTTTATGCATAGTTGAAGTGTTAATGTCATATTTTGGTGCAAAAGATTAGAAGTTCAATTTGTAGGTTCGTTTCGGGGTCGTTTTTTTGTGAATTTAAGCTATTTTACTTTCCAAAACTACCTACAAGTTACACATAGGAGCAAAACTAACACACACCACTTACTTTATACATACTTGAAGTGTTAATGTGAAATTTAGGAGCAAAAGATTAGAAGTTCAATTTTTAGGTTCGTTTCGGGGTCGTTTTATGTGAATTTGAGCTATTTCACTTCCCAAAACTACCTACATGTTACATATAGGAGCAAAACTAACACACGCCACTTACTTTATGCATAGTTGAAGTATATAAGTCACACTTAGGTACAAAAGATTAGATGTTCAATTTTTAGGTTCGTTTGGGGTCGTTTTTTGTGAATTTGATCTATTTCACTTCCCAAAACTACCTACATGTTACACATAGGAGCAAAACTAACACACACCACTTACTTTATGCATAGTTGAAGTGTTAATATCATATTTTGGTGCAAAAGATTAGAAGTTCAATTTTTAGGTCCGTTTCGGGGTCGTTTTTGTGAATTTGAGCTATTTTACTTCCCAAAACTACCTACATGTTACACATAGGAGCAAAACTAACACACACCACTTACTTTATGCATAGTTGAAGTGTTAATGTCATATTTTGGTGCAAAAGATTAGAAGTTCAATTTTTAGGTTCGTTTCGGGGTCGTTTTTTGTGAATTTGAGCTATTTTACTTCCCAAAACTACCTACATGTTACACATAGGAGCAAAACTAACACACACCACTTACTTTATGCATAGTTGAAGTATATAAGTCACACTTAGGTACAAAAGATTAGAAGTTTAATTTTTAGGTTCGTTTCGGGGTCGTTTTTTGTGAATTTGAGCTATTTTACTTCCCAAAACTACCTACATGTTACACATAGGAGCAAAACTAACACACACCACTTACTTTATGCATACTTGAAGTGTTAATGTGAAATTTAGGAGCAAAAGATTAGAAGTTCAATTTTTAGGTTCGTTTCGGGGTCGTTTTTTGTGAATTTGAGCTATTTCACCTCCCAAAACTAGCTACATGTTACATGCTACAATTTCAAAAATAAACTAATTCTTACCTATCAATTTAATCTAAATTAAATAAACTAATTAGTTACATACCTTTTGAAGATAATCGATGTCAGTACAACGGTTGACTATATCAAACATGTACCGCAAGACGTAATAGCCACAATCAACACCATTCTTTTGTTGCGGACACTTGAAATTCACCAAATTTAAACATCCAAAAACATTCATGTTAAATTTAAAGTATATGAAAATAAATGGTTAGACATAAGATTCACCAAAGTAGTTACCTCAAATGATATCCAAAGAGGAGCTTTTCCTAATCGAAGTCCAAGTCCATAATGGTGCTTCATCACACTACATCAATACACTATAAGATGTTTATTTTATATATATATATATATATATATATATATATATATATATATATAAATGTGTAATATTAGGTACACATATTGTTCTAGTTAAGTTACCTATTCAATAGTGACTTGACTAGTAAGCTCCGTGGTGGTTGTCGACGAAGAGAATCAAAGTGGTAAACGTGATTATTTGACAAACATATCACAATGAGCGTCCAATGGAGACTATATAAGGAAATAATATAAAGTTACTTATTCAACAACCTCGGTGAATTTTGTTATCGATATATATGGAACAAGAAGGCAAGTTATCTAAACAAGGTAATAAAGTTATAGAAAATAAAGTAAAGCATCAAGTTTGGTGTAACAAGCTTACGCTTCAATATATGGAACAAGGATGAACTTCTCTTCTAACCAATGTGATTGTTTGAAACTAGTATCGAGATATTCTTTCACATCGGTTTTGTTTTTTAAACAATTGTCATCTCGCATCATACTTGGACATAACCAACCAATCTTTGTCTCACTCATTTTTTCATTCAATTCAGTACACAATAACCTGAGAAATTAAAGCATATAATAAAAAGTAAACATACATGTATGGAAGTTGAAAACTATTATTAACTTGTAAAGTAAGATATGTATATGTATCACCTCATGAAAGCTTGTATCATTGTTCCACTCAACATTTCTCCACGTAAGAATTCTTTAACATCGTCTTTGGAAATCCATGTAGATGACTCATCAGCGTAGTTGAATTGTTCCTTCCCCAAAGGAACATGTATTGGAGCATTCTCGAGCAAATCGCTAACACACTCATGCAACCAATAACATGCCTTAGTAAGGCCTTGCACCACCAACGGCTCGAGAAGTGGATTGTTTGACATACTAACTTGGTCATCGAACACAATTGGTTCAATTTCAGCACGTCCAATTGCCTCCTTAGCCATCTTGTTTTGTGAACCGACCTTTTTAGCCTTCTGGTCATGTGAACCAGCCTTCCTTGAAACCTATTAAAAAGTAATAATAAGAATATTGTTCACTTATTATTTATATGACATAGAAAAGTAATATAATCAGAGTTGATTATTACATAAACTAACGCATATATATATGTATGTTTATCGGTGTACCTCATCTGAAAATCGCACCCATGCACGCGGCCACAGAACATAACTACCATGGGCGTCACTCAGTGTATGTAGACTAACCTCCGGTTTTGGCATCGGAAGACCTAAGTCTTCAAAACCAGGCTCAATGTAGTCGATGCTCACCACATAGTGATCATTGTTCACTATCTGGTGATGCACTCGTACTCGATCACCAGGAGGTTGTGCATGGCCACTAGCTACCACAATCAGACTACCAGAATCTTTTTCTTGAACTAATAGTCGGCATGGGGTCTCCTCCTTTGAATCAAAACAAGTCATTAATAGTTAATTGCGATGAAACAACATATTTAGAATTGCATGCACTTAGGGACAATACATAGTTAATTAATAAAGCACGTTGATTAAGCGTGATAAATTAAACCAAATACAAGTGATTACCTTCAACTCGGGTATTGGTGGATCAAAGTGCAGGTATCGTTTGATTATCTGATGTTTGTGGAACACCGATCGGCTGGCTAGATGGAACATCACTACCTTTCTTCAATGGGAAGGTCGGTAAACCCATTTGCTCCATCATAGCATTGAAGTTATGTGTCATCTCCTCTCTAACCTCCTCCCGAATTGCAGATTTGATAGCCTCCACATCTACCGACACCGAATTCACACTACTTGCACTTGATTTTGACGTTGTAGTGTATTGTTCACCATATACCTTTCGCACGCTGAGGCGGACACCTCCCACGCCCTCACACGACCACTATGGTCCTTTCCTAGAGTTTCGTGCAAAGCATCCATGTGTGCGGTAGGAGTGAAATCACCGTTGCCTCCTTTTCCTTTAATCCGATCTACAAATAAAACAACATAAATTGGACGTTAAAATTTTTCAAAAAACAAAACAGCAAGCGGCAAGCAGCAAAGCCGGGGCCGGGCCGCCCCTCGGCTGCCATACTGCCGCCGGGCAAGGGCCGTGCAAGCGGGGGGGGGTGGGGGGACTGGGGGTGTGGGGGTGGGGGTGGGGGGGGTTACTTGAATAATGGATATAAACGAAAAACATATCAAATTAGCAAAATAAGCCTAAAATGATCTTTATTTTCCCGAAATCCGACCAACAACAAAGTAGCACCTATAAATCCACTTAGTAGCAATATTTTAGTTTATATTATCATGTTTCACAAGAAATTGGAACCCAAAGTGACTCAAACTATTCGAAAATGACATGAAATGGCCGAAATAGGCCTAAAATGATATTTACGTTCCCGAAACCGGACCAATAACAAAGTAGAACCTATAAATCTACTTAATAGCAATATTTTAGGTTATATTATCATGTTTCACAAGAAATTGGAGCCCAAGTGACTCAAACTATTCGAAAATGACATGAAATGGCCGAAATAGGCCTAAAATGATATTTACGTTCCCGAAATCCGACCAATAATAAAGTAGAACCTATAAATCTACTTAATAGCAATATTTTAGGTTATATTATCATGTTTCACAAGAAATTGGAGCCCAAGTGACTCAAACTATTCGAAGATGACATGAAATGGCCGAAATAGGCCTAAAATGATATTTACGTTCCCGAAATCCGACCAATAATAAAGTAGAACCTCTAAATCTACTTAATAGCAATATTTTAGGTTATATTATCATGTTTCACAAGAAATTGGAGCCCAGTGACTCAAACTATTCGAAAATGACATGAAATGGCCGAAATAGGCCTAAAATGATCTTTATTTTCCCGAAATCCGACCAACAACAAAGTAGCACCTATAAATCTACTTAATAGCAATATTTTAGGTTATATTATCATGTTTCACAAGAAATTGGAGCCCAGTGACTCAAACTATTCGAAAATGACATGAAATGGCCGAAATAGGCCTAAAATGATCTTTATTTTCCCGAAATCCGACCAACAACAAAGTAGCACCTATAAATCTACTTAATAGCAATATTTTAGGTTATATTATCATGTTTCACAAGAAATTGGAGCCCAGTGACTCAAACTATTCGAAAATGACATGAAATGGCCGAAATAGGCCTAAAATGATCTTTATTTTCCCGAAATCCGACCAACAACAAAGTAGCACCTATAAATCTACTTAATAGCAATATTTTAGTTTATATTATCATGTTTCACAAGAAATTGGAACCCAGTGACTCAAACTATTCGAAAATGACATGAAATGGCCGAAATAGGCCTAAAATGATATTTACGTTCCCGAAACCGGACCAATAATAAAGTAGAACCTATAAATCTACTTAATAGCAATATTTTAGGTTATATTATCATGTTTCACAAGAAATTGGAGCCAGTGAGTCAAACTATACGAAAATGACATGAAATGGCCGAAATAGGCCTAAAATGATATGTACTTACAAGAGCATTGGCTATCTTTTTCGTAACGGGATCGGGTAACACTCTGTTTCCCTTTGCATCAACCCCATGCATCGAACACCACCAATCAAGGACCCTGTCTGGTTGACGAGCCGGTGTAGCTGATGTGGTTGTAGAGGTAGGTGTCGTTGTCGAATCCTGTGTAGGGTAATGGGCAAACATCCACTTTTTTCTCGCCTGATCGTAGGAATGGGCACCCAAATGATGATAATATTTCCTTGCTTTTGCACTCGCGCTTTTTTCTCACGTCTTGCCTCGAAAAAACACATAATTACAAACAAAAGATTAGGTGTTATATACAATCGGACTCGAGCTAAGTGTGGTAAATATAATTAAAATCCTTTGCTTACAACAAACTTTCGGGGTAGTATTTTTGGCAACAAATGCTTCCCACTCTTCGAGGTTTGATATTTCTCCATATTTGATATGGTAATGTGGTGGGTTCCTCTGAATTTTCCAATGCAGCCTCAGCTTCGATTTGCTTTTCTCCCCCATAAATTTTCTTCTTCTTTGTACCCGTTCTTTTCCTCCGCTTAGTAATCCAACCGGACACTAACTTAGCCTTGAAATCTCGAAATCTCTGAGCAAGCGCGGATAAAAATATATTCTTCTTGGCTTCATCATCTTCGATATTGAAGAGATTCTACAAAAAAAAAACGAACAAAAATATTAGTTTCCACATTTGTTGTAATAGATTAAATTCTATCATTAGTACTACATACACATACATTTATTAAAATAAGAAACTAAATGGTAGTATGAAACTTACCATAGTGTCATTCCATAGTAATTTCTTCATCCCCTCGGGCACCTCTTGCCATGAATGCAAAATGGAGAGCCTCCGAACACAAAGGCCAATATGTTTGGCATACTTAGAACGCCACACACCACAAGGTTGACCCAAGTTATCGAACTCTAAAGTCATATGCAAGTGAGTAGCACTTATTGACTTTGTAGGTCCTCTTCCCTTTCTCTTTTTCATCACTTTCGATTTTCTTTGTTGTTGATTTGTTTGTAACTCCCGTTGTTGACCTTCTTTCCTACAAACTTGTTGTGCTTTCACAATTGTACCACTTTTTGGATGAAGTTCTTGAAGATCTCGATCTTCGAGATCACCTTTATCTGGGTCCTTCCTCACATCATAAGATTCATCCTCGGTTGTGTGTTCACTAGTCGTCATCTCATCCATATGTAGTAATTATCCCTGCAATTATAAACACATAGAAATTAATATATATGTACAAGATAAAAAAAAAATAACAAATTGATTAAGGACCAACAATAATGGAACATCGGAAATCGTGGGCCACTAGTCTCCCCCTTGCACATCCCCCGCGGCGGCAACGGCAATCTTTGCCCGGCCCTTTGCCAGCAGCGGCTTGCTGCCGGGGAATGTGCAAGGGGGGGGAAGTAGCTAGGGGTTGGATGGGGGGGGAAGAAGCTAGGGGTTGGACGGGGGGAGCGGGGGGAGCGGGGGCCGTCACCAACTATTATGGCAGCTTGCTGCTGGGGGATGTGCAAGGGGGGGAAGTAGCTAGGGGTTGGACGGGGGAGCGGGGGGTGCAAGGGGGGAAGTAGTTAGGG
This sequence comes from Beta lomatogona, assembly GCA_947646795.1. NCBI lineage: Eukaryota > Viridiplantae > Streptophyta > Magnoliopsida > Caryophyllales > Amaranthaceae > Beta > Beta lomatogona. The sequence goes on from CANSNZ010001137.1 coordinate 465,724, forward strand.
GTTGGACGGGGGGAGTGGGGGGGTGCAAGGCGGGGGGGGGGACCGGGGGCCTGTGCAAGGGGGGGAAGTAGCTAGGGGCCGGACGGGGGGGAGCGGGGCGTGCAAAGGGGGGACCGGGGGCCTGTGCAAGGGGGGCCTAAAATGATATTTATTTTCCTGAAATCCAACCATCAACAAAGTAGCTCGTATAAATCTACTTAATAGCAACATTTTAGGTTATAAGATCATATTTCACAACAAATTGGATTACCATGACTTGAAATACACGAAAATGACATGAAACGGCCGAAAAAGGCTTCAAATGACGTTTACTTTCCCAAAATCCAACCATGAACAAAGTAGCACCTATAAACCTATTTCGTAGTCGTATTTTATGCAATATTATTACATTCAACAAGAAATTGGAGTCACATGACTCGAAATACACGAAAATGACATGAAACGGACGAAATAGGCCTAAAATGACCCTTACTTTCCCAAAATCCAACCAACAACAAAGAAGCACCTATAAACCTACTTAGTAGTCGTATTTTATGCAATATTATCATATTCAACAAGAAATTGGATTACCATGACTCGAAATACACGAAAATGACATGAAACGACCGAAATAGGCTTAAAATGACGTTTACTTTCCCGAAATCCAACCATGAACATTGTAGCACCTATAAACCTGCTTTGTAGTCGTATTTTATGCAATATTATTACATTCAACAAGAAATTGGATTACCATGACTCGAAATAAACGAAAATGACATGAAACGGACGAAATAGGCCTAAAATGACCCTTACTTTCCCGAAATCCAACCAACAACAAAGTAGCACCTATAAATCTACGTAATAGTCGTATTTTTGGCTATATTATTATATTCAACAAGAAAATTGAGTCACATGACTCGAAATATATGAAAATGACATGAAATGGACGAAATAGAGATAAACCTGAGTATATGTCTCATGATTTGTTGACCTTCCGCCGTTTCTTAGGAGTTTCAACATGTATCCCTTCAGTGTGATCAACACGCATATAGTTCTCAGACATATTTACATCATCTTCCACGCTATTTTCAGGATAGGTAAAAGTTGGGATGTCCTCAAATGCATCATACTCTTCCTCATCCTCAACATCACCAATGCCTAGAATACTCCTTTTGCCATGTACAACAATTGACCACTTATTATCAGCAGGATCAGTTACATAGAATACTTGTTTAGCTTGTGATGCAAGTACAAATGACTCTTCAGTTTCACGTAGACGACCCATGTCCACAAGAGTGAATCCGCAAGGATCATCTTTTTTTACGCAACGTCGATTATCATCAACCCAATTGCAACAAAAGAGACAAATATGAAAAGCTGAGTAGTCAAGCTCCCATATTTCTTGAATTCGCCCATAATAGTTGGTGGCAGCAAGAACGGGAGACTTATCTTTCGAGCTTGCGTATTGTGTAGATGACGCCACAAGTGAAACACCACTATTCTGTCGCGATGTCGACTTAAGATCTTGACGTTCAATCCAAAACGTATACCCGTTAATATCATAACCCTCATAAGAGTGTACAGATTCACGAGGACCAAATGCTAACCACTTGATCTGTTTGAAACATTTTCATTTAAATCATCCACTACTCGATGATGAAACCAATCAATGAACGTCTTATTATGCATTTGCGTCAATGCCCTTATTCCTTTTCCAGGGTTGCTAACACGTAATTCCTCCATATGCTCATTTAAATAAGGATGGACAGCTGCCACGTGATGCAACACAAATAAGTGAGCTTGTGTACGCTTGTCGACGGTAAGGTGAGATCAATTTTGAGCCAATCGTACCCTTGCCCTCGAGTCCGCCCTCGTGTCGAGATATCGGAACGCCAATAGGATCAACACCAAGCAACATACTCGCCACAAAATTACCGATCTCTTCACCCACAATCCCTTGAATAATGCTACCTTCGTCGTTGTGCAAGATTTCGAACTTTATCCTTCAAAGTACCCATATATCTCTCAAAAGGATAGCACCACCTCAAAAACACTGGACCACACAAGCTTAATTTCTCGAACTAGATGGACAATGAGATGGACCATAATGTCAAAGAATGCGGGGGAAAAAACATCTCAAATTTGCATAGAGTTTCAACTACTCTGGCTTGCAAAGAATCGAGGGTCGACGGTTCTAGGACTTTGCTGCATATTGTATGGAAAAATGAACAAAGTTCGGTAATGGTGTGCCTCACATGCTTTGGAAGTATCCCACGAATTGCAATCGGTAAGAATACTTGCATCATGACATGACAATCGTGAGATTTCATACTTGATAACTTCAACTCACCATTTAAGGTAACAAATCGCTTCATATTCGATGAGTACCCGGTTGGAACCTTAATACCATACAATGACTCGCAAAAAATCCGTTTCTCGCCTTTCGACGGCGTGTAGCAAGCTGGTGGCAAATAATTCTTCTCCGAATCATCCACCTTTTTTCTTTTCCCAATTTCCTCATCAACCCCTTCCTCCACTACTTTCTTTTTCCTTCCCGCCCTTTTTGAGCCCACAACTCCGGTCGAAGCTTATTTTTTTCCAAGTGAAGACGTGACGCTTTAACATCCTTTGTCTTACCCGGAATATTCATAAGTGTCGCAAGAATTGCATCACAAACATTCTTCTCAATGTGCATGACATCCAAACAATATCTGACTTTTAAATCTTCCCAATATGGGAGTTTCCAAAAAATAGACTCCTTTTTCCATAATCCCAGTAGTTCCATCAACGTCATTCGCAGGTTTACCATAGATCGTTTCAATGCCCTTAACCCGATTATAAACTTCGATACCAGTTAATGGTCTACGAGCAACTTCCTCTTCAACCGTCCCATCGAAGGCCTTTTTCTTAAATCGATAGGGATGGTCGCGTCTAAGGAGCCTTCGTGTGCGCATATAGACATGTTTGCAGCCCTTAATGTGTGTAGACTTCATGTCATCTATACAAATCGGGCACGGTTTTTTTCCTTTCGTCTTATACCCAGATAAGTTCCCGTAAGCTGGAAAGTCGTTCATTGTACAGAAAAGCATGGCACGCAGAGTGAACATCTCATTAGCATACGCATCAAATACCGACACTCCTTCGTTCCACATCTTCTGTAAATCTTCAATAAGTGGTTGAAGGTATACATCTATGTCATTTCCAGGTTGTTTCGGCCCCGATATGAGAAGCGACAACATGATGTACTTGCGTTTCATGCACAACCAAGGAGGCGTTATAAATCACTAAAACTACCGGCCATGTACTATGCCGAGAACTAAGATTGCCAAAGGGATTCATGCCATCCGTACATAATCCAAGCCTCAAATTCCTATCCTCGTTACCAAACGGCTTATGCACCCTATTGATACTTTTCCACTCGGGGTAATCACCGGATGCTTCAAAGAAACCGTCTTTCTTCCTACGATCTGCATGCCACCGCATATTCTTCGCATCTTTTTTTATTGAGAACATGCGCTTAAATCTAGGTATTATGGGAAGATACCACAACACCTTAGCTGGTGGTCCTTCACTACCCCCAGCCCCTTCACGCTTGTACCTTGATAATCCACAACGTGGACACTCATCTAAATGCTCATACTCATTACGATAAAGCACACAATCGTTTGGACAAGCATGTATCCTCTGGTACTCTAAACCGAAAGGACACATGAGTTTCTTAGCATAATAGTTCGACTTTGGCAGATCATTTCCATCGGGGGAGCATATCGCCTAAAACTTCCAACAACGACGTGAAACCGCAATCCGTCCAACCTGCTTTCGACTTAATATTGAAGAGTGCTATCACAGTGGAAAGTTTGGTGTACTTCGTACAACCCTGGATACAATGGCCTTTCAGCGGCCTCGGACATAGACTCAAACATACGAGGTCGTTTGCAAGACCGATCTTCAACCTCTTGTATCATCTCGTCTACCCGATCTCTATCATCATCCCCATATTCATCATCACCATACTCACCATCCTCGAAATCATCACCTAATTTATCCTTCTCCTCTTCACATACATCGTTCATTATCCTACAACTTCTTGCATATCTCCCTCCTCACCATGCCAAACCCATACGTGGTATTGAGGCCTAAACCCATGACGAAAGACATGCTCCCTAAGCAAATGAATACTACTAACCTTGCTCACATTTCCACAATCTAAACAAGGACAATAAAAGTCGATCGCTCGGAAGATGATTGGTATTCTAATGTAGATTTACAAAATTCTCGAGACCCCATTCACAAACTCAATCGATTCACGGCTACCATACATCCAAGTACGATCCATCTCATTCATGAAAACCTCTAATTAAACACAACCAATTATAAGTATCAATCATTTAAGCACATTCACATGCAAGACAATCACATATTGAAAACACGCACATACAAATGGAGGCTAAGAGAGTCACATGTGCAAATGTATGCATACATCCGAAGGTCCTTATCACTCCAACCTAACCCATCCTTGGACGTTTAATCTCACTAGTGAATATATGCCAACTCTTCAATTCTAAGGAAAATCCGGCAGCATTTCCCTACAGTTCTCCAAGTACACAATGTAGATAATTGATAATCTACATATGTACACAGAGAACAATGTAGCGAAACGACAAGCCAAGACTTTCCTTAGAATTGAAAAGAAGACATACATTCACCACCTAAGTGAGATCAAACGTCCAAGGACAGATCCCAAACAGGGGACTATTCAAGACTTACTCCTAGTGAGTAAGTCTTGAACGGGTATCTAGGCATATGATTGATGATATGATGATTCATATAACTTATACATTTCATAGCTTAATTAAATTGTTTTCATCCAATCTCATATCAAGAAATATACATACACATATATAGATTGAATCTACATATACACAATAAATGAAGATATATAATGAATTGTCTTTATCATAAATACATACCAATAACAACTAATATGGAGATCGATCTCTATATATACTCTGCACTATCTCCTAGTTGATTTGCCGCTTCCAATATGCTAATATCTAGGACACATAAAACCGAAAAAATTGTTAGCATATAGTAAATGCAAAAATTATAAGAAATACATTCATATATATAAAATTATCATATCTTACCCACATTGAAACACATTACAACTAACTTTTCTCATTTAAACTATTAACAAATTATAAATGAAATTTGTTTGCATTAAACTAAGTTAATAGCTAATGTAGCTAATCAAATAATTCAATTAACATATTTTCGGGTTCCGAAGCACGACCCTTTTGTATAACTTTTCTGCAATTTCAGTCCCACTCAAATGCAACCTTTAATTTCTCTCCCAAACGAATATATAAACATATTAGAAAATAAAAATCAAAATAATTAAAAAGGCAACCTTGAATTTCTTGAACAAATGCGTGAGAGAGGGTGGGCGCGCGCAGTGGGTGGCGCTGGTGGGTGGCGCGCAGGTGGGTGGCGCACAGGTACGGTGGGTGGCGCGCACCGGTGGCAGGCGCTCAGGTGGCAGGGTGCGCAATCCGGTGGCGTGGGTCTGCGTGGTGCGCTGGGGATGGCGTGTAGAAGGCTGCGTGGTGGCGCGCACAGGACGGTGGACCGGAGCTCAGGGGGTGGTTGAATTCGAAAGCTAGGGCTCAGGGGTGGTTCAATTCGCAAGGGTTGGGCTCGGGGTGGTTGTTTGCTGCGTGGTGAGATAATTTTTCGCGAGTGAAAAATTGGGTGGAGCGAGGAATTTTAATGAGAGCGCGAAATTGGGCGGAAAAAATAAAACAAAAGGGTCTGCGGTTGTGTGGAAAACTGCAGCCCTTCCATTAAGGGCTGCGGTCGGGCCCATAACCGCAGCCCCTTTATTGCACGAAGGGCTGCGGTTTTGGGCCTGATCGCAGCCCTTAATGGAAGGGCTGCGGTTTTCCACACAACCGCAGTCCTTTTACAACAGCAAATGGCTTTTTTTCCTCTAGTGTCTCTTGCTTTTTAGGGAGGGTGGCCGCATTTTCCAAAGGGAAATAATAGGGTTTTTCTCTCTCTTTTCAGTTTGAAAGTTACTCTCAAATTGAACGTTCTATTCCTCTCTCCTATTATAACCTTTTATAATAGTAGGAGAATAAAATAAGAGAGAGACCTAACCTAACCCTAATTTCTCCTATTGGCCGATTTCCTTACTTCAATTAGTTACTACAATGTGTGACCTCATAGGATTAGGTTAACTTAGTTGTAGGTACAATCAATATTGTGCTACTAACCAACATTTATTCTCTAGCAAGTAAATGTGATTACTAAATTAACGTAATTAATTATCTCTATAATAATTACTTTTATATTTAGTAATTGCCGGGATGTTTAAGGACATATTCATTCAAGTAATTCACCTATACCTTGCGCCAAATCAAATGCCCAAGTCAACACCAGTATCACAATTCCCCTCACCATATCAAAACACATACTGCAGCCCACACGAGCATATTTCTTTGGTTTGACGCAATACATAACGCAATACAACAATCTTTTTTTTTAAGACTCGTCCAACAATTCAATTTTCCAAGATCCGTACAAATTAACGACCCCGAACGGTGATATAATTTATGAGGGTCAACTAAATTAAGCACCTTTATTTATTTCTTTATTATTACTTTATTAAAGTTACTAACATTCTATTCATGATGTAGGTTATTAATATATTCCCGTGATTGTAAGTATTGTATATATTATACTAACTCCCTGCATTATTTTCTTTTCTTATTTTATATTTATTATTCATATTATATGATTGTCCTGCATGCCTTTTTATCACCCACATGTTATTATGCTAAACAAGACCTAAAGAATTGTTCTAATTAATTCAGATAATTTGGACAACCTGCTAGGAACCTTGTAATCTGATTGCTTAATAACTTGTCACTAAATAATTAGTCTTTTTGTGTGTTTCCTGAACCCATCTAGATTAATTATTTTTAGGGTGCTTAAAACGTTATTTGATTATTTATTGCATAAAATCTGCTGTGAATTGTTATTTAGTAGAGGCCAGCAATGAGCAATATAGTTCCTAACTATATTGTACCCTCACCCCCGAACTCACTTTTTGGTTCCTGACCATCTATGGAGTTATGACGGGGAAATCTATATTGGATAAGTCCCTAAGATGTCTCTTCCGTTTCAATATCCAATTGGGTTTATGATTCTTCCCCTAAAGAATTGTTGGCGACTTCTTTCAAAACGTATTTTTAATAAAACCTTAACAATGGGGTAGTCAAATAAACGCGCTCACACCGCGTGTAGGCATTAAAGGAATTAACAAATCCACGCCTAGAATTTAGCGACTCCACTGGGGAGGATTTTAAAAAATTTTTTTTTTTTTAAATGAGTGGGTGAAACTTGAAAAATACGATTCATTCTTATTTTTATGCCTTAGAATAATATATTGTTTTCCATGCGCATGGCTATTGTTCAGCCACCATAAGGACAATCTACCTTGCCTCATTAGCACATGTTCTATGTATGAGGTTACCCCCGGGGGGTTTGCGCTTTGTCCTTCCAAAAAGCTTCCTGAGCGATAGTGTTGGATCTTAGTCATAAGCAAACCTACCCAACCATGGCATTGTTCTCTTGTTCCTGACTTGAGAACTGGAGTGCGTCTTACACGTGGCCACCTCTTTAAGCAGGGTTACGAAGCGTGGGATCAATCTCATAGTCATGGAGCCTTTTCTAGCCTTATAAACGTAGAACTGGACTTTAGGTTGGGAACTTTGCATACTATTATCCTACTTGTGCATATTTGCGTGTGCGTGCCTTTAATTGCTCTATGGTATCGATGTTTGAAGTCAACCTATTGAAATAATGATCGCACGAGCAAAAGTAAACAAAACATGTCTCGCTTAAGTTGCGCTGGGCGCACTCTATCTGCTTCGGACGCGAGTACACCGCGTCCTGCGCTTCCTCTTGCTTTCCGCGCTTTCCCTCTGCCGCGTCCCGCGCATCTTTCTGCGCGCCATGCTTCCAGCTTGTGATTAGCGCAGGTAAGCTGAGTCCTTTACGTTGTGCATAGCTTGCCTACAATTTCGCCTGCAAGCTTACCTTTGTCGTGCGCCTAACACCAATTTCGTATCATCCACGTTCTTTGTCCCAATCTCCAGATTTTTTATTAGAAAAAATCCATCTCAAAAAATCTTTTAAATCTTCAATCCCTTATCTTTTTCGAAAATTTTGTCCATATCTTTTACCAAACTATATCTCCCATCCTTTTTATAAAAAAAATGATGTCCCATCCTTTTTGAAAATTCATCCTCATCTTTTTTTTCAAAAATCATTCTCCTATCTTTTTCAAAACTTCATTCCATCTTTAATCTCCTATCTATTATAAAAATTCTATCTCCACTCCTTTTTTCAAAAAATATCCATCACGTATCTTTTTTCAAAAGTTCATCCTTTTTCTTTTTCCTATCTTTCTATGGTTACTTTTAGTGTCCATCTTGTTGTAAAAGTCTCGTCCACCTAGGAATTCTAACTGTACTAGATGTCCATCTGACCGAAATGTCTAGGTTCATCCATTTTCACTCCATTTAGAGTTCTTAACCTCGTCTAACTCTATTCATGTTAGGAGTCTTCATTCGCTTGAGTCCCATCCATCTTAGGAGTCTAAATCCATTAGAATTCAGTCAATCTTAGGAGTCTAAATCCATTAGAATTCCGTCCGTTTTAGGAGTATAGGTCCACTAGAGTTTCATTCACTTTAGGAGTCTAAGTCCACTAGAGTTTCATGCACATTAGGAGTCTAGCATCCTTGAAAGTCCGTCAAATGTAAAATTCTAAAGTCATCAGAAGTTTGTCAAGTCTAGGATTTCGTATCCATTAGGACTGCATTCATACTAGAGTCCCTTTGCATTGCATAGTCCATCATTCATACACTTCATGCATAACTAGAGCTCAAAAGAGTCTCATTACATCTAAACTCTCCATTTCATCTCATGTATTCCGCATTTAGTAGTCCTGAACTACAAGCGATCTGATTCCCTATTTTGGGATATGTGGGCAGCCTTTACATGTTCGAACGCATATATTGAGTCATGCATACATACATTAGGTCTAGGGGCATCCAAAAAAGTCATACATACGTGCATTAGGTATAGGTGCATCCAAAAAAAAAACATCATTCATTTAGGATATTCATATTTGTTCCTAGAAGCTCAACTTTTAAACAAACATACGTTATGTCACTCCATTTCTCTCTCTCCATCATCATTCTATCTCTAAATCTCCTTTGATGATCTATGTAGAAATCAAGCGACATTGAAATGGGTAGTCCATCGAATAACAAGCAACAACTTGCTGAAATGGCTAGAGCTTTAGCCAAGCTATCTAGCATGATGGAAGAAATAGCTATAAGGCTTGAGAAGATCTAATCTGGTGAGTCCCCTGGATTCAACAAGCAAATGGAGAATGTTGTTCATAGGATAACCAATACAAATTCCTATTTTGAACCTATTGATAACACCAAATTGAAAGGGAAAGTTCCTGAAGAGTTCTCTACAACTAACATCCCGAAATTTAAACCAACTGATAATCCAAAGTATCATCTAAGCAATTTCAATGCAACCATGATCATCAAATCGGTTGACCCTGAACTTTACCCAATGGTATTCCCGATGTCGTTGGACCCAATCTGTCAGAATTGGTTCTATTCCCTAGACCCCAAGCAAACTGAAACTTGGGAAGGCATCACTATTGCTTTCATGAAACAATATGAGTCAAACGCACAACTGCAAACCTCCCTTAGAGAGCTCGAGGTTCTTAAACAAGGTGAAAATGAAGGCTTTACCACCTACCTGAACAGATGGAGGGAAAAATCAACCCATATGATATCAAGGCCTACAGAAAAAGACTTGGTACGAATATTCATTTCTAACCTCCTCCCTAAATACAAAAACCACCTCAAATACTTGGGCCTTGATAGCTTCGCAAGAGTATATGATGCGGGTATCCAGATTGAGAATGATTTGCTGAAAAATGCCGAAGACAATGACCTCAATGTCATAGAAATAGACATATAAGCCCAATCACTCATTAAAGCGTTTGGACTCGCTTAGGTCCAATCAACGCGAATAAAAAAAATACACTTCTTCTCTTTTCATTTCGAAAGATAACTCATCAAGATCGAAGCAACGAAGCTGTCTCGTCACGCGACGTAGGAGTCCCAACTTAGGATTTCTTTTTCTGTTTCATCTCTCTCATTTCACCCAGTCTAATATAGGATTTTTCCTCTTATTGCATGTACTTATAATTTTCAATCAATAAATGAGTATTTCTTTTCTAACCATGCACAAATGAGCATCAATGAAAATCTCGATTGTCGCCTTAAAAAAAATGAATTTCTAATTCTCATGACTATTTCAATAAAGGCAATGAACAATTGACATATATAAAAGAGGCATTCCTCCTTTCACTACAACTATTCCTCCATTTCAACCTAAATTCATAACATCCCCCCCTTTAACCTACCTCATGGAAAGTACATTAACAGCAAATTCAATATAAAGGGCAAGTAAAAAAAAAAGCAATAAAACAAGAATCAAAGAAAAAAAAGAAGCAACAAAAAAAATGAAACAAAAACTGAAAAAAAAAAAATTTTTTTTAAAAAGAGAAGTGTTGCAAATAAGCCAAATCATACCTCTGATAAACCTCCTCACAACCATGCACATTGCGTCCCAATAAGCCACAAACGACAAACCCAAGCCCGCTGAGTCGAAAACCCGTAAGGGCGACTTATTCAAAAGTCAGGGCATTTTCTCCTTCATTAGCCTGAACTACGAATGATCTGATTAAAGATTCGTAGGAAACCTCACCCTGAGGTCCGACCGCTTTAAACCAAACCAAACATCCATCGTTGCCAACGACCTCTTCCAAATCAATGATTAATTCAATGCTTAATTCATTGCAAATGGCTCCAACTCAAAATGCTCGACCAAAATTAAAGTGTTAAGAGCTACGACTGGCCTGATTCCATCATGGATACGTAGGCAACCTCTTTCGAGGCCCGCCCATATTAATTCAAAACATACTTTTAAGGCTCGCCTAGGCCCATGAGAAAAGCGTGATCACTCAAATCATGAATCTTTTTTAAATGCTCATCCCTACCCTTAGATTATAGACTGGGATTCAAACCTGCATCATTGACCTACCTCATTGTGTGAGTCGATTCATTATAACTCTGCCTTTTCTTATTCTAATCACTTCCTTTTTCTAAGCCGCATTATCGCTTCTAAGCCAGTCTTAGCATAACCTTTCAACACTCAACGCTATGACCGCGTTTCATCTTTGAGTGTTTCTTTCTTTGGCCTTTCTTGTCTTTTTCACCTTAGGAACCCTATATGGAATTTTTGGTCGAAACTTCCACTAAGCGTGACGAGATATCTTCAAAATCAAGCAATTAAGTTGGGTACTTCATCAACTTCATCTTCTTTGGGGCTTCATCACTTGGTCCACCTAGAAAATTATAGGCTCCAAGTTCAGACCTTATGAGATAAGGACTTCATTACGAGTCCATACATGACACCTTATGTTTTAAAACCCACACGGATACAACATCGCATCTGTTTATGGGCTCGCTTAGGCCCTTGACATATAAGCCTCGAAGCGCATACAACCCAAACACTACAAAAGCTCGTTCTATAACGTATCCCAAATCAAACTTATAATCCATTGACTGCCTTGATAAGGACTTCGTTATGAGTAGATAGAAAAGATTGTGGAATCTAGACCCATACGAGATCCCAACTGTTTTATGGGCTCACATAGACCCGTAACAATTACAATGCATTTCGAATCTAACATAAATTACATGGATCGATCATCCTTGGGGGGCTTCTCATTTCTCCTCTTTCAAAAATAATTTTCTAAACGAAAATTTGAGCTTCTAATGGAACGATCAAATCATATCATCTACATTAGTGTCATATCTCTGCATTAGTGTGACATCGCTACATTTGCATTACATATCTGCATCAGCCAATATTAAGTCAAACATCGCGTCGGTCATCCTTAGCCATAGGATTCTAGCGTCAATCATCGAGTCGCCATCTACACACACATGTATGCACACACGATAACGCATGCAAGTCAAGTCAAGTCAAGCCAAAGTCTAGTCAAGGCAAGTCGAGTCAAAATCAAGTCGAGTCAAGTCATGTCCTATCCATACACTGGCATCCAAATCACAGGACACATGCATGTCCCCTAGTTGTTTGTGTGTATATATGTGTGTTATTTGTATTCACAGGTACACAGCATTAAAGGACTCTATACGAGTTATATTCCGCCAAGATCTGCGGACCAAGCGCTATATACATGGTGCGTCCAGCGCACCGACAACGTTGTACCACGTACAGCAATCTGCGTCTAGCGCAGCATACCACGCCAAACGCAGGCCTGTGCGTCTGGCGCACAGTCCTATACAACACGCTTGGGGGATTCTTAGCCAGAAACGATGAATAGTTAGAAAAATCAATGACGACACACAAACCGTCAATAATGGGACACAAACCGTTGGGTCTGCAGACCACTTTCAATCAACTACATCATTTGTCTGGCAGCGGGACTAATGACATACTGCTCAGCCCCATGGAGTAGGATACAAATACTCTACACCAATTGTCATGGAGCTGGACAAACGACATACTGCTCAGCCCGTGGAGTGGGATACAAATACTCTACATCATTTGTCTTGGAGCGGGATAAACGACATACTGCTCAGCCCTGTGGAGCGGGATACAAATACTCTACACTATTTGTCTTGGAGCGGGACAAACGACATATTGCTCAGCCCCGTGGGGTGGTATACAAATACTCTGCACCATTTGTCTTGGAGCGGGACAAACGACATACTGCTCAGCCCCGTGGAGTGGGCTACAAATACTCTACATCATCTGTTTGGGAGTGGGACAAACGACATACTTCTCAGCCCCGTGGAGTGGGATACAAATACTCTACATCACTTGTCTGGGAGCAGGATAAACAACATAATGCTCAGCCCCGTGGAATGGGATACAAATACTCTACATCATTTGTATAGGAGCGGGACAAACGACATACTGCTCAGCCTCGTGGAGTGGGATACAAATACTCTACATCACTTGTCTAGGAGCGGGACCACCAACAGCTCAGCCCCTTGAATCGGGATACAAATGCTCTACCACATCTATTTCATTTACACCTATCATTTCATTTTTGCAAATTTAGAATCACTTTTCAAATATATTTCACACATGTCTGTTCCTGAAGCTTTTGCTTGTTTTGCAGGTACCGGCACAAAAGAGTGATTTTGGATTGCAGAGCATCTAGAATCATTCTCCGTCCCGACACGTATAGGGGCTTCTATAGACACATAATTGTGTCTCCCCATTTAGTACTTGACAGGCTAAAGTCGTATCACCTTATCAAAAATAACCTAAGGTCCAGTAACAAGTAGTTAGGGAAGTTAGGATCGAATCCACTGGGAGAAAGTTATACTATTGTATCTGAATTCTAATATTATACTAATTAAATCAATTGAAAATGGGTGTGTGACTAAACTAATAAGCAAATGACAGAACTAAATACGAAGGTAAGAATCAATTAATAAAGATCTAGGACTATGGATCACTATGCATACAATTCGGGAAATCAAAGACGAATAATAACCACCCAATAAATCAATTTATCTAGGGCACATGTAATTTCTCTCGAACATTACCTCCCTCAAAGATCACCTAGCCGCTCTCGCATGGTCAAGGATCACTATGCCTAATGATTGAAAGCCTATACGAAATCTCTCCTCTCGAAGCAGATTCAATATTGCGATAATAGAAATACAAATCAGGCCTAATTCATAAATCTAGCATGAACGATTCAATCACAGGAAACAATTGAAATAAAGGGTAATTATACTAATCTATCAATCCCTCATTGCATACATAGATCCCCACAATCTTAGAAATAAAACTACTCACTCATGCTTGAGAAAACAATAACAAATTCCATGTAAAAATTCATACTTTGAACTATTGCAAATAACTAAGAAATTACTCTAATCAATAATAGAGAAAGCAATAAAGAAGATTACCAAACTGAAGAACTATATTGAACTTGCTAATAATCCAAAGATTTGATATTGAATTCCAAATGAAAGGTAGTAAAACTATGCTTCTTGAGAGAAAACTATCAGAAAATAAGGGCTAAAACTAAGATGAATAGTAATATTCTGATTTTCCTATTTATACTAATCCTAAAACAACTAGGAAAAGTCCTCTAAAAAATAGCCCGAAAATCATTAAATGCGCGTTTGATAAGTCGCCCGATTGGGCCAAGTACGGCCGATCAAATCGGGCTCATTGCAGTGGTAGAGCTCAATAAAAAGGACACCGCCCGATGCAATCGGGCCGACACACCCAATACAATCGGGCGCCCACCAGTTCTCAGCATTGCGTCCAGACCATTGCTCAAGCACGCCCGACGGAATTGGGCCGAACCGCCCGATCGGGCTTCTCAACGAACTAACGACCGGGCGATAGCGCCCGATCCGGAACGCAACAAAGCTGATTAACTCTCTTGTGAGCGCCCGATCGGGCCTGTGTAGCCCGATGAAATCAGGCTCAGGTCCAGTTCTTCCTTCTTGGCTTTAAACGCCAAGTCTTCAATTCTTCTTTGCTCAAGGGTCCCGGAAAGTATCCTCGGGACTTTGAAAATCTGCATAAAACCTCTCCAGTCCAGCGTAGTGGTCAAATAATAGTAGAAAATAGGGAGATAACTCCCTAAAACTTGCAATTTGACACAGAACAGAAAACCACAACTAGATGGAGGAAGTTAGCACAAAATGACTCATAAGAGTACCATTGACATCCTTTTTAGCTTATAAGTAGGGGGGAAAAACTCTATATAAAACCATAACATCGAACTCCCCCAAGCTAAACCTTTGCTTGTCCCCAAGCAAAGCACAACATGAATATGAATAGGATTGCTTCACCCCTCAGATAGGAAATTTTAAACTCAAATATTTCCAACTCAAAATCGTTCAAGAAAGCAAAATTCAAGTTCAGTTGCTCAGATCACCTGACTACCAATCACTTATGCAAAACATCAAATGCAGCTGCCCTACATATCATGCAAATCTTGAAAAGGTGCTCACCGAGGTGTCACTCCTCTCAATTTTGTGGCAGGGATAATATGTGCCCGAACACTCACCAACCCAACCATAATAGCCCTTCCCATTCACACTCTCAAGTGTTTAGAGAGGTGTAATATCGCTCATCCTAATCAGGTCGACTCAAATAACAAACTTAATCTTCAACTTTGGCATATTGACTCAGTATTATTCCCATAAACAATCAAACACGTGCTCAAAAGGTCTTTCTCAGGGTTGTAATGGGGCTCGGGTAAAGGTACGGAAATTATTTAAGGAATGTGGTAGAAAAGCCAAGAAAGGGGAGCAAAAAACACTAGTAGGACTATGTGTGGTCGAAACAACTCCCATGGCATCAACAACATGACCAAGATAATAACTAACTCTGAAATTTCACGAAACAACCAATAATTGTCTCTTTCATCATAATTTCCAACACTTTAGAAAGTTAATGAGTGAAGATCATAGAAATTTTTCAGATTATTCACTATCATTTTTCACTTTATTTTCTGTTTCTTTCTTTTATTTTTTTTTTTTGTACCAACATAGCATTATTTTCCAACCACCCTACGGAATCAACCACACAATATAATATCAACTTAACAATTGCTCCCCCAAGCTAGGCTTGGGACAATAGTCATTGTAAAGGCTCAAGGCGTGTAATGTGGCTTAATATAGATCAAAAAAGAAGTCATTAGGCTCAGCGGGGCTAGGGGGAAAAATGATTCATCAAACAACTCTGAGGCTTAAAAATTAAACAATTGAACGCCTCTATCACAGCACATGTCCAAAGTCACCAGAATTCAACGAGTACAATGCCAAACTCAAGATAAGAATGCTACGAGGAACTAACACACAAGAATAGACCGGATATAAAGATAAATCCGAGGGCTAGAATGAATCCTCACAATCTAACAAATTCAAGCATGCAGTTAAAGTAAGCGCTTTATCATCAAAATCCACTCAAGATCAAGGCAATCAGAGATCACATCACAACATCCCAATCACAAATGCCCAACTATCTAGTATCATGAGTTAAATCATTTTTCAGAGCAAAGTTCGGGGCACAGGGAAGCAGTCAATCTATTCATATTCAACTCGTATTTTTGTGTTCTTTTTCAGCAATATTTCATTTTTGTGTTTTTTTTCAGCAATATTTCATATCCATGCCTCATTGCAACAAGGGAAAGGAAAGGCATGGATATCAGTCATCCATGGAAATGTCATCACCATCGTCATCCTCACCTCCGCCACCCTACCTCTTTGGACCCCGAGTCAGTAACTCGGGTTCCAAGTGTACCAAGATGGGTGAGCATCTGTTTCTGCAATTTTTTGCAGTCTGCAGTAGTTATCGTACATGGGATACATAGCTAGGTGTTGATCATTGGCCAATGTATCAACACGCTGGCTAATGCTCTGGAGAGCTGCAGAGTTGGCATCAACCCGCTGACCGATGCTCTCGATGGCGGTAGAGTTGGCAGTGATACCAGACTCCATCCTCTCGGAGCATGCTCATCATTTCTTGAAAATCAAAAGAAGGAGGAGGAGGAGCGAGAATATGGGGGGAGGGGAGCATCGAAGTAGAGGCAATATCATCGAGAATGAGGGAAGCAGCGGTGAAAGGTGCGCGGAGGTATCTCGGGGACGGGGGGTGGGAAAGTCGGAACCATCAATGGGAAGGTGGTAATGGGGCCGCCTGTGTGCGATTTTTTGCTAAGGGACTAGGTAGCTCAATAGAGCGCTTCCCGTTGATGCGCCACTGATATTTATCCCCAACCCTCTTTAACCAATGGAGACGATCTAGGAAAGTATAATCGATGAGGGTGGGTCCTATGGCTGGCTGGTAGCGAGACTCGTCAAAACCAGGGATTTTCCTAACAAAAAGAGTCACCAACCTCCCATTTACACTGGCACGAGACGTCAAGGTACCGTCCGCTCGCCTCTTGGGGTAAGTGGTAGCAATACGCTCCATCCGGATTGCAACATGGTGAGGGTTGTTGTATTGAAAATGGTCGGGCGTCCCTTTAAGCATGTAGCTTCCAATTAAGTACGGTTCATCCCCTCGATTAATTGTCCTTCCACCCTCCCAAATAGTGTTTGAGACATAAACCGGACCCAAATTTTAAAGATGGGTTGGTGGATGTATTTGCCCTTGCAATGTTGTAGGGTGAACTCATTTTATCACCGGTGATGGCAAAGTAGGTGCTACGATGGTGGTAGTTAGGGGGTGCCCAATCTCCCCACCACATTGGACTCGAAGAATTACGTGCAAATTCCATGAGGGATAGGTGGAAATCCCGATTTATCGATCTAAAGGATACATATGAGACGGGTCCAGTTCGGGGTTTGGTAACCTTAAGAATACTATAAAATTCATAGACAAGTACAGGATATGTATTAACATGCACGTAAAAGAATGATTCCATCCCTATTATTTTCATGAAATCCTTGAATTCGAGGCACTACCCAATTTACTCAAAAATTCAATATCAAGAAAGTGGGTAGGACTCACTCTCGCGCCCTTTTATGCGCTGAAACCTTTCACGCTGCTCGACCGACGAAAAGATGACGTCCGAAAAAGTCTCGTCCTGGGGGACCGGTGGTGGTGGTGGTTGAGACCCGGTGCCGGATCCGCGACGCCTCCGCGAACTCATGTTGCTTGGAAAATGTAGAGGATTTCACACTCACTCTAATGGGGGATGATGGAAGGGAGCTTTTCTCTCACTTTAATGGTGGAAGGGAGGAGGAAGAGGATGGATGTGAGAGATGGAGTGAAAGAAAAATGAAAAGGATGTAGTGGGTAATTGGTAGGGGATGATGAGAAGAGTGATTTTGTGAAGAGAGAAGTAACTTAGATGGAGGTCTTTAATAGTGGAGGGAGAATTTGAGGAAGAAGGTGAGAATTGGGGGTTAGGGCTTGAAGGAGAGAGAGAAAGAGATTGGGAGATGAATGAGAGAAGTGGGATGAAATCCCGTTTTAATGAGGCCGCGGAAAAACAACCCGATTGGGCGACTTCAGCCCGATTTCAACGGGCGAGTTTCTTTGTTGAAGACGCCAAATTCTGGTTGCGGCCCCGATCGGGCGACAGAATTCTTTGTTTCAGGAACTGACGGAATGTTGCCCGATCGGGCGATTTTGGTTTTCGTTGACAGAAGAATGCCCTGTCGGGGGCTTTTGCCTTTTGGTACTTGTCCTAATTTCTTTGCGGGCCCGATCGGGCGGCATCTCCCTATCCAATCGGGCGGATGCCCAAACAGCCATTTTCTCAGATTTTTTTGCGATCTTTTCAATGGGAAAACGGACCAAGCTATTATGCGAAAAATTCCTGCACACATATAGCCTTAAGATGGCGATTAGTACCCTCTCACTCTCTGACCAAAACTACGAAACTAGAAAAACTAAAAAAAAAAAAAAGAAGAAAAGGAAAGGGAAAATCGGGTAGCCTCCCGAGTAGCGCTGGTTTATAAGGGTCCCGCACGACCATAATGCCTCATCCCTCAAACAGAAGGGGAAGGGGGTTGGAGGTATAATTCCTCCACAGATCCAACAAGAGCTCCTGTATGATACAACTTTAAGCGTTGGCCATTAACTTTGAATTTTTCACCTGTTGCATTCATCACCTCAATAGAACCAAACTTGTTAACATTAGTGACAGAAAATGGACCAGACCACCTAGACTTCAACTTACCAGAGAAAAGTTTTAATCTAGAGTTGTACAATAAGACCTTGTCACCAATTGAGAACTCTCTACTCAAAATTCTCTTATCATGCCATCTCTTAGTGCGCTCTTTGTAGAGACGCGAACTATCATAAGCATTCAGCCGGAGTTCATCAAGTTCATTAATCTGCAAAAGGCGTTAGCCGGAGTTCATCAAGTTCATTAATCTGCAAAAGGCGTTTTTCTCCTGCTAACTTAGCATCAAGGTTCAACTCCTTAACAGCCCAAAAAGCCTTGTACTCTAGCTCAACAGGTAAGTGACATGCTTTCCCATAAACTAACCTGTAAGGGGTGGTGCCAATAGGGGTCTTAAAAGCAGTTTTGTAAGCCCATAAGGTGTCATCTAATTTGTCACTCCAATGCTTCCTAGATTTAGCTACCACCTTCTCTAAGATAGTCTTTATCTCACGATTAGACACTTCTACCTGCCCACTTGTCTGAGGGTGATAAGCTAGGCCAGTCCTATGGTAGACACCATACTTCTTAAGCAGAGCCTCGAAAGTGCGTTTGTGAAAATGAGATCCACCATCACTTATGACAACCCTTGGTACCCCAAACCTTGGAAAGATAATCTTTTTAAACATTTTCATAACGACTTTGGAGTCGTTAGTTGGTGATACAAGGGCTTCCACCCACTTAGACACATAATCAACAACAACAAGTATGAAATTATTGCCCGATGAAGAGGGAATGGGCCCATAAAATCAATACCCCATACATCAAATAATTCAACTTCCAAAATGGGGGTTTGGGGCATCTCATGTCTACGGGAAATATTTCCCGTTCGTTGGTATGCATCACGGGACTTAACAAAGGTACTAGCATCATGAAATAAAGTACGCCAGTAAAAAACCGATTGAAGTACCTTAGCAACGGTTTTGGAGGGCCCAAGCATGGCCTTCACATGGCAGGGAGTGGGAGTGCTTCGGAATGTCATGCACCTCCCATTCTCGGGAATACGTCGCCTATAGATGGTGTCGGCGCAAAGCTTGTACGATGAGAGGTCGTCCCAAAAATACTTTTTGCCTCATGGAGGAATTTCTTCCTCTACCGGTAACTCGACTCTGGGAGTCCGTCCACTCATACAAAAGTTGGCGAAGTCGGCATACCACGGGGTGACGAAGTGGACTGCCAGGGAGCTTATCATCAGGGAAATGAGTTATCAATGAGTAGACCTTCTTCCATATCTTCATACTGCAATCTGGACAGTGATCAGCCACTACATTTTCTCGCTCCCTTTTTATCTCTCGATCTCTAAAGCGAATTCTTGGAGCAGCAAAATCCACCAAATGAGTCTAGGATTGGCCTCCTTTTTGGCTAGGAGGTACTTCAATGCAGCATGGTCGGTGTAAACAATGACCTTAGACCCCGCAAATAAGTCCCGAACTTGTCCAAGTGCATAGACCATAGCTAGAAGCTCTTTCTCAGTGGTGGCATAGTTAACTTGAGCTTCATCTATTGTCTTACTAGCGTAGTATATCGCAAGGAGGATGTTGTCCTTCCTCTAACCAAGCACAGCTCCCACAGCATAGTCGCTAGCATCACACATAATCTCGAATGGAAGGTTCCAATCCGGAGATGGAATGATAGGAGCAGTAATCAAAGCTTGCTTGATCCTGTTGAAAGATACAAGACAGTTATCGTAAACGAGAACGGGGCATCCTTGAGGAGCAACTGAGCAAGTGGTTTAGCAATTTTAGAGAAATCCTTGATGAAGCGGCGATAAAACCCCGTATGACCAAGGAAGCCTCGCACCCCTTTTACATTCACAGGAGGGGGTAATTGCTCAATCACTTGAATTTTTGCTTTATCCACCTGGATGCCACGTTCAGAGATAATATGACCAAGTACCACTCCTTCAGTAACCATGAAGTGGCACTTCTCCCAGTTCAGTACAAGATTGACATCTTCACACCTTTTCAAAACTTTAGCTAGATTTAGCAAACATGCATCAAAATCAATTCCATACACGCTAAAGTCATCCATAAACACTTCCATAATGGACTCAATGAACTCAGAAAAGATGGCCATCATACAACGTTGGAAGGTGGCGGGGGCATTGCATAATCCAAATGGCATCCTTCGATAAGCATAGGTACCATAAAGGCAAGTAAAGGTGGTCTTCTCCTAGACATCTGGGTGGATAGGGATTTGGAAGAAACCTGAATACCCATCTAAATAACAAAAATAAGAGTGACAAGCTAGCCTTTCCAACATTTGGTCAATGAAGGGGAGGGGAAAGTGATCTTTCTTGGTGGCGGCATTTAATTTCCTATAATCAATGCACATACGCCAAACCGGTTACTACTCTTGTAGCAATTAATTCATTTTTTTCATTTTTGACAACAGTAGTACCTCCCTTGTTAGGAACCACTTGAACCGGACTCACCCACTTAGAGTCAAGCAATGGGGTGGATGATTCCGGCATCAAGCAATTTCATAACCTCTTTCTTAACCACTTCTCTGCATATATGGGGTTCAAACGACGTTGGCCTTGTATACTAGGGCGATGATCATCTTCTAAGTGAATTCTATGCATGCGAAGTCGGGGGCTTATGCCTTTCAAATCATCAATATTATATCCAATGGCTTGTTTATGTTTTCTCAAAAGCAGACAAAAAGTTGAGACATTTGACCATCATTCGGTTAAGCACTAACAATCACGGGATGATTTTTCGGATTCATCCCAGGGAAGCATAGCGTAGAGGGGGGAAGGGGTTTCGGTTCAGGTTTCTTTACCTCTACCGGTTGAGTAGCATATACTAACCGATCCTGGTCATGAGTGGTAATACCGTCAAGCTCTTCACATGTAAGAACCGCTTCCCAGTCATCCACTGCCGCACTCGAGGGATTACCATCACCTGTAGAAGATGCAAAACAAAACAAAGCCTCCAGAGGATCCCGAAGGGATTGAGGCATGTCATCGTTAACTAGCACATCAATGACATCAATTCTATAATGAGCCTCCTCTAGCATGGGAATTTTTAAGGCATTGGTCAAACTAAAGGTCACCTTGTCATCTCCCACAGTCAAAGTTAATTTCCCATTCTTAACATCTATGAGCTCACAGTGAGTATGAAGGAATGGTCTCCCTAAAATAATTGGGATCTAAGTATCCTCTTCCATGTCAAGCACAACAAAATCCACAGGAATAAAAAAATTTACCTACTCTCACGGGGATGTCCTCTAGGATACCTAGGGGGTATTTGATAGAACGATCAGCCATTTGAAGAGTAATATTGGTACATTTTAAATCTCCCATGTCAAGCTTTTTGCAAACAGGAAAGGGGCATGACACTAACACTAGCACCCAAATCACATAAAGCCTTATCGATAAAAATGGTGCCAATGTTACAAGGGATGAGAAACTCCCCGAGTCTTTCAATTTAGGGGGATTGATTTTGCAAAAAAACACTACATTTTTCGGTGAACGCTACAGTCTCAATTTCATTAAAGGCTCTTTTCCTAGTCAATTTCCATCAAAAATTTAGCATATGCGGGGAACTTGAGTAATAAGTTCGATAAAAGGGACGATTACTGCAGATTCTTCACTACCTCCAAAAACTTACCGAGCTGATGATCAGCTTAGTCTTCAATAGTCTATTGGGGAACGGTACCTTGATCACAGCAGTGTAGATGGAACTGTTTCAGCTCTTGTCGCTTCTATGCATTCTTTGGCCTCCTTAGGAGGCGTGGAATTGTCGGTGACAACTTCGTTCTTGTCGGACCCAACCGGATCATCTTTAGGCATCCCGGACCATCATACCGCGTTCCACTCCTAAGAGTGATGGCGTTGGCAATATCTCTTGGTTGCATGGGTTGTGAAGGTAATGACCCAGGTGGCCTACTAGCGGAAGAACTAGCCAACTAAGCTAGTTGAGTCTCCAACATCTTGTTATACGTACCCAAATTTTCCAACTGAGCTTTTGTGTCGGCTTGAAAGGCATTAAAACCTTTCTGCTTCTGAAACATCATATTCTTCAGCTCTGTCATGGTTGGGTCAGTAGGAGGAGCAAGGTGGTTGTGGAGCTTGATTTCTCTGGAAACCCGGGAGGAGCTTGTTGTTGAGGTTGATATTGTTGAACCTGATGTTGTGGGACATATGGTTGTTGAGGTTGAGGATTCAACACATTATTGCTCGATATGGGAGGTTGGGGTGATTTCTTAACCGGGGTTGCAAGTGTTAGAATATGGATTCAACCGGCCCCTAGGATGTGACTGGAAAGCATTAACCGCCTCATAGTTACTCCCGACATAATAAGATAGGAGCGCAGGACACTCTTGAGAGTTGTGCCCAGGTATCCCACAAGCATCACAAATGGGAGCAGTGTAATTAGAAGCACTAGCCATCGCATTAACACTCATATGGGAGGAGTCATTACCTAGCTTCAAAGAATTAATCTTCTGGGTTAGCGCAGCTAGTTGCTCCGGACGGTAAAAGAAATGGCCTCGACATCATGTTTCCCTCCCCTTTTCATGGAGGAACGAATGGTAGATGCTTGATTAGAAGCGAGTTTCTCCATAAGTTCATGCCCCTCATCAATGGTCTTATCCATGAAGAACCCACCGGAGGCTCCATCAATTACCCTCCTTATATCTACATCAACTCTAGTGTAGAACATCTGACACAAATACCACTGGTCTAAACCATGATGAGGACAAAGGCGTTGCAGATCCTTGAAACTCTCCCCGAAGCTTCATCTAATGACTCTCCAGGATCTTGGGTGAAAGATTACTATGGCATGACGCATATCTGTAGTCTTTTGGTAAGGATACCACTTGATGAGAGAAGATTTTGGATAGTTCCGCCGTGTGGTGATGGTGGAAGGCAGCTTATTATACCAAAATAGAGCTTTGTGGCACTAAGAGAAACCAAATAGGATGAGTCTCACCTCATCAGCAGTAATACTGACTTGTTTTTCGAGTAGCACAACAAATTTAAAATCGCTGCAGGTGCTGATTTGGGTCTTCATATGGTAACCCAGCAAACTGATTATTCTGAACCATATTCAGAACATGAGACTTGATTTCAAAGTTTGTAGTAGCAATGGTAGGCATCCGGACCCTAGTGGGTACATTATCAGGAGAAGGTTGTGCATAATCTCGAAGGTTGGTTTAGCTTCGTCACCCTTTATAGCGGTAATAGGTGAGATGGAAGATTCTTATTGTGGTGAAGATGGTGGAGCGAGATGTCTTTTGGGATGTCCCCTGCGGACAACCGCTTGCTTAGTTTGCTTTCCGAGTAATTTCAATTTCCTGCTCATACACCAAAAACACTAAAACAAACGTGAGATGCTCCAAAGAACGGGTGTTCTCCGGAGTAGAGGTTAGTGTAATACTATAATTCGGACAAAATAAAAATAAACCGTCTCCCCCGGCAACGGCGCCAAAATTTGACAAGGCTAAAGTCGTATCACCTTATCAAAAATAACCCCAAGGTCCACTAACAAGTTGTCGGGGAAGTCGAGGATCGCATCCCACGGGGAGAAAGTTATACTATTGTATACGAATTCTAATATTATACTAACTAAATCCGGTTGAAAATGGGTGTGTGACTAAACTAATAAGCAAATGACAAGAACTAAATACGAAGGTAAGAATCAATTAATAATAATGAACTAGGACTATGGATCACAATGCATAGAATTCGGGAAATCGGAGACGAATAATAACCACCAATAAGTCGATTTTTTAGGGCTCATGTAATTTCTCTCGAACATTACCTCCCTCAAAGATCACTAGCCGCTCTCGCATGGTCAAGGACCACTATGCCTAATGATTGAAAGCCAATACGAAATCTCTCCTCTCGGCGGGATTCAATATTGCGATAATAGATATACAAATCAGGCTTAATTCATAAATGTAGCATGAACGATTCAATCACGGGAAACAATTGAAATAAAGGGTAATTATACTAATCTATCAATCCCTCATTGCATACATAGATCCCCACAATCCTAGAAATAAAAGTACTTACTCATGCTTGAGAAAACAATAACAAATTCCATGTAAAATTCATACTTTGAACTATTGCAAATAACTAAGAAATTACTCTAATCAATAATAGAAAGCGATAAAGAAGAGTTACCAAACTGAAGAACTATATTGAACTTGCGAATAATCCAAAGATTTGATCTTGAATTCCAAATGAAAAGTGGTAAAACTAGGGTTCTTGAGAGAAAACTATTACTCCCTCCGTCCCGGGAAAGATCTGAACACTTGGTGGGACACGTAGTTTAAGGTGATAAGTTGTTGTGTGGTTATCAAATGTTAATTTATTTAAAAAGTAGATGTGATAGGAGTTGGTGGGGTATTTTTATTAGAGGGAGAGAGAAACTTAGGTAACTTTTTATTGATAAAGGGTAGAGTGTGGGCCAAAAGATGTGTAAAAAAATAATATACTAATGGTGGGACCATGCCAAAAAAGAAGTGTTCAAACTAATTTGGGACAAACATAAAAGGAAAGTGTTGAGACTATTCTGGGACGGAGGTAAGTAGAAAATAAGGGGCTAAAACTAAGATGAATAGTAATATTCTGATTTTTCCTATTTATACTAATCCTAAAACAACTAGGAAAAGTCCTCTAAAAAAATAGCCCGAAAATCATTAAATACGGCGTCGATAAGTCGCCCGATAGGGCAAGTCGCTTGATCCAAATCGGGCTCATTGCGGTAGCGAGCTCAATAAGGACACCGCCCAATGCAATCGGGCCGACACGCCCGATACAATACCCAGCGCCCACCGGTTCTCAGCATTGCCCGTACCAGGACCATTGCTCAAGCACGCCCGACGGAATCGGGTCGAACCGCCCGATCGGGCTTCTCAACGAACTAACGGCTGGGCGTAGAGGCGCTGGTCGGGCCCCGCAACAAAGATGATTAACTCCTTGTGAGGGCCCGTTCAGATGTGGCCAGCGATGAACTGGGCTCGGAGTCGATTTCTTCCTCTGTGCTTTAAACGCCAAGTCTTCAATTCTTCTTTGCTCCAATGGTCCGGGAAAGTATCCTCAAGGGACTTTGAAACTTCGGCATAGATAAAACCTCTCGGGTCTAGCGTAGTGGTCAAATAATAGTAGAAAATAGGGGAGATAACTCCCTAAAACCTGTACTGGTGACACATAAAGAAATCCACAACTAGATGGAGAAAGTTAACACAAAATGACTCATAAGAGTACCATTGACATCCTTTTTTAGCTTATAAGTAGGGGAAAACTCTATATAAAGCGATAACATCGGTACCCTATGATGACCAACAATAATAGGTTATTTCCTGCGAACCCATATTTAATAGTTTGTGATTTTTATAGGTCCTCATTTACTTAGAATCGGTTAAAAAAAGGTTATATTTTTTTTAGAAATGTGGGACCCACCCACCTTTTCTCCCTCTTTCACTTCTCCCTCTCTACATTAGTTGGAAGGAAAGCTAGGCAGATCCACCCCCGCTCCCCGCTCGACCCCCTAATTTCTCACAAAGCATCTCTCTCTCCTCTCTCGTCCTCCGAACCTCCAAACCCTCACCTCACTCTGCTCCTCCCATCCTCGCCATCTCGCACTTCTCCTTCGCACAAGAAAAAATCACCTCCGCCGCCTTCCCAAACTCACCTTAATTCCCTCTACACATCATCTCTCTCCTTCCAACCACACCCCAACCTCCACTCCTCGCCTCTCGCCTTCTCCTTCACCGCTCACCCCTCTTTCCCCTCTCCCGCCCCCCGCCCGTTTTCTTCTCTGCCTAGAGTGGTTTTCGTTTGTGCTCCATAACATGCTGGGCTGTTCCATTTTTTAATATTGGCCGGAATAGACCCTTTAGATTTAACAACTTGAAGTCAGAGGACAAGAGGGACTCGAGATTTATCATTACTTCCATATCGCGGACTTCAAATTTCTAAATAATGAAAACATTTAATCTTAATACAAGTTGGGCAGAGAAAAGACGGGGGTGGAAGAAAAAATCTGGGAGTTTACCTCTGAGATTCAAATAACAGCTTTAATGCGGCAATAACTGCAAAGAAAAGACGAAAGGTGTAAAAGCCCAGATTCTCCCCGGCTCGCCTTAGAAAGGGTTAAACACAACATAGGAGACTTTAGTCGAATCCAATCCTGACTTATTACCATCACATTCATCGAACAACATCAGGAACGTGGGAACCACAATTCCTAACTCGATTCAATTTAACTAACTATTATAACAACGTCGCTTGATTCTCAGAATCTATTTTAATAAAATATTTCCAACTCCTAAAGAACACAATAACCCCAACGCTCCATGAGCAACAACCAATACATAGAATCGGGAGTACTCAATTACTCTTAAATATATAAATCAAAATAAATGATTGATAACTAACTAT